>CM062819.1:786575701-786906070 GCA_031772625.1 Pinus tabuliformis | reverse complement strand
CCCCCCTCCCCCCTCTCAGTATTATTTCCAACATTTGGTATCAGAGAAGGTCCTCAGAGGAAGCTTGATCGCTTGAAGGAAAGATACCATCAGATTGGCTAATCCAGGAAAGAGAGGCACACATCAGGCCACCAGTCTTTGACGGGAACAAATTTTAATCACTGGAAGATAAGAACCACTGATATCTACAGTCTCTTGGAGCAGAAGTTTGGGGAATCGTAGAAGGGGATACAAATTCCCATCAGCAAATCCTACAGATCCAGCAGAGAAAAAGCAATATGAGCTCATTGCCAAAGCAGTTACTGTCCTATTGAGTACTTTGACTCAATCAGAATTTATGAAGATCATGCATTTCAAATTAGCTAAGGAAATATGGGACAAAATCGTTACAAGTACGAAGGAATGATCAGGTAAAAAGAGCAAAGCTTCAAACTCTCAGAAATCGATATGAAACTCTTAAGATGCGAAGTAATGAAAGCGTAGCTAATTATTTCCTGCGTATGGATGAGATTGTGAATTGTATGAGGGATCTGGGTGAAGAATTTGAGGAAGTTGTCTTAGTTGAAAAAGTTTTGAGATCTCTGTCTACTAAATTTGATTTCTAAAGTATCTGCCATAGAAGAAAAGGAGAATGTGCAGAAATTTACCATGTCACAGCTTCACGGGATCTTAACTGCTTTTGAAATGCGACAAGAAGGTACCACCAGAGGCGCATTCGAAGTGTCAGAGGAAGAAGATGAGGTAAATTTTGTCAAGAATCTTGAACGGGGAACTGGACGGTTCAAAGGTAAGCTACCTTTCAAATGTTTTCTATGTGGTAGAGTTGGTCACTATGCTGCTAGATGTCCTCATAACAAAGGAAAGATATCTGAAGAAGATGGTAGAAGCTATTATACCCATATTAAAAGTTCATTCAATGATAGTGAAGATATTAGAAGTCTCATGGCACATGAAAAGAAGAATGCTTCATCCAATAATAGCGAAGATATTAAAAGTTTCATGGCACATGAAAAGAAGAATGCAGAAACTGAAGAAGTTGCCAAATTAAAGGAACAATTGGAGACAGAAACCAGGGTAAGGGAGAAATTGCAGGATATAGCAAAAGATCAGAGCACAACTATTCAGAGACTTGAATCAAAGGTCCTCTCTCTAAAAGAAGATCTTGAAGATCAAGAACATGAAGTGATCAAACTAAAGCGACAAGTGGAAGAAGGGAGAAAAGTTGAAGAAGACCTAAGGAAGCAGTATCTGAAAAAGGAAGAACAACATCAAGTTGAGGTAAATATCTTGAAAGGTAAACTAGAGGAAAAGGATAAGCTTTTACGATTTCAAGATAGTTCTAAAGTCTTGGATGATATTCTTAATAGTCAAAGATCTCCTGCTATCAAGACTGGTCTTGGTTTTCATGAATATGTTGAAGGTGAATCTAGTTCACAAGGTGAGGCAAGAAACTCTAATGAGAAATCTGAAATGCTCAAGGAACAACCAAGGAAAGAAATTCCTCAAGGAAGATCCTTTACTCCTAACTATGGACGTGATAGACGATTATTTCCTCCGCTGAAGAATGTTGAATGTTATGTATGTCATAATCTTGGACATGTTGCAGCCAGATGTAGAAGTAGAATGGTTCAAGAAAGATCATCGCATCCCAGGTATTTCAGAGGGTATTGCTTTGTCTGCAATGCATATGGACACAAAGCAATTGATTGTGATAGAAGGAACATGAAAAATATAAGGTGTTATACATGCAACAACTATGGGCATAAAGCAAGGGAATGCAGGAGCAGATTTCAAGATTCAAGACAAGAGGACCATACATCATCACAGTTGCAGGAATTGAAGAAGACAGAGACAGAAAGGTGTGGCATAACTCAGTCAGCTGACATAACAGACACAGGGGAATCTGAAAGTGATGAAATTCAGTATTCCATCCTGCATACGCTGATATAATGAAGACAAGTCGCGTATATACGCGAGTTACAGGCTGCAAAGTCGCGTATATGGAGAAAGGGCAGCAGAAAAAACCCAGGTTCAGTCATGGTTGGCTCAGGCTCAGGGGGGCAGCAGAACAGACTCAGGAAATGGTTCAGTCATGGTTAGCTCACTCTCATGGGGAGCATATACTTCAAATAATTCATTGTTGGCATTATGGATTGCTGATGAAACTAAATGATACATCTTGTTGTTTGATCAAAGGAATAAGTATTGCAGGTTGATGATTATGGTACAAATCTGAATGGCTGGTCTTAGATCCTGCATCTGCTCAGGGGGAGCATGGATAGATTGGTACATTTTGGACAGCAGTATGGACAGTAGAAGGTATACCAAAGAAGAGAATATCTTGGTACGCCCTTTGCCCTTGATGTCAAAGGGGGAGAGTGATTTGGTGTGGTGGTTGCCATCAAGTCCAAAGGGGGAGATTGTTGGCATTATGATTCAAGTGTTGTCCTTGATGGCAACTCACTCAGAGGTTGGTACAGGTGCTCTGAGGTTGGTACAGGTGATGGCAACTTAATCAGAGGACAGATCTTAGTACAGCATGGCAAGAAAGTTCATACACGCAGGTTTGTTAAGTCCAAGTCGCGTGTACACGCAGGTTGGCTTCAGCAAAAGCGCGTGTATGTGGAAACGTACCTTTGGTCCATGGCGGTTAGTCCTTGGAAGTTGTGCCCATGGTTTCAGACCATTGTGTCTCGACGGGCGTGTCGATCCCTAGTTTTGAAGTTGATGGTATTGTGTTACTATGGTTTTGGCTCTTGGTATTGAACAAGGCCTAAGGCTATATAAGGAGAAGATCATTAGGCAATTGGGTATTGTGTGTCTGACGCAGTGAAAGGATCTGGTATTGCTGGTTATCTGTTCCGGACGTTTTGGCAAGGGTCGGATCTGACAGCGAAGGCATAAGAATCTATTTCTAGATCTGCACGCGGGTTGCGTTTGGTGAAAGCGCGTATACACGCGGTTTTGGTACAGTGAAGTAGCGTATGCATAATAAGATTTGATATTTCAGGTTGCTGCTGATTCTGGTGGTTGTTGCAGAGTTCTGGGCTCTGGTTTGGGTTCTGTGTTCTTGATGACAGGGTTTCAGTGATTCAGTATTGGGTTGTTTAATGAATTATGATGCAAGTATAAGTTGATGATTGTATTGCAGTAATGTTTGTTTTGTACTCTTGGATCCAGTCTGAAAATTGATGAAACGTGGTCCCTGAAGGTTGTAGGGTCAGCACCTACGTACTAGTAAATGGATCAGCTAGTACAAGAGCTGAGGGGGTTGTAGCTTCCTTCCAGAAGTAGTTGGAAAACGAGAGAGGGTTGTAGCCCTCTGCAGGTTGTAGCCTGCGTACTGGTAAAGGACTGCACCAGTACATTGTAAAAGAAGTTTCTCATTAAAGAAGAAAGAGACGAATTGCAGCAGGTGGTTTTCACCCACATTGGGTTTCCACCTTATATCATGGTGTTCATGTGTGTGGCTCTTGTGTGATGTTCTGTTCTGTTATACTGCACCTGTTTACTGTTAATATACTTAATAATGTTCTGATGCATTTACAGAAGATTAAAGCTAACTGAATTATAAGATCTTTGGGTATACGCTTGTTGCATTAGATACAGTCGCGTGTACACGCGGGTTCACTTAACGAAAGTAGCGTGTATGTTTCTGAGCATTGAAAAAGTTTTATTGATCTGATAATACTGATTCACCCCCCCCCTCTCAGTATTATTTCCAACAACTTGATCATGTAGATTCTAATTGTTCTACTATCATATGCTTCCTTTTATGATGCCATGCTATATAAAAATTAAGACTCTTCTAGATAATGCAATAATGCACGCTACTTTACTTTCTATTTAATAAAAGAAAGAAAAATTGCATAAGGAACCTGATAGAGATGGAGCTTCCTTCAATAGTAAAGATCCTTGGGATCTTCTCCTTTCAGCTTCTTCTCAGATTCTCCCTTTTCCTTAGTTATGTGAGCTTCACACCTTTCCTTCCTTTTGTTGTTCTTCTTGTTTGGAAAATCCATCTTAAAATGTCCATGCTCATTGCATCCAAAACATTGAATCTTGGGCATATATATTTTTCCTTTGGACTTTCTAAACTTCCCTTTCTTCTTCCCCTTGGATTTTACAAAAAAATATTGGGAATTTTCATTTGATTCAGTGACATCCTTTGCCTTTATCCTAGTTTCTTACAAGATACATTGAGCCCATAACTTATCAAAAGGAATAGTATTATTTCTTGAATAGATCGTAGTTGAAAAATTGCTCCAATCAGGTGGTAAAGCATTTAATATACAAGCAATCATTTCTAAATTGGAAACAACTTCCCCATGCCCTTACAACTAGTCCCTTATTTGTGAGATATTCATAAGATAAGTGGCCATGTATTCATCCTTTGACTTCATTATTCTATATAGTTGATTCCTCAAGGATATCTTCTAGCCTAATGTACTTATAGTGTACAACTTTACCAACTTATCATACATAGCTTTCGATGTCTTCAAATCAACAACAAAGGGAACAAGATGATCCTTTATGGATTCAATAATGATCCTTTGTGCCCTTACTTCTCACTTCTTGTATTTTTCTAAATCTTGAGTCTTCTCTTTATTTGCTACAACAACTTCACCAAGAAATATTCATATTTTTGAATTTATTTTCTGAGTACCAAGTCAATCCTCTTTTTCCATGCTAGGAAATTTGTTGATCCAATGAGCTTGTTGCTTTCCTTGCAAAATGTAGCCATTTGATCTATAGGTTGCGACATGGATAATGATATGATACTTTCTTTTCAAACAAGTATCCTTATTGATGATGTATCCAACTATTTTGATGTTTTCAAGATCCTTCAAGAAACTTCAAGTATGTCCTAGAGTGATGACTTCTACGATTCCTTCAACAATAAAGTATTCAAGCTGCTTCTAAATAGTGGATGATGTTCCATTTTCTTCCTTGTCCTTATATGATGCTTTCATCAAAATGATATATTTTCAAGGGAGAGAGCAACCTTCCGTCAAAATGTTCCTTCAAGAACAAAGAGCCTTTGAATAAGAGGTATTTAATGAGAGCTTATGTAGTAGTCTTTCTTACTTCAATGAGATATTGATCCTTGTTCCTTAAGCCTTTCCTTGTGTCCCTTTGCAAATGATTTCCCTTGACAAGAAATTCCTTCTAATGTCACCAATATGATCTTCAAGGTGCCTTCCTTTTCTTCGCCTTAGCTCCGAAACTGTGTTGGAGAATCTAGTACGAAAGTTATTTAAATAATTATCCTTATCCTTGATACAAGTTTGTGATCTTATATTATATTCTTCTTGTTCTTAGTCAAGTTATTTTCATCAAACAATTATCAAGAGCATAAACAATAGAGACAATAAACACCAGAAATAGGCTCCAAGCTAGGGAAAAACCCAGAAATAATCTCTTCTCTTCTTACAAAATCAATTCAAATGAGAAATCCAGGGCCAAAAGACCAAAGTCAAACCTCCTCCAAGCACAAAGTCAACCCTCCTTCAAAGTCCTTCCAACAAGTCAAGGTCAACTCTAGTTAACAAGAGTCAAACTTCTTCTAATCTTCTCCACTTCATAATTTTGGCATTCTATTTAAGATCTACAACTTTGTTCCTTAGAAACATTTGAAACCTAGCCTTTTACACGTGTCAACCTTCCAAGAGATCTTCCTTCAAGCAAGTCAAGGTCTTCAAGGTCAATTAGATCAAACTTGGTCAAGTCAAAGTCTCAACCTTCTATTTAAGTTTGAAACTTCAACCTTCAACTTTTCAATTTTGTAACACTTATAGAAACCATAATTCCTTCACACATGTGGGCATAAATTAACACAAAAATCAGAATTTTGGTTTCTCCTTGAGATACTTCTCATTCCTAGACCTTTTCTCTTTCTTCCTTCTTATTCCTTGCTTCAGATTGAACTTGTCTTATGCAGATCAAATGTTTGTCCAAAATGAGTCAAGTCTCCTTCTATATATATGTGTTTCAAGAGGTCAAATAACCCTCTCTAGGCCGACTTGTCACTGGTAGGGATAACTTGTGCTTGGAGATCTTTTTGACTTTATAGACACAAAAATAAATTATTTTTCATGTTATAACTTGCCCAAATTGGTCTTACATACATGGAATTTTTTTTTTTGACTTTCTTGACTCATGAAAAATACTAGAAGCATGAAGAACATGCTTAACCTAGTTGATCAATCAAAAGAAGCATGAAACCCATGTTTGAAAATAATATTTTTTCTTTCTTATTTTTCTTGTTAATAAGATATACATAATGTCATGAGTATAATGACAATTATTAAGACCGAAACTAGTTACATTTTCCAAAAATCCATACTTGCCACTACTTAAGTTGTGTTGGAATATAATGTGACCTCCTAACTGTGGCCATTCTTTTCTATAAAACCCTTGGCCTCCTCTAGGTAGCTGTGAATTTTGTTTGCCTTGTTGGATAGTCCATTCAAACTTCTAAAACATACTATTTCCTTCATTGTTCTTCTCCTTGATGTTGTAACTTTTATCTAAGGTGTACAACCCTCTTAGAGGCTGACTTATGCACACAAGTGTGTCTCCTTCCATGTCTTGTGACTAGAATATCCTTTGGCTACTTATAATTGTCCACAAGTTACTCTTGGAACCCCTTTTCCCATTAAGGTGTTTCCAACTCAACCTCAACCATTAATTAAAATATTAGATTAATTTCATTGGGTTTAGAACCACAAACTTGGGTGCCTCAACCACAAAATTGTCTTTATATGGGTTTTCACCTCACAAGACTAGCACCAAGGGCTTGTGGGAGTACCTATCGAGGTTGGCTAATTTCAACACTCCCTCTTAGAGAGGGAGGTACTTCAATTCGTTGGAAATTTCTCTTATTCCCACGGTGGAACACAATCATTTTCCATGATTGCTCTCTAACAATTATGATATGCTTCACATTCCACGACAAAAGAAAAACATGTTAAATGAACAACACCCTTCTTAGAAGTTTCAAGATACTAATAGAAGCCTCCCACATCCTCTTTTCCTAATAGGCCTTTAAGCCATTCTATGGCTCCTTCATCTCATATATAGAAGTCTCCTTTGATGAATTCTTCCGAGGTTACAAATTTTTGTTCTGAATCTACTAACTCCCTCTGGAACTTGACTCCCATTGAGTCTCTGTAACCTTCTTCTTTCCTTGATCAATAAGCTTGCCCTTTAGCCTATACAAACTATTCTATTTGACTCCAAGAACAAATTCCAAGCTAGAGTTAGATCCACTAGGCTTGAGCATCACTTTTCCATTCCTAAATATCACATCAAACCTCTTTGCCTCTGTTAGAGTCGGTCTAGTAGCCCTCCACCAGAGATCAAAGCTCTTTGCATTTCATGATTAGTTGTCCCATCAGTGTGATCATGTTGCATTCCGTTAGGCATGCCATAATCCCGGTGGAGGGAGTTTGTGTCTTTTATTCCCCTCCTATTTGGCACTGCTGGTTCAGGTTTGTTTAAGTAAATAAAATCTTCAAAGGGTCATTCATCTTGCTTTAAGTTTCGAGGTCTTAGGTCTAGGGTTGAGTCCATTTTTGTCTTGAGAAGTCATAAAGGATCAGCAGGCCAGAGGGATGTTCTTCATAAAGCATCATTTCAACAATTCTCACTATTGTACAGCTAAATTTTCACCTTGTTTTCAAAACTCTGTTTTTGAAAAACAAAGGTCATTTTCTCATTTTTTGTAAAAATTCTCCAAATTTCAAACTCTCCAAATGTCGAAGTGCAGCCTTGGTCTCCTTTGCCAAAGCACTTTGGAAGCTATCCCTGCAAAAATTTTCAGAAGAAATCATCATTTCAACCAATTTTTCAAAGAAAAGAAACCAAAAGTCAGAGCCAATTAATTCAAAAAGTGTCAACATTCAAAACATTATAAAGTGGGTTTTGGGCAAGTAAAAATCTAAAGGAAGCCTATAAAAGCACATCACTCTTCATTAGCAACTCATTTGCCTCTCACAAGCTAAGTGAATCCTTGCAAAGGCGATTTTAGGAGTTCTTGAGCAAAGTGGGCAGTTTCAGAGGCGCGCTACGCGTCAGGAAGGGCGCGCTACGCGTCAGGGAGCTTTTCTCAGTGTTATTTTGCACGTGCGCTATGCGTCAGAGGGGCGCTACGCGTTGGGCAAGGCGCGCTACGCGTTGGGTTTTCTGCTCAACAAACTGCCAGCAAGCCATCAAATCGATTTTTCTCTCAAGCAAATTGCAGGTAGGCCTCTCCTCCATGGCTAGATTTGGTTTTGCAAGATGAAAGAGAAAATTAATATGTTCAAATGCTATGAAAATGATAAATCAAAACCCTACATTGTTGTGGAAAATTTAAAGTCTCAATGGTACTAGGGTTTCAAATTTCTCTTGCTGTCCAAGGTTGCCCATTTGTAATCCCTTTTTCCCTCATTTTCATCACCTTTCTCCTTCAAATTTTCCCATGAAATTTCATAATTCTCCTCTCTAAAATTCCTAAAACATACTTAAATTCCCAAACCCTACTTCACTTTAAAATCCCATAATTTTGTGATTTCCCATGCTTGCCTTCCCTAAATTCCTTCTTTATGTTTATTGTCCCTAATTCCCTCATGTTCCCCTATCCCTAACAATTCCCTTGTATTTATGTCCCCTTGGTAACAACATTTGAAAAGTCAAACAACAGTTAATTGGGTGCAAAGTCAGCAATACATTTCAGCCATCTTGCCTTCAAAACCATGTCAGAAACCGAATCAGATTATGAGCAGAGTTATGACAGTGATTCAACACCAGAGGTAGAAGTGCCAAGGAGGCATCACAAGGGTGGTAAGGGTGGTCGGCACGTCAGGGAAGAGCCCACTTCTTTGGCTCAATTGCAAGCCTGTCCACTTGCAATGTCATGTTTTCAGTATCAATCATGCTTTGGATATTGTGAGAGGATCTCACAAATTCAACACCATAGAGAACTGGTCCGCTTGTTTGTCCTACATTTGCACAATGGCCATGTGAACCTTGCAGGAGTGGATTTCACCCTATCACCTGAAATTGTTGCTCAAGCCACCGGGATACCAAATGTTGGGGAAGAGTGGACCAAGCGCAAGCTGCTAGACAAATTTCATTATCAACCATACATCAAACCCGGATGCATGAGACACCTAACTACTGTTTTTCCTTTCAGATTCCTAAGGGATGAGTATGCACCCTTGATGAGGCTCATTATGCACTATTTCACTTGTGAGGGCAGATTTTCACGTTTATATTCGTACCATATCCGTTTGTTGATGCATTTCACCCAGGTACGAATGATGAACATTCCATTTTTCATGTGCCGAAATATAGAGAAGATGGTGCCCGTAGTGCAAAGGAAGAACCCCGCACAGCAACTCAAAAGTATATATCATTATGCACTGATCGAGATCATAGTGATGCATCAGTTGGCACAGCAGGGTATTGCTTGGGAGGATTTCATTTCTCGCGACTTCTTCATGGTGCCACAGCCACCTCCCGAGATTGTCCATGATGAGGGAGGGCCTTCACATCAGTTTGACATTCCTGAGCTAGAGCATGTCAGCGCTCCTCCATATGTTACATATCAGAGAGGCCACAGGGTCTTATTTGCATCTGCACGGCGAGTATTATCTCCACATCAGGTGGAAGGGGTCTCGCCTTCTTCATCAGCACAGCGAGTGTTATCTCCACATCAGGTGGAAGGGGCCTCGCTTTCGACAACAGCACAGGTACAAGAGAGAGGCAAGCAGCCCAAGATTGATGAGGGGGAATCAAGTGATCCGGACATAGATATTGTTGACCTTGACATCAGTTCTCCTAGCTCGGAGCCAAAGGAGATCATTCAGCAACTAAAGGCTGAAAATCACTTGTTGCAGCAAAAGTTGGAAATGGAAAATTGGACAATCACATACTTAGAGCAGCGCAACAAGCAGTTAGAGGATGAACACACTCTTGATGAGTTGCGGAGGATCCGAGAAGACCAGAACTTGGCTCGCAAGAGACCCGGTGATTTGACACCTATTGAGCAAGGGTCTATGCTCATTCGGGTGAACACTCATTTAGAGAGGTTGATAGCCAAGGCAAACAGGGACAAAGATATGCTCCGCCACATGAAGAATCATTATTGGGCCCGCATGCATGTGTGCAAAGCAAAAATGAAGGTACTCAAAGCACGCTTGGCCAAGGCACTAAAACGGAGGAAAAGGCCCGATCCACTTCAAATTTTGGCCGAAGCCACCTTGAAGGAGCATGGTGCTCAATGATACACCCTCAGCTCAAAATTCAGAAAATTTGGAGCAATTTTGGTCAATTTTGAAATTTTTTTGCCGAAAACAGGTTTTTGCCCTCAACGCGTAGCGCGCCGCGTGCTACCTTTAAGTTGGGGAGGTCCATTTCACGAAAACTCAGCATTTTTGGATTTTTCATGACAAAATACACTTGCTCAGCCACTGCCAAGACATTTCATGGAGATTTGAGCCCCCAAAAGGTCAAAAAACAAGCAAAAAATGACCTTCTGCCACTTTTTGGACACACAGGAAGCAGTCTTGGGAGATTGCAATTTTGGAGGGGCAAATGGCCACCAAATTGAGAAATTCCACTTGGGCGGGAGAGTAGACATCCATACCTTTCCAACAAGCCCACTTGTGCCTCATTTGGATTCCGGGAAGTGCCCCAAAAGTGGGCTGAAAGGCGCGCTACGTGTTGAGAAATGGCGCGCTACGCGTCAGGGAAATTTGCCAGTTTTGCACCTTCAGCTCAGGAAACACAGCATTTGACCAGTTTTGACTTTTTGGTGGGATTTTTCATCCTTCTTGATGTAATTGATGTAATTTTATGTTGACATGACTTTTTTTTACCTATTCTAGAAGATTCATTCATAAAATGGCAAAAAATTAATGAATGAATTGGTTTCCTAGCTTATAGAGGCAAGTTGTTTTGATTGCCTAGATTGTAGTGCTCAGTTTAGAATTGGTTGAAACAGCTCCTAGGATGATGAGCTCGACCCCTAGAGGCAAGGGAATGTGTTATCTTGCCTATATTATGTATTTTCTTAGTCATTTTCATGGTTGGACTCTTGATGGATAGGCTTAGACTGTATTACTCTTTGTATCTCTGCAATTTTGGCAAAGGAAAGACCAGGGTTTTGCAGCACTATTTGGGATTCCTATGGTGATTTGTGTTGATGGTGTGTTTCTCTCATGTACTTGTAAGTTTGTTATGTGTATCATTTTCCTACTCTTGTCTTCTGCAAATTAAGTAAATGAAGTGTTAAGGTAGAATTCATGGTTTCTATGCTCTGCCTTTAAGTTTGCTTAATATCTATGTTTTCATCTGTTTAAGGAGAACTCTCGATGGTTTCTTGCTCTCCTTGACTCCTCACCGGTCATATCTATCCATTCACTTATTTCAAAGGCATCAAGACAATCTCCTACCTTGCCCCAAAAAGACCTCTGCAAAAACTGTGTCTCATCCCCGCACCCAAAATTGTCGTGCTCAGTTTTCCAACAAAACCCTAAAAATCTAAAATCAAACTTTCCCTATCAGTTTACTAGCCTAAAATCAATGTTCTTTATTGATCATCTCAGCCCTTTGAAGACCTTTTGCCAAGATAGACCCGGAGAGAGCCCTCTCCTGTCCCCGTAGGGCTAGCTATGAGGCTAAGTGGTTTGATGTTGCCTTGGATTTTGTCTTTTTCAGCCTGAGGCCAAATTCAAGCGCTAACAGCCTCAATTATTGAGATTGAAAGCAAACTGCATATGAGTTGTGGAAACCGGTGTACATCCTAGACTCGTAGAAATCCACCTAAATTCATCCTAAATGGTATGGTCCCTATTCCTTTGACTGCTTGTTAACCCTTATCACCTATATTCACATGTAGGTCAGAGACCCACTCGGTTAGGCTGTCAAATACTTCTCGTGATCCTGTCATATGCTTCCATGCTCCACTATCTATGAACCAAGCACCTTCATGAATGGTGCTCCCAAAGAAATGAGATATGAGAGAAAATTCCTCCTTGAACTTCTTGCAGGATTTGTATGACTTGAAGGATAGATTTAAAAAACCAACCAATTGTAAACTCCAGAGTAGCACTTTAAGGTTTGAACTTGTTAATTTAGGGTCCGAGGAGAAACCTCAAAATATCAATTTAGGACTTGGACTCTCTCCTGATGAAAGGCTCACTTTTATACATTTTCTAAGGAGATACAAAGACGTTTTTTCCTAGAGTTACGATGATTTGAAGACATATGACACTTCTATCATTCAACATACCATACCTATGCTGCCCGATGTAAAACTGGTTCAACAGAAACTTAGAAAAATCCATCCCAATATTGAAACTCAAATCAAGACCGAGTTGAATAAATTGCTTAAAGCTAAAATCATTTTCCAGTCAGACATTCCAAGTGGGTGTCAAACCTCATCCCTGTAAGAAATAAGAACAGAGATATTCGAATTTGTATTGATTTTAGAAATTTTAATAGATCATCCGAAAAAAGACAATTTTCCTCTGCCTCCGATGGAACAAATATTACAAGTTGTTGCAGGTTTTGAGCTTATGTCATTCTTATATGGTTTCTCAGGTTATAACCATATCCTTGTTCCCCTGCAGATAGATTAAAGACGACATTCAAAACCAAATGGGGAACCTACGCTTATCAAAAATTTATGTTTGGTTTAATTAATGCTGGGGAAACGTTTCAAAGAGCTATGGATATTGCTTTCAAAGGTTTGATTAATAAATCAATTGTTGTTTATTTAGATGATATCACGATCTATTCAAAGAAAAGGAGTAATCATCTTAATGAATTAAAGAAAATCTTTGAAAGGTGCAGGAAATTTGGAATATCTCTAAATCCTAAAAAATCATTCTTTGCTCTTAGTGAAGGAAATATTTTAGGATTTATCATTTCAAAAGATGGAATCACCATAGACCTGGAAAGAGTCAAAGCCATCTCATAAATTCCCATGCCTCATAACAAGAAATCGATGCAATCTTTCCTTGGGAAAATCAATTTTGTTAAACATTTTGTTCCTGATTTTTCACAGATTGTCATGCCTCTTCAGAACATGATTAAAAAGAAAGAAATTTATAAATGGGGACAAGATGAGAAAATATCTTTTGAATCTATTAAACAAGCAATTATTGATGCTCCTTCATTATCGTCTCCCAATTTTTCCAAGGATTTTGTCTTATACACTTTTGCCTCCGATCATTCCTACGTAACAGTTTTAACTCAACATAATCTAGAACAAGTTGAAGCTCCTATTTCTTTTTATAGCTCCACATTACAAGGAACATAATTAAATTATTCATAAGTTGAAAAATAGGCTTTCGTAGTCTTTAAATCAATTAAACATTTTAAACCTTTTCTCTTAAAATCACACACAAAAGTGATTGTACCTTTTCCAATAGTTAGACAATTTCTTATTAAAAAAAATAGGAGAAAAGAGAGCTAACTAGGTCACAATCTTACAGGAATATGACCTTGAAATCAAACCAACTAAGATTGTTAGAGGTTAAGGTTTTTGCAGGTTGGTAGCTGGTGGATCTGAGAATACATCTGAAGATGATTCAGGTAATAACATTGAAGTATCAGAGGTATGTCTTAATGATACCGAATCCTAATATGCTGATTTGATTTTCTATTTAAAAAATGGCTATGCACCAGTTGAATTAGATTTCAAAAAGAAAAGAGCATTGAGATTGAAAGCCAATCAATATCAACTTGTTAATGATGTTTTATTCAGAAAAAAATTATGATTATGTCCTACTTAGATGCTTAGAAAAGCTTGAAGTTGAAAAGGTGTTGTAGGAATTACATGATAGACCAGCTGGTGGGAATTATAGTGGAGACACAATTGCTCATAAAATCCTCCATGCTGGATACTATTGGCCAACTTTGTTCAAAGATACACATGCTTATGTGAGAAAATGTAAAATCTGCTAGACTACTTTAGGAAGAGAGAAGAAAGCAACCTTACCTCTACAACCAATCAATATTGAACAACCCTTTGAACAATGGGGGTTAGATATCATAGGTGAGATTGTTCCACATTCTTCAAAGCAACATAGATATATCCTCACTGCTACTGATTATTTTACTAAGTGGGTGGAGGAAGTGCCTTTAAAGGTGGTCAATTCTGAAATTGTTATTGATTTCATTGATCAACACATTATTACCAAGTTTGGCCTTCCTAATGCTCTAATGTTTGATAATGCTTCGTATTTTTCTGGAAATGTAATTACTGAATTTGCACTAAAAAGGGGTTTCAAAATTAAATATTTTGCAAATTATTATCCCCAAGGGAATGGATTAGCAGAATCCACTAACAAAAACCTCTTGAGAATCATAAAGCGAACTATAGACGAAAATCAAAATAATTGGCATAAAGCTTTAATTTTTTCTCTATGGGAAGATATAATTACTCACAAAGCTTCCTTAGGGACTTCACCTTATTATCTAGTATATGGAAATAAGTTGTGTTGCCTCCTAATGTAGCTTTACCTTCATTATCCCTAGTGCAATCAATTGAAGAACAACCCTGCTCTTCCCTTCAATTAAGATTGTCTCAAGTATTGAAATTAGAAGAAGGGAGAGATAAGGCAAAGCAGATTCATGCCAAACACCAAAACACTATTAAGTCATGGTTTGATGCAAGTTCAGTTGGGAACAAAAATTTTGAAGTTGGAGATTTGGTTCTGAAATGGGACAAAGCCCATGAGGAGAAAGGTAAACATACAAAGTTCGAGAAGCTTTGGCTTGGACCATTTCAGATTGTGGAAAAACTTGGCCCATCTACTTTTATCCTTCAAGACTTACACGGTAGGAAAGAATCCCTCCTCGCAAATGGGCTAATCTTAAAAAATATTTTTCTTGAGAACTCGTGCTTTGTTGTAAATATGTAAATAATCATATGTAATTATCAGTGTGCCTTTAGGTTAACTTTGTTGAATGTTACTCTCTTGACTTTGTACTTGGGATTTTATATTCTCTTATCATTTTTATGAAATTCACGTAAAAGGAACATTATTAAGAAAATGATTATTGCATTGTAATTCAAAATTTCTTTTTTTTTTTGCTTAAGCAAGTGTCGGTCCTTCTATTTCATTAAGCCAAAATTAGTTTACAATAATTACACACGTCCATCTGACGCCGAAGAAACAGGAGATAAATAAAAAATCTATCTCCCTAAGGTTAAATATCTGGCCTTACAAGGAAAACCTCATAACTCCAGGACAACGAACCCTTTTTTTATCCTGAGTTTGGAGGGAAAAGAAAACCCTTGGAATATTTCGCACCCCAGCCCCACAAAAGGCCCCCAGAATCTGCGCTGTCCATCTCTGCACCCAATCCGACTACCAAGGAGTAGATCGTCCAGCAAAGTTGACCGGAGTATAACATTCCCACCCCACAAAACAGCTCGAACGATCATGACCGTTGATCCCCGCTACGAGATCCAACGGATGATATTGATTTCGCATCGACCAAGATGACCGAACGATAGTGTGCGATGGAGGGCGGTATACGAAACCACCTCCCTGCCACGTGTTGAACGCCGTATGGGATCGCTCCGAAATCGCAAAAACCAGTTTTCGTTTGAGGGCGGTGCGATCAGCCAAAAACCGCCCAAGAAGCGGTTTTACTTCCCGGAGCCCAAAGTTCTGTGTAAACCTGCTGCCAGAAAATTTGGAGTCATGTTCCACATTCATTTTTCCTTCGCCTAAACCTAGAACCCCCCTGATTGACCATCCGATAACCAGTGATGTCCGTTCCACTTATCCCTGGATTTTCCGCGACCAACAGTGGTTTGTCCCCCACCCAAAAACAGCTTGCCTGAAACCTTAGATGCATACAGAGGATAAACGCTTCGAGCTCGCATCCGTGGCTTTGTTTTTAAACATGACCCTATCTTCTTCCGCTTGCTCAAAACAAAGTTCTCTCAGTCTGCTCTGTCTCAGCTCTTGCCACTCCATCGAAACCCTGTCTTCGGTGCAGCTGACACCTTGATTGGCAAGAAGATCCGCCAGCTTATTGGCCTGTCTTCAAACATGGTAGAAACTGACAGTGCGAAGACCTTGGAGATGACCCTGAATTCTTTGGAAAACTCGGATGAGTTTCCAGTGTTTGGAGACTTTCTCCAGAGCTGTTCCACTACTAATTCTTTTCACCGAGTTGATGGTAAATTCAGAGTCCGCTTCTATTATTACATTCGAGCAGTTGTTTTGACTCAGCAATTCTAAGCAATGCTCCAAAGCCATTAGCTCCGCCATATTATTGGTGGCTATACCTAAGTGACAATGGAAGATGCAGATGATACTTCCCTCTTCATCCCTTAAGACTCCTCCATACCCAGCAGTTCCCGGGTTTCCTTTTGAAGCCCCATCAATGTTGTACTTCAAATATCCTTCCGGGGGAGGATGCCAGAAATCCTTCTCCTTGTCCTTTGAGATAACCTTTCTGTCTATGCCTTGAAGAGTGAGTCCCTGCATACCCAACTGCCTGAGAATTTTTATATCTGTATCTGAGGGAGGATTTTTAGGGTAGTTGCGAACAGAGGAACTCACTGTCTCCTTCAGCTGTTTCAGGATCAGCTCCAACAGTCGTTGTGGAGGATTCTTTTCATCCTTAAAGATCCTTTTGTTCCTCTCTTTCCAAACATTCCATATGATGAAGCTTGGTGTTAGGGCCCAAGCTGAATTGAGAAAATCATGATTCGAAAAATTTCTCCTCCAATTATTGAGGGTATTACTGATACTCCCTCTGTCCCTGTCGGTTTGTTGAAAGATAGTGGCAAATATGTCCCATAACCAGGAGGTAAACATGCAGCTATTGAGTATATGCTCAATTGTTTCCTCTTGAGCTTCACAGAGCTGGCATCTTGAAGGCCCCAGAACCCCCCTTTTCTTGATATTATCCCAAGTTAAGATTTTCTTGTGGTGCACCAACCACATGAAGAGTTTGTTTGATTTTGCCATCCACCTGGGGGTCCCTCGCTTGGAGAATACCTTTAGATTCCTTAAGATTGAAGGTTCCCTCTTTATTATTTCCCCATCTTAGTTGGTCTTGCCCCCCTGATACTAAGATCTTCCTTTGTTCCACCATTTTCATGAGTTCCTCTACTTTTGTTTTCAGGGGATTGTTATTTCTGCAATCAATGTGTCTCCAGATTCTCCATTTTTCTGTATGATGAGTATGATCCCAGTAGTCCTTTACCTTAATTAATTCTTGGGTATCTGTCTCCTGCTTAAGGTCAAGGAAGCTCTCTTTTAACAGAATTGGTTCTTGTTGCCACTTGTCTTCCCAGAAAAGAGCAAGATCTCCTTCTCTGATTTCCCAGAAACTATTTTCTTGAACTAGACTTCTATTCTCCCAGGCTTTGTTCCAGATATGCGAGCCCTTTATAATTCTTGACATTCTTATGAGATCACTATTTTTCCAGGAGCTAGCATATTTTTCTTTCCATATATTTTCCCATTGGGCCTTTGGATTTTGAACCCAATGCCACCAAAGTTTGGCCCCTAAAACGTTGCTGAGAATTTCCTGATCATCCAAGCCTAGCCCTCCGTGGTTTTTGTGTTTACAAATTTTCTCCCAAGACACTAAGGCCCATTTTTTCCTATTCTCCTCCTTTCCCCAAAGAAAGTTTCTTTGGATATTTCTGAATTGCTGTAAGACTCCTTTTGGAGCTGGGAGGGCTGATAGCATAAATATAGGGATTACTTGTAGAACTGCTTTTGTAAGCACCAACCTGCCAGCAAGATTTAAAGATCTACTGGTCCATTTACTGACCTTATCCTGCAACTTATTGATCAATGGTTCCCAAATGCTCTTGAGCATTGGTTTAGCAGTGAGAGGGACCCCTAAATATTTAGATGGCAGAAAATCCCTTTGAAAACCTAGAATTCTGGAAATATTTTTCTGAATAGCAATATTGGTATTGAAGAAAAAGATTTTTGATTTGGAGAGATTAACTTCCATACCTGAAGCCAAGGCAAAGAGATTCAGGATTTTTTTGTAGGCTGAAGCTTCTTTGACTGTAGGAATTCCCTGTAACATGGTGTCATCTACAAATTGTTGGTGAGTCATGGCCTGATCATTATCAGTTAGTTGCAGGCCCTTGATCTTTCCTGTAACTTTGGCATGCTTGATAGATCGTCCTAGTCCTTCCATCATGAGGATGAAGAGAAAGGGAGAGAGTGGGTCTCCTTGTCTGAGTCCTCTTGAAGGATTGAAAATCTTAGAGGGAGAGCCATTTACTAAAATTGAAAAGCTGGGAGAAGTCACCAGAGCCATTACCCATTCGACCCAGTTATGATCAAAACCAAAAGCAATAAGAATTATTTTGATATAGAGCCAGTTCACTTTATCATAAGCTTTGGCTATATCTAATTGCATAATCATGCCCGCCTGCTTCTTACCTGATAAAGAGTGAACCACCTCTTGAGCTTGAATGATGTTGTCAAGAATTTGTCTGCCTTCCCACATAACCAGATTGTTCCCCTGAAACGAGAACATGGAGTAGAGGTTTGAGTATGTTGGCCACTACCTTGGATATTATATTGTAAACCACATTGCATAAAGCTATGGGTCTATACTTCTCCGGTGTTTGAGCGTTATCCTATTTAGGTTTCAGGGTGTTGAAGGAGGTATTGAGTGCTCTCAGAATGGTTCTATTCACCCTGGAATCCTCCACGACCTACAAGATATCTTGTTTAACTATACTCCAGAAAACTTTAAAAAAATCCACATTGAAGCCATCCGGGCCTGGTGCTTTGCCATTTTGCATATATTTGAGGACTTCATTGATCTCCTCTTCTATTACTGGCCTGTTAAGGTTGAAATTATCCTCTTTGGAAACTAGCTTCGATATATGACAGGTTACCTCCCTGATGAAATGCTCTCTGTCTGAACTGTTCTCCTGCATTATGCCTTGGAAGTGCTGGACTAACACCGCTTCTATGGCCTCATGGGATTTCTGAAGCTCCCCCTCCTCATTCTTTATCGAAGAGATTCTGTTGTAAGCTCTATTGGAAATGGTGGATTTGTGAAATTTTTTTGTGTTACGTTCTCCTTCTTTTAGCCATTGAACTCTGGACTTTTGTCTCCAGAAAATTTCCTCTTGTTTACATAGATTTTCCCAATCTTGATGATGCTTATCAACTTGCTCACTTTTGACTTTATCAAAGCCTTCCGTGATCAGAGCTTGGTTGAGAAACATTTTGTTTTCAACGGATTTTTTTCCTCAAAAATATTACCAAAATCCTTCTTGTTCCACTCTTTGAGCCAGAGCTTGATGTGCTTAAGTCTTTTATGAAGTAGGAACATGCTTGTCCCCTGGATCTGCAAATCTTCTGACCACCATTTTTCAATATTGCTTATGAAATCTGGGTGGGTCAGCCAGATGTTTTCAAATCTGAAAGGTCTGTTCCTGGGAATACCAATGCCCTTGATCTCCAATTGAACTGGCCAGTGATCTGAGCCTCCAAATGGAAGAACTCTCGCTATAACTTCCTGATCTGTTAGCATAAGGTCCTCTGAGATTGTTGGGACTCAGAAATGTCATATTTTCATCCACCTTTTTCTTCACTATTCCTTACATTTCATCATCCCATTAACCTTTTATCATATCATTTTCATAAATACATTTGGGTTTCACCTTCTTATTTTCCATTTTATTCATTTTTGTATTACAAGTGAATTTATGATTAAATATTAGAAAATATACATATTTTTATATATATCTCAAGAATATGTGAGTTTTGTGATGTGTAGGAAATATGTGAAGAATTAATTCCAAGAGACTTCTCAAATATCTCCTCCACCATATTAAGGAGATAATTATGCAAGCCTATTCCTAAGGAGAAAATCATGGAGGATTTGGTTGGCATATCTTATCCATATCTCCTCCACCATATTAAGGAGATAATTATGCAAGCCTATTCCTAAGGAGAAAATCATGGAGGATTTGGTTAGCATATCTTATCCAAGATATGTGAGAGATTTGTGGAGGATTCAAAGGGATCATATTTTGTAATAATGGGAAAGTAGTTGAAAATGCTTGAGAGATTTGTGGAGGATTCAAAGGGATCATATCTTGTGATAATGGGAAATTAGTTGAGAGTGCTTGAGAGAATATTGGATATGTAATTATGAGATGGTTATCTTCCTCATGTATATAAGAGAGTGCTCTCTCTTCATTTGGATAATAATGAATAATGGAAAGAATGGAGATTAATTGCTTTCATGATTTGTAATTTGATTCTTGTAATATAATTTGAGATAGTTTTATTGTTGTGGGCTCACATATGTTGTTTGTCATTCAATTCTTCACATGTTGTAATTGTTTTTCCCTTATGCAATTTCCTGCTTTCCTAGTTAGTGTTTCAATGCCTTCCTAGATTAATTTGATTTCAGTAATTTAGATTAAATTAGTTCCACTTCGGTCTTGCATATATAGTGCATGTGCCTCGTAAGTCTTCGAACCTCGTATTGACAAATTAAATAGTTGGGCAAGTACTACAACAAAATTAAATGATAATATTTTCACCCAACAGAGATAATAAATCTTTCTAACTTGGATGTGACATGGGCTTCTCCTCCTCTTTTGTTGTTCCTGGTAAAGAGGCCCTTATTCATATCTGTATCTACAAGTTTCATATTATTTATAAAGGTTCGAAACTGTAAGGAGTCTTTGCTAAGAGTTCTGGTTCCCCCCTTTTTCTCCGAAAGCGACTGGATCATGTTGAAGTCCCCTCCCATGATCCAGGGAATTCCTGTGTGTCTCTCCCCGAGGTCCACAAGAGAATCTAGGAACCTGAGTTTGTCATCCATTCTTTGAGGGCCATACACATTCGTGACTAAATAGGTATTCCTCTCTCCTACAGGTTGAATAACCATTGATAAATAATTCCTTGATGCCTCTGCATCTATTATGTCAATTTTAAGGGGATTCCAAAGGGTGAGAATGCCCCCCGCTGTGTGCTCTGCTTTGACTTCTAAAAACTCAAATCTACTGAGCCATTTGCTATGAATTTGTCTTAATTTATGAATGGAACACTTCATTTCTTGGATGAAGATAATATCCGACATTGCTTGTTTCATTCTATTACTAAGTAATCTTTGTTTTCTTTTACTTCCTAGACCCCTAATATTCCAAGATGTGAACTTCATAATTAAAGATTTGTGAAGGAATAACTGGCTAGGTCTTTCATCTTACTTGAGTCTATCATTAGCTTTCCACACTCCATCAAGAGTTCATTCTGCTTTTTTCTACCTCTTTTTTTCCTGGGTTTATAGTAGCTAGACCAGGATTTGTTTTCATCATTTTCACACCTCTATTGTCCTGCTTGTCAATGTTTTTTCCCTTCTCCAGACCTTTGGCCTAAGTTTTCCATAAGAACAGTTACTGTATTTTGTTGAGCTCTTTTTGAGGCAACGAGTCTACCCCTCTCTTAGTTCCCTGAAACAGGAACCCTTCTAGATCTAGATGTTCTTTATCAAGAATCTCCTGAAGTTCATGATCCTCCTGCTCCATTTCACTCTGGGTCATTTCCTGATCCATCTCCAGTTCTGTATCACTAATCATGGTCGCTTTCTGAAAATCAATATCCTCCATTTGTTCGCCCTTTTCTTCTACCTCCTTTTCCTCAAGACTTCCTTCCATTACTTGATCTTCTTTTGTGGTCTCTTCTTCTTCTTCCAGAATGTGGAATTTGTTCTGACTGACCTATTGCCCTTCATTTTGATGTAACTTTGTCCCTCTCTTGCCGCTTTTTCCTCTATTAATCACTTTGTGAAAGCTTTCTGTATCCTTCATTGTGCTAGCTTTGCTTTTGTTTACTGCTTTACTAAGAGGGCAGTCTCTGATTAGATGCCCATGTTCATGACATCTGCGGCATCTAAACGGAATATGCTCATAGTCTATTGTTTGTATCCCAGGATCACCTCATCCGGAAGAGCTCCTGATAGGTCCATTTCCACACAAATCCTAACAAAGGACGTATATTTTCCCCTTCTGGTAGCTTTAGAAGCTTTGACAAAACGTCCTAATTTATTGCCTATGGCAGCCAGCTATCCATTTTTCCAATAATCAAGAGGTAGAGAGTAGAGCCTTACCCATACCGGTACCAAAGTGAAAGTCTCCCGTTCTAGGACAAAATTCATCATCCAAGGCCACATATAGAGGCCTGCTACAACATAAAAGTAGGGCCCTCCTTCAAACACTCTATCTTTGTCTTCAATATTTGTAAACACCACCGTGAAGAAACCCTTTGACCCAAGATGTAGGTCTATGCTCCTTTTAGGTTTCCAGTGGTATTTGATCCATGTCTGTAAAGCTTTTTCAGTGGGCCATACTCCCATGAACTTACAGATGATAGCATAAGTCCGCATGTGATCTCTATGTGCCTGCAGAGCTGGATCATTTAAGACTACTTTGGGTGTGAACTCAGCTTTGGGTTTGCAGGGTCCCTTTTGTTTTTTTATCTTGAGATCCCTGTTTTTTGTCTTCTTCCTCCTTGTCTTTAGTGTTGATATTTTCCTTATTTTTGGTTCCTGCTGTCTCTTCTTCCACATTCCTTTTCCCTTCCGCAGCAGTACCTCTGGCATTCTCTAGAGGTTTCTTACCTCTACTTGCTACTGCCTCCTTATAGGAGGGAGTGGGGTTCCCTCCTCTGTGGCTCTCCATGGATATCAACCTCTGAAACTTATCTGAAACCCTAGTCTATCACCTTGTGTTTCGCTCTCTTCTCGGTTCAGAAAGCACGGATCATAGTTGTCGAATAAAATTCACATCCATTGTAATTCAAAATTTCATAAATATTGTAATCTTTGATTTTCTTTCCATTATTTTGTGAACTATTCATAGCGTGAATCACTAAAAATAAATTTTTGTCTTATGACGAGTCATATTTTAGAACAATTATCAAAATAGTTAAAGTCTATGGAAAAGGTTTAACATCTTATGATTCTCACTGTCATCCACAACTCTTAAGGAGAAGACTTGCCTCCCCATCCACTAATCGTATAATTTTAGAGTGTAATTAAAAAATATTAAACTTGAAAGATAAGGGGTCTCATTAAGAGCCAACTTAGCATGATCATGGGGAACTAATGTTATTGACATTATCAAATCTGGTTACCAAGCTAGGATAGTGGCTTATAGCCAAAAGTTGTAAGACAAGAGGTCTCATCATGAGACTACTTGTTCAATATCATTTATATTTGTGAATGACATTGTCAAAATCTAGCCACCACACCATGACAATGAATTTCAAGGAAAAGCAAAAGTTAAAAGTTTGAACGTAGTGTCCTTAAAATCTATTCTAGTGGATGAGATACTAGTATTTCTTAGTTAAATGGTAACCCTATTGAGGCTATGGATGCCTGCTGGCAGCAGTGACACTACCAATGACATCGGATTTTATCTTAATGCAAAAATTTCAATAGTTATTTATCTCATCATCTTAACTGATATTATAAAATGGTTGTCAGAGATAAATAGAGTCTTTCATAAATAACAGGGTATGAAGTTTGCAAGTAATGATATTTTATTTAGAGAAATTTTTATCAGAAATTTGAATTTTGGCATTTTAGTCTTTTCAATTTTTATTTCTTTATTTCTTAAAATTTCATTCATTTAAACAAAGATAACTGTTTCACCCAATGCATCGCCAATTGTTGTAGTAAAACAACAACCCCCATTTTTACTTAGTTCCTAATAAATAATGGGGACCCTTTTTAATTTACTTAATTTTTCAAATAACAATACTTGCTTTTATTTAATAAAGACAATGGGGAAATTAGTTATAAGCACTTTTAAGATTTTTTTTTTATAAAACTTAAGGTTTATCCTTTTTTGGAATGAATATCATCGGAGATGAATTTTTAAAACATTACAAAATGGCAGAGCTCCGATGGGCCCACTCCCCGAAGTTCCCTTTATATTGAAAGTCATTCATTATCAATGCCTCTTCATTTCATAAGTTCTATTAATAAAAAGTTACAAAAAATATTATCTCTGAAGCCTGACCTCCTGATACATTTCTTTAATATTTAAAAAACTTTGCATTTCATAACTTTCAATATCGTAAGTGGGATTAATTTGCACTTCCGAAATTGCAACCCCCGAAAATTTTATGATTAAAATGATCCATTTCAGAATAGCATTCTTATTACACTTTTGAAAAATGCACACTTCTAAAAATCCCTCATGTTTCGGTGATGCTCATATCAAAACTTCTTTTATCGGAACCTTTTTTAAAGAATGCTACGAAAAGTTTTACCTCCGAAAGCATGATACCCGATTTCAATATTATATCTCGGTTAATACCATTTCATGATTTCACATTTCAGAAACATTACTTTATAATTCTTATGAAAACAATCCTTCCGATAAACCTTTCATATTCCATATATAATACTCATTGGAACACTTATTTCGATATTCTTTTGGGATTTCTCTTTATAACCCTTTGTATTTTGGGAGCTTCTCATTTCAAAGAATTGAAATATCGTAACTCCATTTTAAATAACTCTTCGATATGTCACCCCAAAATCCTATGTGGCATCCTTCACATGGTTTCTCGTTATTGCACTTAATAGATTTAAAGTGATTTGAATGCATCTCGAAAGCATAAATTATTTACATTTAATTCACTTTGATAGTATTAATTCGTTTCGAAAAAGGGATTTCTTATTGTAAAGATTATTCTCACCAACACCAATTTATTGATATTCATTGTTTCTACTAAGTTCCTGCCCTGTCTCTTATAGGAAAACACTGATTCTCATAAATACGAAGAAATGAAGAAGGGAAGCAAGGCTAAGAAGAAGGTTTCTCTGCAACAATCATCTGGTCCATTTGCAGAAGAAATATATGAGAAAATTCAAGGAGTCGGATTGTTCTCCAATATAGTATGCACCAAGGATGCTTGACTTTCTTCTTAGGAAGTGATTTATCATCATTTTGAGGATGATAATCCTAGGGTTATAGTGAGAACAATTACAACAGATGACAGTGTCTCGATTTCAGAAGCTAATTCTAGTGATGTTGTCAAATTCTTTCTTGAATAAGTTTGCATTCAGGACGCGACTACTTCCTTATACATATATGGTCCATTGGGTTGTTGTTGTAGGAAAAAGTATCCGACTCGGATGACCCTATCCCACTATAAGGGTGATAGTACCTCAGCAACAACTGTAAAGAAAACTACTTAAGGTTTACTTCTTCATGAAAGCAAAAGAGAATGAAGGAATGCACTAACCGTTGCCTTGCGCTTAATGTCGAATCCAAACTCTTCTCTTTGCTGCTTGCTCCCAGCTCCTTGCTCTTTTGCTGGCCCAGCTACAATGAGATCCTGCAAAATAACAAAGAAGGAAACTACAAGAAGCATGCAATCATAACTGATTCAAGGATTAGCATAAATCAAATATACAATTATCACAATACATCATTGAAACAAGTGCATATAGAAGAACCTCAATAGCTTTTATTAATGGAAGAAGTAAAGTTCTGAGAGTGTTACAACCATTGAAGGCCCCAATCCAGCAACACCTCCCAGCAGAAAGAATTTCTCCTCTTCACCTCCTTCAAGCAATCACCCAATAGTTCTATAGTGAAACCAACAACATATCATTACTTTGCACAAAATTCCAGCCTCCTGAGCTCATAGGAGAGAGCTCAATATATAGATGAATTGAGAAAGGATGAGTCAGCTTGCAACTGATGTGTAGCTGCCTTGTGTCCTCTCTCTCTTCAGTTGATCTTCAGTTCTTGAGTCCACTTGGAGAACCTTGCTTCCACTTGGAGAAACAGAGCCTCTGACTCATCACAAGGCGAAATCCCTGATCCAAGTGTCATTTTTGGAAGATTCCAGAGCAATGACTTAGTGTGCCACTTGTCCCATCTCGCTCAGTGCAGGTGGCCTTTGTTCTACCTGCTTTGCAACGCAGGTACACCATGGAGGAGTTGAGTTTCAGCGCAGAAGCCTAGTGGAGCACCTGCTTTGATTTCAGGATTGCTTGTTTTTGAGTGTTTTCAGGTGGAGAACTGATCTGAGAGCTGTTGGTTTGCTGACCTTGTTCCTCTAGGGGTAGGAACATCATGTTTAGGGACTTTGGATCCCTTGGATTATTGACAATTCATGCCTGATGCTGCAAGGCACAAAATTGTCTATAACAGATGCCCCCTAAAGTATGAGGTCGTTTATCGGGTGAAATGCTTTATTAGGAGGATCCGAAGTTCATTCAATCTGCTGAGAAGTGTCCTGTAATAAGATACAATACAATACATTATTTTTCATACTTTTTCATGATCTAGCTGAGGCGGGCATTCCCATGCTCAGCTTTATAAATTCATTTTGGTACATAGAACAGACGATCGTCTGATGGTAGACTGATAATTCTCTGCTGCAATTATCATCCTTTGAGAAGGATGATCATCTGTTGCAATGATGTACACATCAAATGTCTTTATATCCTGAATATATATCGCAGCCCGGATGGATGAAACTAGATCCGGGGTCTTCAATCTCTTCCGATCTTCACTCGATGTACAAGTCGATCCATGTGAGAATTTCTTGAAGTCGAACATGGAAAGACATCGCTTGATTACCGGTCAATGATGTAAACCGTTAACAAGCGCGAGAGGAATCACCGATAAGGATGATGACCCTCAAGGTACAGCAGTACAATTCACATGGTGGGAATAAAGGACTTGGTGTCGACCACCATGCAAAATCTTCTGGTCGAAGGTCATTGATGTATACCTGTCGCCGGAAGTGAGAAACTTGC
The DNA here is from genome assembly GCA_031772625.1 of Pinus tabuliformis. Classification (NCBI taxonomy): domain Eukaryota; kingdom Viridiplantae; phylum Streptophyta; class Pinopsida; order Pinales; family Pinaceae; genus Pinus; species Pinus tabuliformis. Next base: position 786,879,265 of record CM062819.1, on the reverse strand, counting down.
CATTGAGGCATGCAAGCTTCAAAGTACTGAAGGGGTTGTTCCTAGATCAACTCCTTGGATAATGAGCTGATGTCGACAAGGAGCGATCTGTCAAAGGAGGGCCTTATTGAATCCCACATCAGTGACACGGAACGGAGCTAGTGATTGTGATGAGGTGAAAACAAACTGTGATGTATGATTCAGGGTGGCGGTCATGAAATGGATGAAGGACAACGTATGGCAGTGGATGGGACACGGTTAACTCTTTGCAGAACAACTTCTCTTGAACATATAACGACACTGATGTGATGGATCGGTAGCATTACCCCAAATGTGGATGGTGTGGCGAGGACCATGGTGATGAGACCGGTGAATGAAACAACCCAACCCGATGTGATACGGAGGACAAAGTGTCATGTTCAAGAGTGACTTGCTACCATTAAAGCTGTGAGGTTCTCCCAATTTTTCCCCAGTCATTGCTGACCAGTACCTCTTTATTTTTGTCAAGCTTGAGGAGGATAACATATGCTTGTTCTATAACCTGCCCTTCGGGCAAGCCCATCGCTATGTTTTAACGAGCCTAGCGATAGGGAAACTCGTTCTCGTCTAAAGACAAGTTTGTCGCTATTTAATGAATTTAACGAGTCTAACGACAAGGATAAATCGGTCCTTTTCATTTTTAGAGAGTCTGAAAAGGTACATAAAGTCAACTCCAAAATTCCTTTTTCGTCATCTAATCCCTTAAGTCCGAAAAAGTATAAAACAATACAGAAGGGATGAATTTTCGATTGCTTTAACGAGCCGAACAAAACAAGCGCTCGATCTTTTTGTGCAATAATCCCTCAGGTCCAAAAAGATTAAAATCTAGAGGAGGGATAGCTCTTCCGGTTGCTTTAACGAGCTGGAAGGCCAAAACTCGGCAAACTTTTCATATTTTACGAGTCAGTGAAAAGAGCTCAAAGAAGACTCGTCTTTTGAGGAACGAGTGATGAACAGGGCAGCAACAGATTCCAGGTACAGGTTGGAATATTCTAATCACGGCAGTGTCACAAGGATGGCTTAGTGAAATCACTCTTCGCAGCTGTTCCTCAAAATGGGTAAACAAACATATGGAGATGAACGATTGGCCAAATGAACGGATGGAGGTGAGACTGCAAGAACACGACCAAGGGCTTTAATATGGCTGTCAAAGGTTACATTTACCAAGGTTATTTACCGGTTCATTTTTTCTGGGTGAGCTTGAACTCTAGGGGAAGATTGCTCACAACTTATGTTTATTTTTTAACGAGCATGAACTATGTGCTAAAACTGCTCGGATCTTGCGTTTATTTTTTAACGAGCATGAACTGTGTGCTAAAACTGCTCGAAGATAAGTTTGCATGCCCCCAGCATAATAATGCAAATCAAGGTGCATGCCCCCCAAGCTTCATTGCATCCAACTCGGTGGTTGGAATGAAGGTTTACCTCGGGGATTTGTTTCATTTTTTAATGAGGTTGACACAAGATAGGAACTATCCTCGACTCCTTGTTTCATTTTTTAACGAGGTTGACACAAGATAAGAACCATCCTCGGAGCCCACTGTATTTACAGTATTTCTATTAGGGCGATGATCCATGCTGACAAAATATTTAGGAATCTTCCGAATCCAACCAGAAGATTGGATTAGATTTCATTTTGTAGGTTTCCACCGTGGCCACTCCCGCCAGATTATTTGGAGGCGGTAGGGCGAAAGTACCCATTAAGGCAGGGTCTTTTAGGAGGCCTACTCCGATATTTTGGAGCAAATGATTCCTTCCATGGATCATTGGAATGCTTCCTGTAACTTGTGAACTGTTGTGGAGAAAAGTTTGTTGGTCGACGATTGTAATTCCTCCTTGGAAGGGAAATGCAATCTTCCTGAAGTAGGTCGACACAACTGCGGCCATGGCATAGATCCATGGTCTTCCAAGTAGGATGTTGTAATCGAGGTTTCCATCAATTACTTCAACATCAATTCCTACTGTTTTGCCCCCCAGTTTAACTTGCAAGTTACTTAAAATCCCGTATGGAGTGTATGATCGTCCATCAAATGCTTTTAACGTCGTTGACGATTTCGACAAGGGTGGTGAGCCTAAATCTTTCCAGCAACTCATCGACATAAGACATGTAGATGCCCCCTCATCAATAATTGTTCGATGAACAGTTTTGTTGAGGGCTTTCACTTGAATAAGGAAAGCTAGTTGAGCTGGTAATTGCGGGTCATATCCTTTATGATCAAAGGCCACAAGATTGGAATCCATTGGGCCAATCCCACCTATTGCTGATAATAAAGCTTGCTCTTGGGAGGGGTAATTTTGTGGTACCTCAAGTGTCGACATAGTGGACGGCGATTGGGCCAGGTCCTTTACTATATTATAATTCTGTGCTTCTTTGGCACGAGGATTAAATGTCGATTTGTGTACTACTCCCTTTGGCGACTTTATCATTGGCTCAAGAACGATGGGTGGGACAACTTCGGTCAAAGTTGTTGTTGAACTACTAGGTCGTTCATTAACCTTGTTGTTCGACAGCTTTGGATTCCCGTAATCTTTATTCCTTGTCAAAGCATTATTCTGTTGCTTTGAGGTAGACAACATAAGCACTTGGGATCCGGAAGCATTTTGATTAGCAACCAGATTTTGACCTGGATTAGGAAACGGATCAGTCAATACTGCTGGGGTTTTTGAACTCTTAAAGAGTTTCTTAACTTCAGCTATATGTGGACAATATTTCGTCCAATGATCCTCATCGCATATATGACACCCTGCCGGGGGTTTCCTTTTTCTTCCTGTCTTTTTCTTCTTGCCCCCTGGTTGCTTCAGTTGTTTGCCCTTGTCGGTTGACATGGCATTTACTTCTGAGGCAAGAAGTTTTTCATTTGCATTTTGACTGTAAATTTTGTGCTTGCCAATCACGTCATCGCCGGCGTGAGAGTCATTGTTTGATTTAGGAGGAGGAGGAATTGAGAATTCCGGTCTAGGGGCGTCAGGTATTTTGTCGTAGAGCGTGCCGGACTGAGTATAGACCAAGTCTAGATATTGTGCACGAGCGATAACCTGCTCTTCCGTTACGACCCCCCCCTTTGCCACATCTTCCGTGATGGCAGGAAGTAATGACTTGATAAACCATTCAGCTAATAGCTGATCGGGAACGTACGTTTTTACCATCCTACGACGACGTCGCCACTCATGTATATGATCAGATATGTGGGTGGCAGTCGTCTGTTTGAAGTTGGTGAGGAGTTCTGTTCCCGTTTCATACCTTATCGGTAATTGAAAATGGGTTAAAAAGGTTGTGGCTAAGGTACTGAAGTTGTCAAACGAAGCTCTAGGCAATTCAATGTACCATTTTGCTGCTGGACCCGTTAACGTCCTCTGAAAGAGGCGAAGTCTTATCGAATCATCATTCAAGGTGTTCGATGAACACCATAGATGGAAAGTCATCACATGATTCGACGGGTCTTCACCCGGATTTCCATTAAATTTAGGAATATCTGACGGAAGTTTATGTGGAATCGCTGGCCACCAAGGGGCATAAGCAATTGGATCATTCGTCAGCCGGTTTAGATCTGGTAATTCTAGAGTTGCTACAAAGGGCAACTGTTGATTCAGGTTAGGCGAAGCATATCCAGGATAAGATGGGATTGCCTGAGCAATGGGTCTTTGCAGACTAGCATGATGCTGGCAACTTTGACAAGGTTGATGGGCATAACCATTATAGTATGGTTGCCCATTACTTACAAAGACTTGTTGCTCAGGTCCTTGATATGATTGCTGGAATGGCGGTTGTTGACCAATACTGGATGATTGACCAGGATGAGGAGTCACAGTAGTTGTTTGAGCCTGAGTCGCTCCAGATAAGGAGGCACTACCCTGAGATTGCGATTGAGTCGTTGAGACAAGTGGTTTTTGTATTGCAACCTGAGATTGGGGTTGACATATAACAGGTGGAGCTTGTACTTGCGACACATTCACTATAGCAGGTATGGTGGGAATATTCGACACAGGGTGTACTGGTTGCATCGAATATACAACTCCTGGTTGTTGAGGCAGTATTGGTACCCAACCGCTGGATGTAATTCCAGTTTGACCTGAACTTTGTTGTGAACTCACGTATGGGTATCCTCCCGGAGGAGGTAATGAAAGGGCATACTGCCCCCCATACGGTATCAATCCGGAACTCAAGGGGATTGATTGCCCAGATTGACCTCCAAATGGATCAATTTGGCGAGTTTCAACATAAGAAATACCAGATGATAATCCGGATGAAGAAATAGGAACTAACCATGTCGTTGTCCCTGATTGGACTCCGGCTTGTTGTTGACAATTTGCCGGGACAGATGGTATACCAGCGAACATCGTTGGAGTAGCAGCAGGAGGCTCTGCTGCTGCTGTGTCGGACGACACAGTCCTAGATGTCGATGGTTGTTCAAACATATCTAGTCTATCCAAAAGATTTCTTAGCGATTCTACAGGAACTTCCACTTGTGGTGGACTAACTTCGAAGATCAACGAGGGAAAGGTGATGATTATTCCGCTTAAAATAAATTTTATAACGACGCTTTAGACACAACTTGCTTTTTCAGTTTTAAAGAGTCGAGAAAAAGCTAAAGATGACTCTAGTCTCCTTCGATGTTTTAACGAGCCCGAAGTGACAAATGCTCGGATGGACTTTTTCAGTTATAGAGTTTGAAAAAGGCCAAAAGAAACTGCTCTGGAGATCTAGGCAGAGGGTGTGCCAAACCTTTCGCAAAACCACAGAATACGTTTTACGGTACGGGTGGTCAATCTTCGTGAATGCTGTGTTCACTGCATTGCGATCAGTAGGGCGGCCGACACGGCTTCCTAAGGATAAAAGATATATGCCTATAGGGGTCTCCCAATATATACTCGACGGTACGTGGGAGCACAAGTCCGTATTAGTGCCACCGACTCTCAGGAGGAATCACCCACCTTCTTCGAGATCGACAGTCACTACGTTTAACGACGCCGGAACATGTCTCTAGCTTAGACCTCTATGTGTTTGTGTTATGTTTCAAAGCGTTGTTAGGTTCATTCAGTATATTTTAAGTTGATCTTTTTAAAGTTTGCCTTTCAAGGTTCACCACGAGATGTATGTAACAAATTCCTAAATGCAGTCTAAGATGAGAAGCAAGCTTTTCAATCTTTCAACTTTGAAAATCTTAACTACTGAGGGAGAAGAAAGGCATATCTTTTCACACAGTTCATACAGCACAAACTAATGCACTTTCTCCTAAATCATCATGCAAACTTTTTCAAATGCAAAATGCACAATGCATGTATTTTCTTTTCCCTTTCTTAATGTTGATGTATTACAAAAAGAAAGTTGTTATTTAACTTTGATTTCGATTTAAAGCGAAAACAAACAAGCTTGTTCAAAATCAAAAGACACCTTAAGATTTACTTGTTTAATCACTGGAAATACATGAAATCAAACCATAATGACGAAAGTAGAAAGACTAATCAGCTATGGACAGCAAACAAGCTAACTCTTTAGACCAGCAAAATGCCTAACACAGGTTCAGATCTAAGAGGCCAAAGCAAGACTAGTTCACTTTCGTTATGGGAAATTGTAAATGATGTAAGAAATACAAAAGAACAAGTACAATTTCGTTATATAACAGAGGCGGAATGATGGCAAGTAAGGTTGGTTTCAAAACAGGTACAAGACTGGTAACTGGCTGCAAAATCTATAGTGAAAACAGGCAAGAAAAAGGGAGGAAACCCCAAATGCACAAGGCAAAATTGGGCCAACGCAGGTGCCGCACAGCCAGTCTGGCTCTCAGCGCAGGTAGCCTGTGTACTACCTGCTTTGGAAAACGAAAGTTGCGTTTTCTCAGTTTCCGGGTCACAATTTTCTCAAAAATTCACAGTTTTTGCTCAAATCAGAAGCTATCAGTCAAGCACACACTAAGGGATGACAAGGAAGATGAAAAGCTATCACTAAGAGCTTACAAGGATCCTTGTAGATCAGCTCTTCAAATCATGAACATGCTCAGAAATGAGCTAGAGTAGCTGCCCTCTACTTCGCTTTTGATATAGTCAAAGGCTTTTCGATTTTGTACTCTTTTGTTCAGGAAATGAATAGCAAAATACTACAAGCAATCAAACAGATACGATCCCCAGTGGAGTCGCCAGTTTGTTGTAGGGAAAAGTATCCGACTCGAATGACCCTATCCCACTCTAAGGGTGATAGTACCTCAGCAACAACTGTAAAGAAAACTACTTAAGGTTTACTTCTTCATGAAAGCAAAAGAGAATGAAGGAATGCACTAACCGTTGCCTTGCGCTTAATGTCGAATCCAAACTCTTCTCTTTGCTGCTTGCTCCCAGCTCCTTGCTCTTTTGCTGGCCCAGCTACAATGAGATCCTGCAAAATAACAAAGAAGGAAACTACAAGAAGCATGCAATCATAACTGATTCAAGGATTAGCATAAATCAAATATACAATTATCACAATACATCATTGAAACAAGTGCATATAGAAGAACCTCAATAGCTTTTATTAATGGAAGAAGTAAAGTTCTGAGAGTGTTACAACCATTGAAGGCCCCAATCCAGCAACACCTCCCAGCAGAAAGAATTTCTCCTCTTCACCTCCTTCAAGCAATCACCCAATAGTTCTATAGTGAAACCAACAGCATATCATTACTTTGCACAAAATTCCAGCCTCCTGAGCTCATAGGAGAGAGCTCAATATATAGATGAATTGAGAAAGGATGAGTCAGCTTGCAACTGATGTGTAGCTGCCTTGTGTCCTCTCTCTCTTCAGTTGATCTTCAGTTCTTGAGTCCACTTGGAGAACCTTGCTTCCACTTGGAGAAACAGAGCCTCTGACTCATCACAAGGCGAAATCCCTGATCCAAGTGTCATTTTTGGAAGATTCCAGAGCAATGACTCAGTGTGCCACTTGTCCCATCTCGCTCAGCGTAGGTGGCCTTTGTTCTACCTGCTTTGCAACGCAGGTACACCATGGAGGAGTTGAGTTTCAGCGCAGAAGCCTAGTGGAGCACCTGCTTTGATTTCAGGATTGCTTGTTTTTGAGTGTTTTCAGGTGGAGAACTGATCTGAGAGCTGTTGGTTTGCTGACCTTGTTCCTCTAGGGGTAGGAACATCATGTTTAGGGACTTTGGATCCCTTGGATTATTGACAATTCATGCCTGATGCTGCAAGGCACAAAATTGTCTATAACAGTTGTGGAGAATTTGGACATTTCCAATAGAAAAATTCACACTAGCAAGGGCACACTTATTGGGTCCTTTTCCAACAATGATTTGCAAGGTATGTATCACCTACCTACTCTGCAGTATAAATACAACAATGCATATGCGAAAGCTTTCATAAAGGAGCATGGACACGCGTTCGAAAAAAATTGTACCTTGGAGAAAGGACCTGAATAAACATAAAGTGAAGGAAAGTGGTAAGTAGTCAGTTGATTCTCTCACCGGTCCTTTTTCCCAAGTCACTGCTATGCTGTGTTAGTTGCATGCATTACCCAATGTGCCAAAATTCACCGGTCACAGAGGCATATATATTTGATTGCACTGCTTCACTGTCTGATAATTTGGCTTCACATATTCTAGCTTTTAGAAAGGGCCGCAATATTTTAGAGAATAAAATTCCTCCTTTCTATATGGCCGCCCACATATTTATCATGATATCCTCTGGGAATCTAAATACTAGGATCATTTTTATCAAATTTGTCAAAAAGTCATGCTTCCAATTTATAAAGTCATTTTTGGGTCCAAGCCACCTCATATGTCCCAAGAGGCTGAAGATGACCTTTAGAGAGTTGGAAGTTGGTTTGGTGAGGAACTATTCACTTGTATAAGAGTTTATGGAAGTCTTGCCCATCCTCATGTCTTATCCTTGTTCATCCTAGACAAGCTTCTAAGCAAACAAATTTCATATCAAACAATGGGATATGGAATTTCTAGGACATTAAAGGATTTGAGTAAAAGGGCGTGGCCATATTTTCCTACTAAATTTGGTATATTTTCTTTAGCAAACTATCGCCATGTAGAGAAATAAATTCTAGCTATTCAGGCTCTCAATCTACCTACTATGCCTGACAGACAATATGATCCTGTTTATGTAGTTAATAATTTCACTGCTTCTCAAAATCTCAGGAAATTTTCCCATGAACCAGATAAATTGGATGATTTGTTTGAACATTCCTCCACCTATTCTGTAGTTCTATTGAAAGTAGAAAATCAGTTAACTCCTGAAGAAAAAGGTCAATTTATTCAATATCACAGTTCTTAGGTAGCTAAGCTTCCCTTATAGTTGTTACAATTGTCTTCAGAATAGTCACTTGTATCTACTACCCAGCCAAAGGCTTCTACAGAAAAAGATATGCTTCCTAAGGCTCAACCAAAAGTTGTTGTTATTTCTTCTCCTCCTCAGACTGATGAATTTATTCTTGATTTTGAATCAAATAAAGCATGGAATGAATTTAAAATGACTTTAAATTCCAAGGGTACAACCCAAAATCCAGTTTCTACAAATTCTACTTCATCACATCAAACACATATTCAAGGGAGTACTAGGAGTGATGAACCGAAGAACTGAGTTGGGGAAATTGACTCAGTTCATCGGTGTCTATGCATCAACTGTCATTGATAAAGCCACAAAATTCCAGGAAATTTTGAAGAATAAAGAATAAAGGATTGCCTTGCTTGAGAAGACTGATGAGGTTGAAAAATATAAAATCAATGAGCAATGGCAGAGCCAAATGACATAGTTGCAACAAAAAAATGATTCACTTGAGGTACAATATGATAAATAATTGCAAATTAGTGATGATCAAGTCAAAGAAATTCAGAAGAAGATTGAACAATTGCATGTTAGTCCTGAACTGACAGAGTTCAAAAAGGAAGCCAAAGATTTGAATTCTCTTCTTGGGCATCAACAAAAGGTATGTTGTAATAAATTGGTGATAATTCAAGGCCAGTGTAAAGCTGCAAATTGCCTTATGGATCAATTATCTAATATGACAAATTACTTTAAAGAAATGAATGAAAATCTCACAAAGTTCCTCAATTGGCAGGAAAGTGCAGAGGGTAGATCTTCTAATATACCAAAGATTGATTAGGCCCAAAAAATCATTATTTTCAGAGAATGGGAGATCCAAATGAAGTAGGCCAAAGCAACCATAAATGAGGCCTGAAATATTTCTAGCCCAATTATTGAATCGGTCAATGCTAATTTGTTGCAGTCTAATCTCATTCCAAATTTCCCCGAAGGTACTTTTCCAGATGCCAAGGTATTGTCAAAAACGTGGTAGGAACATTGCAAGAAGATCTCCGAAATGATCGATCAATTGTTCAAAGTTAGTCTTGAACATCACTGGAAGTTTCTAGTGAAGCATCACATCCAATGGTTGGTCCTCCAATGCCTCTCAAACATCACCATGCATATTTTAGTGATGAGGCTCATCAATAGGTACATCATAAGGGTCATAATTCCATACTCCAACTTTAAAATGATCTCTTTCTCACATTTATTTACAATTTTTGTTATATTATGCTTAGTGAGAGGGGTGAAAGATGTGTTTCTATGTCATGTGGCCTAATATAGTTTAAATGCAGGAATTGGAGCAATTTTGAGATAATTTCAATGCAGGAGCTCGGGTTAGACAATGGGGAGATATTCTAGGAGGTTGTCCAACTCCTTAACTCCTTCAATCAACTAAGATCACCACTTTATATCTCACCAACTCAAAGTCATTGGCAACCATGCAAGGTGAGGTCATTGGCAACCAAGCCAATGTAGTTCAAGGAATATTTAGATCCACCTTTATTGATTTTTGGGAGACACACATATCTATTTTATAGGGAGCTATTGATAGCTACCCTTTTGTATAAATAAACACGCCAAAGAGCTCATTAGGATTCGAAATTTGTTTTCAGCTAAGAAGCTATTGAGCTCAAGCACTTGTTACTACTATTTTTGACTTGTTATGTGATGTATTTGACATTTCCACAATGATAGTGAAAAGTTTGTTATTGATCCATCACTAAGTTAGTTTTAGGGGGATCTTGGGTTTGGGCACAACCACAGTAGCTTAGATCCCTCTTGTGTATTGATATTCCTTTTTAGCTTAGAATGTTTGTTAGTTGCTGCATTTTATTATAATATAATTCCTCAAAAATCCCGTGACTATTGCCTCTATCTCTTCTCTCTCATGGGAGCCTGACTAGAGAAGTCTACAATCATAGATGAAAAACACTATGTTGATGATTTCTCGAAAAAAAGGTCTACATTAGTTATCTTGTTTTGCATATAATTGTTGTAGATTAGAAGTTGATTCATTGCATAGATCAGAGTTTTTGGCATAAGTTAGATAGTTTCTAAATTCAACTCAATTTTTCCACCATTAGTTATGATATTCTATGAATGATAAGAGAGCATGTGCATGTGATGCTGCAGGACCGTTGGATCTGCATGCAAGGGGCCTTTTAACCACCTCCATCCAAGACTTCTCCACCTGCTTTTGATGAATCTCAAATACTATTCTTGAGCTCTGTATTTTAGGTCACCGTGAGAAACCCTCTTAGTCCAAAACCGGCCTTCCTAAAGTGTTGATATTGGCTAGGGGTGGTGGCCACCTTCCATCCATCTACCATAACCTTCATCCACCTTGCCAAACCTTGATCTCATTGTTCTTACATTCCAAACCCTATCGACAACCTTCCTGTAGCATTACAGGTCTTCCTGTAGCAATACAGGGATCCTGTAGCAACCTGTTTTTCCTTTGCGTTGACCTATAATGCAAGTTTGACTTAGTTTAGAAGTAGGTTGACCCCCAGATTGGACTCCATGATCAAAGGCAACACCTAGGCCATTCCAACCATCCTTTTTCTTCACTGCAAGAGAAAATAACATTAGTTTATTTATCACAAATTTGGCAGAAGTAGAACATTACTTTATATGCAAGTGTGAATTAGATAAATGATGCATGAAATCTTGAGTTATGAGTTGGTAGAATAATTTCTTGTTTACAAGTGAATTTGATAGCTATATGGTTGATTTAAATTAGTGTAGTTTCCTTTCTATAGGTAGCATAGCTCTTATGTTCTTTCATGAATTGATTTAGTAGCATTTACAAGTTGGTAGCATCTACAAGTTAGATTTGAAAATAATTTACTTTTTCTACATTAGAGCTAGATTTTGAATTGCACTTTCAATAGTTAATTCCCCCTTAATTTAGTACAAGAATGGTCTTGGAGCCCTAATGATCAAATGACCTAGTTGAGGGTGGCATGAGTATAATTCCATCTATAGTGTATATAATACGGTCACCTTGAACTTTGTATGAACCTCAGGTTAATAAATAGAGTTGATGAGCCCCTGGAGTTGTAACACTCTTGGTGCAATACCAGGGCTCACCACTTTTTGGTGCCGTTGTCGAGGAGGTGCTTAGGTAGATGTTATTTCTGCTTAAGAGTTTCTTTTTGTTTTTCATTCAATTTTGAAAAATCACATAAAAGAAGAAAATTTTTCTTTCATGCCTCATAGGAATAGATATACTCAAGGAAAATTCTTACGAAACACCCCCACACCCTCAAATAGTCAACCTTCACTCTTCTTCAGTGACTGCCAACTTCCCTTTCTGACTACAAGGGAGTTAGAAGACCCCTTAGGTGAGAAACTTGAGATTTTTGAAGAACCTATTGGGGAAGAAGAAGAACCCATTTCACCTACCCAAACCATCGCTGAAAATAGGAATGAGGAGGTTTTCCCTATCACAGAGACTAATGGAGAGGCTAGAATGAAGAATATAAGCCCTATTGCCCTTCCTCACTTCCATGGCTTAACCTCTGAGGACCCTGATACTTTTATGTTTGAGTTTGCTATTGTCTGTAGGACCTATGACTATACCTATGATGACCAGAAGTTGAAGTTATTCCCATCTACCCTTAAGGATGGAGCCTTGCGCTGGTTTATGGGTCTGCCTGGGGATAACATCACTACTTGGGCTCAAATGCAACAAGCCTTTAACAACAAGTATATGGACTACTGTAGGTCCAAAGAAACCAAAGAAGAAATATTTAGAATGACTCTTGGACTTGATGAATCCCTAGAGGACTATGAGGAAAGGTTCAAGCTCAATTATAGGAGGGTCGGATGTACCCTTGATCCTTAATCACTCAAGTTAGTTCTTCTTCGAGGGACAGGGAGGACATGCTGGAAGCTCTCAACATGCTATCTCGGGGAGACATCTATCAGTTATCCTATGAATACATCAATTTTTTTTTCAAGAACTACTCTAGGGCTACTAGGAAGAAGGGTGTTAGGCCCTTATACTACTAGTGTAACCCCTTATTGTTATTAGTACAACCCCCTTATTATATTTTTGTACCCATGTAGTCCCCATATTGTTACTATTGTGCCCCATAGAAGCCCACTATTGTTATTATTGTGCCCTTACATTATTATTGTTATGTTGGCTCTGATTATATTATGACCTCTTAGACTCCTATATATAGAAAGGATGTCTTGTCATTTGTAACATCCAAGAATTATTCATTTGTGTAATGTAAATGAGGTTGCCCCCTCGAAGAGGCTTATTTCTAAGGCATTGATCTATCTTTTCTATCTTTTTGTGAGTTGGTTTCATAACATTTGGTATCAGAGTACATGCACATGCCATAGATAAATGTCCTTCTTTGCCTGGATTAAAAGCTGTATACCAAGGGGCAGAAGGTGGGGCTGAGCAACTCTGTTTTATCAATCAAAGGAGGCCTCAAGGACCTTAGCCATACCAACACAACATGCAAGGTGCATCCTACTCTTATTACCATCCCAATCAGAATTCACCCTTTCCACCTTGGTACTCTTCCACTCATCCATCATGGTCCACACCTCCTTCTTGGCCTTATGCACCTCAATATCCTCCCCAACTTGTCAATCAACCATTTCAGCCATATGCTTCTCCACATCCTCAGTGGAATAACCCATCACAAGGGTGGAGGCCTCAACTCAACCAACCTCCTGCTTTACTGCCTCCACCTCCATCTCAACCACAAATCACTCATCCTGCTCCACCCAAGCAACCTCAGATGTCTTCTCAACCCAATACTAACCCAAATAACAAGCAAGCACAACAGGTCTACATTGGAGAGACATCTTACCCTACCTATGCTGTGGAGATTCAAGAAATCAACCTTAGGTGTGGAAGAGTGCTCCCAGATAACCAACTTCCATCTCCACCTTAGAGTTTCAAGAGGAAAAGGAAGAGAGTAGCCCTCAAGTAAATCCACCTCCTTTTCCTAAGAGATTGATCCATCCTAACCAACACACCCTAGAAGAGACTGAACTTTTGGGAGAATTGAAGAATATGTGTGTTAAAATACCCCTCCTCCAAGCTATTAAGGATGTTCCCATCTACAATAAGCTTATCAAAGAGAAATGTTTCAAACACCCTGGGAAGAGAAAAATAGACACCCCCACCATCAATATTATTGATCAATTATCTGATTTGATGTTAGGGAGAGTGATTTTTCCAAAATATCTAGACCTTGGAAGTGTAGTAGTAGATGTGCACATTGATGGCATCATTGTCCCTCATACCCTAATTGATATTGGGGCTGTCATCAATGTGATGACTAAAGAAACCATGCTAAAACTAAACCTCCAAGGATCCTTGAGAAATACCACTATAGTGCTGCAACTTGCAGATAGATCCATAGTGGATCTTGAGGGAGTTGTTGAGGATGTAATGGTCTTTATTGACTCCTGGGAGTATCCTACTGACTTCTTGGTTCTCCAACCCAAAACCAAATTCAATGGTTATCCTCTCATCTTGGGAAGGCCATGGTTAGCCACTGTTGATGCTTACATAAGTTGCAGGGCCAGGAACATGAACATTAATAATGGGCATTTATCCAAACAGTTGTATTGTACCCTCCTAATTAGCCATCCATTAAGCATGACTTACCCCTATGGTTAGAAGAAGAGGAAGATGAAGTGTATCATACAAAATCCCATCCAATAGGTACCGTAGATAATGTTATAAGAGGGGGGAAACCTAATGAAGATGACCTCATTGACCAAATCCTCTAGAACCAACCCCCTAATATCACTCTTCTTGTTGAGATTGTAAAGGAATATGATGGTAATCCTTGGACTGAGTTATGCCTAGTTGACCCAAGTCTTGCACATGTCAAATTTTTAGAATTTGGTCCATCTAGAACCTTGAATATTAAACCCTCTCTCTCATCCAACTAAGAAGAGAAGTTGTGGAAAATGCTGAGATAGCACTTAGATTCTTTTGCTTGGAACTATAAAGAAATGAAGGGGGTGCATCCTTCGGTTTGTACTCATCACATCTACATCAAAGAGGGATGCAAACCTGTGTTGCAACCTCAGAGGAGAATGAAACCAACCCTCAAGGACATAGTAAAGGAAGAGTTGCAAAAGTTGCTGGATGCAGGGGTGTTACACAGTATTTTGTCACACCTACTGCACTTCCCTATGACATACCCTGAAGTGCTTGAAACATGAACATTATGCAGTGTACTCATTCATAAATGCAGCTCAGATCCTCCTTTAGACATTGATTGGAAAATGCCTTGAGCTTCCCCTAAAGGAAATAACTCTAAAACCATAATTTGAGAATCACTGCTCTTATGAGACTAAAAACTACAATGGTCACCTATTGCATTATACTCGACCCGTGATGGCATTGCTATGTTTACTTGTATAGCCGCGGTGATCCCAAAAAGGTAATTTTCCCAAAGAGGATGAGAAGCTTCATGATCTAGAAGCTTCCAGAGCGGCAAGCTGGAGGTAGTTCGGCGTAGATGAGGTCGAATTCTCCCAACTTGGCCTCTTGGTTTTATCCCCATGAGCTACCTCCTTGAGGTAAGGGCCTACTCCTATCTTTGGAGAGATCCTAACTCCCTTTCCCAGCCTATATATGCATCCCCTCCTATTCCCAAATGGTTGGTCTATGTCTATTTCCACCCTTATGCTAAGATTGTGCCTATATGCTACTCATTTAGCTTGGAGAAGGAGTGCTTAGAGAGTTTAGCTTGGACTTGGATATTCATTCAAGGAGAGCCTATCAACATCAAGGCTTGGTTGTATGCTTCCCTTTATTTTCTATTAATATACAATTGCTGGTTCATTTTCCCTAAATGTGTATGCTCATGTATCATTTAGCTTAACATTCCTTGATCAATTAAGTAGGTTGCTTTTGAATATGTTATTTGTATTTGTGTTCCTTATTGTGTCTTAATCTTTTATGCAGGTGCATAAATGCTGAGAGCAGCAGGAACGAGCCCGTGACACAAGTGATTCAAGGTCTTCAACAAAGGAGATCGAAATATCATCAGAACAAGGTAGGCCATCTTCTTCATTTCTCTTTTCAATTGTAACTTAGGAAAGTGTCTGGTATATTGTCACTTTGGTTGCTAGACCCACTAATTGGGCTAAAGGGATCATCTCTGTCTGCAGAGAGGATTTACCTAGACAAAAAAATGGCGACTCCACTGGGGAAGCTATAATCCTTTCCATTCAATCCTTCACCTTGAATTTGTGATGAGTTTGACCAACCATCGATTTTTTGGCTTGTCTACATTAGTCTGGGTTTATACCATCACTGATTACTGCCTTAGAGTGCTAAATTTGGATTGTTTCTTGGAATCTTTTTTGTTTTTTCCCATTTTCCTCGCCCATCGCTGGTTTCACTCTAACAGTCACGATGGCATCGCGATTTTTACCTTTATAGTCGCGATGAAAAAAAAATTCTTCATTTTTTGGTCGCGCTGAAATTATCACTCTTTTTGCTATACAAAGTAGTGATGATGACCCCGACCATCACGAGTTTGGGTATGAAAAGTAGTGATGATAACCCAATCATCACGGATTTGGGTATATAAAGTAGCAATGATCCTTGATTGTGAGAATTTTTAAGGTTTATTCCTTAGAATCCAGTGTGTCTTGGCCCCTAAGGTCTTTTCCTATCCTGTATGCTTGGATTTGTCAGTTTTTGATTGATTGTCTTGATTAATTCGCAAAATTTGTCTCATTGGCTTTGAAGTGAAATCCGATTGGGTTCTATGGTTTCTAGTCAATTGGTCATCACTTTTTGCTTGTTGGTGTCATTGAGATGTTTGTTTTTCTGATTGATTGAGTGTTGTTTTCTATGGAAATCATTGGGAACATCATTTTGCATTTGTTTTAGCTTGTATTTCGAAATTTGCTTTTCGTGAAAATGCATTAGATTAGTTACATTGAAAAGTTATTTTTTGAGATTCATCATTGAGAATAGATTACATTTTCAGTGATTGAAAGCTAAAAATTGTATTAGGTGCATCAAATCATTCAAAACAAAAAGAAAAGAATAATTCATATAAGTGCATCTGTGTAAAGTAAAACCATTTTGCTTTCGAAAAAGTTGCATTTACGATAGTGAAAAGTGAAAATCATTTTTACTTTTGGCATTTCATTTGGAAGACGAAAATGAAATTTAGTGAAAAGTATTTTTGCATGATGCATTACTGATTGAAATTTCCTCCCTTGATTAGTCTATCTTTCATAGAAATGAAAAGTTTTCCTTTTCTCATATAGTTGCATCATAGGTGTTCAGGTGACATCATTTTGAGCCTTAAAACTGAAACATAATTTCAAGATCAACTTTAAAATCTATCAATTTATCTAAGGAGAATTTGAAACATTAACGCTCATACTTAGTGGTCTAGGCTAGCGATGTGTTCCGATGTCTATAAAACTCAGCAGTTTTTGTTCGCAATACTCTTATTAGATAGCGCTAGCATGGACTTGTGCTCCTCATACCATCGAGTATATAAAGGGAGACCCTCATAGGTTGAAAACCTTTATCCATAGGAAGCTGAGTCTGCTGCCCTGTAAACGTGATACATTGAAAACAACATTCGGGGAGATTGCTTGCATGTACATCAAGTCCTTAGTAAATTTATTTACTAAGGTGTATATTGCAGTTCACGGTTACTTGATAATCCCTTTTGCCTAGATTATCCTAAGTAGTCATTTCAATCTTTTTTGACTCCTTAAACTTGAAAAGATCATCAAGCACTTGTCCTTTCAAGCTCGCTAAACCAACGAAAGTGACTAGAGTCACCTTTTCGTCCTTTTATCGACTCTTAAAACATGAAAAGGCAAAGTTTTTGTTTCAAATTCTAAAATTCATTGACAACAAAACAACATCCTTCTTGTGGAAATACTCCTTTGTAGATCTTAGGTTGATACCAATGGCAACATTTCCTGAGTCTACCAGTCAAGGAAACCCCTCTAATGGGAATCCTAGTCCTTTTCCTTCTTTTGTAAATATTGGTGCTCCCTATATGATGATGTTTTCCCTTCCTGGATTGACCATTGTTATGCCAATTTGGTTATTTTCGACCTCGGTGGTTCCGAGTGTCCACACTACTTTTCAACCAAGTTCTCCTCCACCTGAACAACATCAACCTCATGTTGATCCTAAAGTTGACTCCTTTCCTTCTTTGCCTATTTATTCACCCCGTTCTTCCTCTTCGCCTGGTGAAAGTCTGGATTCTAGTAATCAGGAATCTAAGAAGAAGAAGAAGCAAAATTATTAAGGGGGAAACCAAGCAGTCATTGCTACAAATGCAACTGGTGTACAAAAATATTCCAACCAGTCCCCAAAAGTAAAGTTCCCTTGCATGTTATGTAAGGTTGACCACCTTCTTTAGAATTGTCCTAGTATTCCCAAGGTCTTAGAAGTGTGGTCCATAGGTTCACATCAACCTTTGTCATCAGCCTCTGGCGATCATGCTGGTGATAAACCTTCAACTAGTAAATCCCATGGGAAAAAGGGAAAAGTCAAATTTCCCTGTAAGTTGTGTGAAGGTAATCATCCCATTCACCTTTGTCCTTTAATGGATGAAGCTTCCAAAGAGTTGGAAAACCTTATAGTTTCTCAACCTCGTCTTCTGACTGGGTATCAAAATCTTTCCCCTGATCCTTTGCTAGTTGATCAAGTGATTGATCAAAAGCCATCTTTGGTCAACCCCACTCTCTCTGAAAGTGAGTCTCATGAGTCCGTTCTCGACCAACCATTGGTCGAGAAAATGGTAGAATTGGTTTTTCCTTCAGTTAACCATCCCTTTCAAGTAGAGAGTGAACCTCATATTGCTCAGGTTCTTCTGGTTTCATCAGTTTCGAATGAACTAGAGGGAAATCCTCCCGTTCCCAAGGGCCATGAGGATAGTTCTTCTACTATGTAAACCTCATTAAAAAGTGAAATAGGTCTACATGAGCATAGTTCCTTACCTGTGTCACTCTCCTTAAAAAATGAAACAAGGGATTGGAGCAGATTTCCTTGTCTTGTGTCAAGCTCCTTAAAAAATAAAACAAGGACCTTGGAGCAGAGTTCCTTGTCTTATTTCAAGCTCGTTAAAAAATGAAACAAGGATCATGGAGCAGAGTTCCTTGTCTTGTGTCAAGCTCGTTAAAAAATGAAACAAGGATCATGGAGAAGAGTTCCTTGTCTTGTGTCAAGCTCGTTAAAAAATGAAACAAGGATTATGGAGCAGAGTTCCTTGTCTTGTGTCAAGCTCCTTAAAAAATGAAACAAGGGATATGAGGATAGTTCTTTTACTATGTCAACCTCATTAAAAAATGAAATAGGTTCCCATGAGGATAGTTATTTTACTATGTCAACCTTGTTAAAAATGAAATAGGTTATAAGCATGGTTCTTTTCTTGTGTCAAGCTCATTAAAAAATGAAACAAATCCCCTTCCAATTCGAGTCTTTGATTAGACCTCGTAAAATCCCAATCGAGTCTTTCACTTGATCTCATAAGTGAACCTTCATCCCATCTACTTGTTAGTAACCAGTATTCTACTTAGGTAAATGAAATGAAGCTTGGGGGGCGTGCAAACTTATCTCAAGCATAGTTTATCTTTGTTTCAAGCTTGTGTAAAAATGAAACCAAATCCAAGCATAGTTTTTTCTCATGTTTAAAGCTTGTGAAAAAATGAAACCATCTTCAAGTATACTCAAGCATAGTTTCCTCTGTTTCAAGCTTGTGTAAAAATGAAACCATTCCCAATTTACATCTCATGATTGCTATTTTTCTCAGCCGATTTTTTCTAGATGAACCTTGGTTTGTCCATTCCATCATCACCATCTCTTTGGTCGATCATATGCTTTCATTTCGTTGTTTTACCTGTGCCCAAGGAATATTTACAATGAGTGGTATTATTAGATAGCCTCTTGACCATTACATGTTTTGAGTAGTTCCATCATTACCAGAACCAGTTGCTACCCTTTTATACCACTCGTTCCTCTAGGAGGATTCATCTTTCAGCTCTTTTCTAACTCTTGAAAACTGAAAAGATCGTCGAGTACTTGTCATTTCAAACTTGTTAAATTAAATAATTTGATGTTTTCTCAGTATACATTTACCCATTTTTTGGGCTGAGATTGACTATTTACGAAAAAGGTACACCTTGGTTGATATGGTCAAGAGGTTCTCTCAAATATCGTTTTCTACCTTTTCGGGTTCGAGGGACAAATTACGAAAAGAGACATGATGGAGTTTTCGTTTTCGTCTCTTTTTCAAACTCTCTAAATATGAAAAAAATACCGAGTTATTCTCCCTTGGACTCGTTAATTTTTTTTACAACGAAAGACTCGTCACCATGATGAGATTGAGTTTCTCCTTCTTAGGACTCGTAAAACTTACTAGGATGGATTCATCCGAAGGGTGAACTTATACGACAAGCATATGGTATCCTCTTCAAGCTTGTGTAAAAATAAAGAGGTACTCACTAGAAATAGTTGGGGAAAAATGAAAATGAAACATCCTTTGTATAGGCAACATGTCACTCTTGAACATGACACTCTTCTGTTTTCATGTCGGGTTTGGGATATCCTCACTTAGTCAGTTGTCCTCCCGAGTTTGCATGATCTGTTTTTTCCTCTCATCTGATTATTCCACTTCATCATTATGACCCTTGGTCCTATGTTGAGTCAAATGTTGGCACACTCCAGAGTTGTGTCGCCAATATGTTCAAGAGAAGTCCTATATGCAGTTTACTACCTATACATTGTATGACCATTTGTCACAATCCTAGATCATACTCGTTTATTCCACTTTATTCATTGTTTCATGTCGATGATGAGGGAATCATTATGACCCTCCTTCGATGGGTCACTTCCTGTCGACTTCAACTCATTATCCAGGAAGATGATTTAGAGACTTCATTTCAGTACCTTAGATCTTGCATGCCTTAATGGCAAGTTCTTCACATCTGACGATAGGTTTCCATCATTAGCCTTCGATTGGATGATTCCACGAATGTTTGAATTCAACTTCATTATCACATTCATGGATTGTACTATCATACCTTGAGAGCCATTGTTATTATTGGTGGTTTCTCTCGTGCTTGTTAACGTTCCACATCATTGGTCGATAATCAGGTGGTTTTCTAACATGTTCGACTTCAACACATTCATTCACATGTTACAGTTCATACTTTTATCGGGTCGGGATGGAGTGCAAGACCCTGAGTCTTGTTTGATATGACTCATGATGTGTGGAGTTATGTGGTATTCATGATTGTACACATGTTTCTGTTATACGGATGGTTGTGACCATACCATGGGACTTCACATTTACGATGATCCTTCTATATCGAATGGCTGCATCCATATCTTGGATCTTAGATTTACAAATGATCCTTCTCTTTTGGATGGTTGTTCCCATGCCATGGATCCTTTCATATAGTCCTTATTATCTGGATGGCTACGCCCATACCATAGATTCATGTTTGATATCAAATATGTATATGTATATGTGTCCTTGATTTGTAGGTCTCCTAACAGTGTTTGTCCTCGTCCTTGCAAAAGCTTGTAAAGCATCTCAGCGATCACTCCCCATTATGCCTTCATGCTTTAGGGGGCATCTATTACACAATATTTTGTCACACCTCTTGCACTTCCCTGTGACATACCTCAAAGTTCCTGAAACATGACCATTATTTAGTGTACTCATTCATATATGCAACTCAGATCCTCCTTTAGACATTGATTGGAAAATGCCTTGAGCTTCCCCTAAACGAAATAGCTCTAAAACCATAATTTAAGAATCATCGCTCTTAAAACTACGATGGTCGCCTGATGCATTATACTCGACCCGCGATGGCATCGCTCTGTTTACTTGTATACCCGCGATGATCCCAAAAAGGTAATTTTCCCAAAGAGGATGAGAATCTTCGTGATCTAGAAGCTTCTAGAGCAGTGAGATGGAGGTTGTTCAGCGTAGATGAGGTCGAATTCTCCCAACTTGGCCTCTTGGTATTATCCCTATGAGCTACCTCCTTGAGGTAAGGCCTACTCCTATATTTGGAGAGATCCTAACTCCATTTCCCAGCCTATATATTCATCCTCTCCCATTCCCAAATGGTTGGTCTATGTCTATTTGCACCCTTATGCTAAGATTGTGCCTATATGCTACTCATTTGGCTTGGAGAAGGAGTGCTTGGAGAGCTTAGCTTGGACTTGGATATTCATTCAAGGAGAGTCTATCAAAATCAAGGCTTGGTTGTATGCTTCCCTTTATTTTCTATTAATATACAACTGTTGGTTCATTTTCCCTAAATGTGTATTCTCATGTATCATTTAGCTTAACATTGCTTGATCAGTTAAGTAGGTTGATTTTGAATATGTTATTGTATTTGTGTGCCTTGTTGTGTCTTGATCTCTTGTGCAGGTGCATAAATGCTGAGAGAAGCAGGAATGAGCCCGTGACGCAAGTGATTCAAGGTCTTCAACAAAGGAGACAAAAATAGCATCAGAATGAGGTAGGACATCTTCTTCGTTTCTCTTTTCAATTGTAACTTAGGAAAGTGTTTGGTATATTGTCACTTCGGTTGCTAGACCCACTCATTGGGCTAGAGGGATCATCTCTGTCTATAGAGAGGATTTACCTAGACAATAAGGGGTCATATACCCCATCTCAGATAGTGGGTGGGTGTCCCCTGTATTTTTGGTCCTAAAGAAGAATGGGAAGTGGATGATCTGTGTGGATTACAGACTACTGAACAAAGCCACCAAGAAAGACCATTTCCATTTACCTTTCATTGATCAAGTTTTAGATGGTCTTGCAGGGAAGAAGTTCTTCTCTTTCCTAGGTGGATTCAGTGGCTACAATCAGATCCAGATCAGCCCTGAGGTTCAAGACAAAACTACATTCACATGTCCTTGGGGTACCTTTGATTATAGGGTCCTTCCTTTAGATTTATGTAATGCCCATGACACTTTTCAAATGGAAGTTCTAAGCATCTTTGCGGAGCTAGTCCATGAATTTGTAAAGATCTACATGGATGATTTCACTCCCTATGAGTGTGGCTTCCTAAAGGCTCTCTCTAACCTAGGGAAATTCCTGAGGAAGTGCATTGAAATGAACCTCTCGCTTAGTCCTGAGAAGTGTGAATTCTTAATGAATGCAAGGACTATCCTTGGCCATTCGATATCTCTGGAGGGAATACAAGTGGAACCAAACAAAATTTCCATCATAAAAAGGATCCCTACTCCTCAAAATCAGAGGGATGTTATGAGTTTCTTGGGCTTAGCTAGATACTATAGGAGGTTTACCAAGGAATTTAGCAAAGTGGCCTCACCATTGTTTGGATTGTTGGCAAAGGACTAAGAATTCTGCTGGACAGATAGCTACCAAGAGGCCCTTGAGACCTTGAAAGAGAAATTAACCACTACACCCATACTGGTGCCCAAATTTGGCTCTGCCTTTCCATATCCATGTTGATGCATCTGACAAAGTTGTGGGGGTATCTTTAGGAAAAATATATGGTAAGTTACCTTACACCATTTACTTCATTAGTAAAAATCTGTCTAAGGCTGAATTGAAATACATTATAACTGATAAAGAACTCCTAACTATTGTACACTCCTTGAACAAATTCAGACACTACATCACTGGAAACCAAAATTTTGTGCATACTGACCATGAAGCTATCAAATACTTGATTAATAATCATTATGTAAATGCTAGAATCATTAGATGGTTTCTATTGTTACCACAGTTTGATTTAACTATCATCGACAAGCCAAGAAAAGAAAATGTAGTTGCAGATTTTCTGTCTAGACTTGTTTTGCCTGTAGGTGATGAAGGGATGGTCAATGATCAACTTCCAAATGAGCACTTATTTTCTATCTTAGTGCTCTCTCCATGGTTTGCTGACATAGTTAACTACCTACTTGCTGCAAGATTTCCTCCAAATCTGTCATCTAGGGAGAAGAGTAGAATTGTAAGGAAGAATGCCCCTTTTACTTGGATTGGGGGCAATATCTTCAAGCTGGGAGTAGATCAGATCTTAAGGAGACATGTCAGGGAAGAGGAATTATTTGACATCCTCCTAGCCTATCATGATGGGCCATGTGGAGGTCATTTTTCTACCAAGAGAACAACTTTCAAAGCTCTACAAGCTGGCTATTACTGACCCACTCTCCACCAAGATGCAAGAAGGTATACCAATAAATGTGACTAGTGCCATAGGATGGGGAAACCCACACCCAAGGATGAAATGCACCTACAACCCCAGGTGGCCTTAGAGCCATTTGAAAAGTGGGGTATGGATTTCATTGGGCCAATTGATCCACCATCACGGAAGAAAAAGTACATCATTGTGTGAACTGATTATTTGACAAAGTGGGTTGAGACAAAGGTTGTCAAGGTAGCAACAAAGGATAAAGTGGATGAGTTATTAAGGGAGAATGTATCTAGAAATTTGGATACCCTAGAGAGATAGTCACTGATCAGGGAGCTCAATTCACATCACATCTGATCGTAAATCTTTTAAGGCAGTATCATATAAAACACAGAAAATCTACTTCCTATCACCCTTAGGAAAATGGACAAGTAGAGGTTACAAATAGGGCATTGGAGGGCATCCTCACCAAGGTTGTGAGCAACAACAGGAGAGATTGGGCAGACATATTAGTGGATTCGACTTGGGTCTATAACACAATTTGGAAAACAACTACTAGTTTTACTCCATATGATCTGGTTTATGGAAAGAAAGATTTTCTCTCCATTGAGTTTGAGTATAATACTTTGAGAATGGCAGCCCAATTGGACTTAGATGTCACCAAAGCATAGTAGGAGAGGTTGCTCCAGTTGAATGGCTTGGATGAGTTCAGAATGCAGGCCCTCCTACACACTGAAGTTATACAATTGCAGAGGAAGGTCTGGCATGATAGGCATATCAAGGACAAAGTTTTTCAGGAAGGGGATTGGGCCTTACTATATGACTCTAGGTTCAAGGATTTCAAAGGAAAATTGATGACAAGATGGTTAGGCCCATACCTGATAGAGAAATGTCATGAAAATGGAGCTGTTCAAATCAGGACCATTGATGAAGAAGGGATTCCCTTGCTTGTCAATGGCTACAGGTTGAAGGTATACAAAAAACCTATGTCTAAGGAAGAATTCATCAACACCATTAGCAAAGAGGTCAATGTGATTGGAAGTGTCATAGTTTCCAGTCCAAAACATTTCTAGGTATTGTCTTGAAAAAGAGAAAAGAAAAAATAATAAAAGGCCTGGATGAAAACCTTTATGAGGCATCTGAGGCCAACTCTTGGGTTGAAAACCTCTCTGAGGCAGCCCAGGAGTAAAAAAAAGAAGAAAAAAATAAAGATCCCTAGGTGAAAACCTCTCTTGAGGTGCCCAGGGAAGGAATATAGGTTGAAAACCTCTCATGAGGAAGCATGTGTGTCTAAAAAAAGGCAAAAAGAAAACAAAGAAAAAGCCCAAGGCATGGATCCACAACATGTCTGTTAATTGTTTTTGTCATTTTGCAAGTTTGAAGACAATGGTGGATTCCATAGCTATAGGGACAACATCCTCAAGATTATCTCCACTTCTCCATCCATCCACTTCATATACACCATCCAAACTCATGTGTTCACTACTCCCCATAATCCCATTAGCTAGAAACTCAAATTTCACTCCCTCTCTGGATTGCTACAGGAAGGACTTGTAATTGCTACAGGTAGGTCATGTAGTGCTACAGGAGGGCTCCGAAAAGATACATGAGAGAAATCCAAATGAAAGGACCACTAAGCATGATCTTCCCAAGGAAATAAGGTTCTCCGACCATGGTCAACCATCTATCCATCACTCATCCATCCGAGTTCACAGAAAAATTAATATTTTTCATTAAAATCCCTCCACTCTGTCTTACTGTGTAAAAATTTCATGAGAAACACACAAATCACATCCTCTCCATTTTCACAAATCTACACTACTACCTTAGATTCTTAGCATCATCCTACAGACTCCTTACATCTTTTCTCATCACCCCCATGCAGTTTGAAGACCCTGGAAGAGAAGAAAAGGATTGCTATAGGAAGAGAACCTCCTCTTGTAGCATCTTGTGCAAACCTCACAGAAATCCATAATATTATTTTTATCATTGGTAGGGGGGTGATACCAACTCATGAGGCACTCTATAGTGGTCATACCACTCCCAACATGACTATCCACCAACATCAACAACTTGGACATCAACAAGGTACCTACACACATAGTAACAACCATAGTCAAATATGATAAGGAAAAAAAAAGTTATACACAGGAAAAAGAACACAACAAGTCAACTCCCTTGATGAAAACAGAAAGGTCTAGCTCCAACATGCACATCCCTGCATTAGTCGATCACGAGGTAGGCATAGGTATGGAAAAATCTCATCTCCTCCCTATGTGTAAATAACGAAAAATGTGTAAATGTCGAGAGGAGGTATTTTAATAAGCTAGAGGTGGCCAGTTAACTTGGCCACCCTCGGTCAATAAAAAAAAAGTGATTGTGAGCACTCATGCAACGTGGAGGTGTCACATCAGTCAAGTTAGGATCACAAAGAGTGGGTGTTGATTACGAGGGACGAGGGAATGATTACTCCAAGTGGGGACAACGGTCCAAAATAGGAAACCTCGTGTATCTGCCAAGTCATCATAGCGTTCTAAGCCTAAGCCAAAAATGGCATATTATGTACTGGGGCTCAAATTCTCTTACATTTACGCTCATTTCAAACATAATTAAGGTGAGGATGATCTCAGGATGCCATCGAGGAGAGTCGAACCCTACTCTGCCATTTCTACAGGAAGTCTTAAAATGCTACAGGAAGCTTGAGAGACTGCTACAGGAAGACTAAAAGGGTGAAGGAACGCTACCAAGGGTCAAATTGGTCTCCAATTTATTATCTTTATCCCAGGGTATGTGGTAAAAAGTAAGTGCACCCTCTCCTTCATCTGTCCATAACTTGTATGCTAGTGCACCCTAAATTCTACCAGAAATATTAGTCAAATTGTAAATTGAAAGAAATTTTCTAGCTATAGATTAGAGGGAATATCGACAATTATCATCAACCAGAGATTTCAACCCTCTGTTGCCACTGAATTAAACATTAGAGCTATTGTAGGAAGGATCTCTCCTTCACTTAGTTGACAATATAGAAAAGATATGGGGGGAGCATTTAATAGAAGGGAGCCCTCAAAAACTAAAATAATCCATCTCCACCCTCCTGTGTTAGACATTTTTAGAAGACACCAGTGGCTAGGATTCTTTGAACTGTTGAAGGGATATGATGATGATATTGCATATGAATTTTCCATGGCCCTGAACTCACAGACAAAAGTTAGTGCCACCACTGTGGTGAGGGGATTAGCTATTTCAATCAGTCCTGAGCTAATTAGCAGGGTGACAACCCTACCCCTAGGGATCAAATGGAAAAGAGAAGACAAAACCACCAGTTCCATTACTAAAAATAACTTATTCACTACTAATGAAAAACCTATTGAAGACAAGAATGGAGTTAGGAGGGAAATCCTACCCTATCCCTAGGATGAGGTGGCCTACCATATCCTAAAATACATCTCCTGTGAAGGAAGGCTGAGTGTGGTCTATGGCTATCATTTTAGATTACTCCATGAACTAATATTTCAAGTATAATTTCCCTTGGCTCAAAGACTCCATGTACCATACTTCCTCCTACAGTACATTAGGGACATGAGTCAAAAAGTGAGAGAAGGAAAACACCAACACCTAGGCCACCATGGCCTCATTAAACTGATAGTGGTGGATGCCTTGAGAAAAATAAGGATCCATGTCCTTTGGTCCAAATTCATTAATATGGATAGAGAAACCTTCATTGACACACAAACCCTCGTACCAGGTGATACCCCAACCTCCAGTATTCGAGGAAGAGAGAGGAAGGAAGAACCAGAAGAGGGGGCAAAGGAAGAAGAGGAAAGAGAGACAGATGCAAAGTGGATAGAGGAAGAACTAGAGGCAGAGGTAGAAAAAGAGAAATATGAAGAGGAAGAGGAGGAGCAACAGGAAAAACCAAGCCCTGAGAAAACTACTGAATCTAGAGAAGCAGGGGTATCCCTAGAGCAAACAATTTTGTCTCTAGGACCCAATGAAAAAGAGGTAGTTGCCACCTTAGCTACCTTGAGCACCCCAGTCAAACCCAAAAAGAAGAGGCAAAGACAAGATTACCTCTACTTTAAGACCAGGAAAAGCACCAGGATCAAGCAAGGAAGGCCTCAAACTCCCACAAAGGCCCCTATCACAATTGAAGAGTCCCCAAGTAAGAAAGAGGAGGTGGGGCCCACTGAAAGAAAAGTTGAAGAGGTCACCTCTCTAGAAAACATATCAAAGACTCCTATAGCATATGTAAGGAGGCCCACCACTAGATCAACCTCCTTTAAACAACCCAAGACACCTACCACCCTCCAACAAAAAGGAAAGGGGAAGCTACAGGAAGAACAGAGCATGCTACAAGAAAAATAGAGCATGCTATAGGAAAAAAAAGCATGCTACAAGAAAAATAGAGTGTGCTACAGGAAGAATAAAGGGTGCTACAGGAAGGGAAGAATGAGCAACATGAGGGGCTGAAGGTAACACAACATCTACAGGAGGGGGTAACTTCCCAAAAAACTTTTGAGAAGGATTTCCGAGAGCTCCAGGAGCCTAGTCCACAACCTATTTTGAGCTCCTATTATAAATTCATTGGAGGAGGGAGATTTATTCCCCAAAATTTGCAATCCCACTTCTATTTGAACTAGAAGAAGAAAGAGGAAGAACCCACAGATGGATGAAAATTTCTAAGTCCAAAAAGGTGGAAGATGTGGGCCTCATGGAAGAGAAGGTCCTTGAAATAGGCAAAGAATTAAGTGATCTAAAAGAGAAAGAATCCATCATGAGGGAACAAATAAAGGCATAAAATATATGGTTGAGGGAGAAGCTGTAGGAGAAGGAAACCCAACTGGCCACAATGGCAAGCCTCTCCATGGAGGCATTACAGTGTAGACAACCATCCAAGTCTTATGCACTCTTTCTCAAAGAGCAGTGGATGCAATTCCAAATCAAGACCCTAGCACAACATGGATCCATGCCATTTCAAGACTACAAACAATTCATTGAATTATGTGACCAAAGTAGCATAGAAGACAAAGCAAAATTGGCTGAGTTCTACATGCATAACCTCACCTTGACTGATATGAATATTTGGGATCCCAATGCAAAGTTGGGGGACATGCAACTAATGGCCCTAGCATCTTGGATGACTCATGAGGAGGTCAGAGTTGAGGAGGTAAAGAAAGTAATGGAAAAGGAAGAAAAAGAACCACTATATATCAAGGCAAAGCAGATAAGCCCAATGGTTTTCATTAGAAATCATAGCATCATCTCCAATGATGTTGATCTAGCACCCAAATACCTTGCCACCTAGGAGCAGGCCATCTCACATTTTGAAGACACACTCAGGCTGTTAGGGACAGAAAGCTAGCAAGCATGCTAGAGAAGATGGAATGCCTTACCCCATAGTCTCCAGATCAGGGAGTATCACTCTCCTGAAAGGTTGAGGAATGCATTGGAAATGACACCCCTGTACAAAAGACTCATGCAAAGATTAAAAATCAACTAGATTGGACTCAAGCTCAGTCCACCCTTGTTGCTAGGCCTACAAGAAGGAAGAAATGAAGAAGAGGAGAGGAAGCAATGGACAAAAATAGAAAAGAATGCAAGCTTCTATCCTCAAGAAGGCACACCATCTGAGGAGCCTTGGGATGTCAGAGAGGCCACCAGGGCCATGAAAGACATGGACATAGATGATTGAGTTTCTCAGAGGATGAGCAACAACTTCAATAGGGGGTGATGATGAGGCTCATCAATAGGTATATCATAAGGGTCATAATTCCATCCTCCAGCTTTAAAATTATCTCTTTCTCACATTTATTTACAATTTTTGTTATATTATGCTTAGTGAGAGGGGTGAAAGATGTGTTTC
Organism: Pinus tabuliformis; assembly: GCA_031772625.1. Classification (NCBI taxonomy): domain Eukaryota; kingdom Viridiplantae; phylum Streptophyta; class Pinopsida; order Pinales; family Pinaceae; genus Pinus; species Pinus tabuliformis. The sequence continues at coordinate 786,849,924 of CM062819.1, read as the reverse complement.
TATGTCATGTGGCCTAATATGGTTTAAATGCAGGAATTGGAGCAATTTTGAGATAATTTCAATGCAGGAGCTCGTAGTAGACAACAGGGAGAGATTCTAGGAGGTTGTCCACCTCCTTAACTCCTTCAATCAACCAATATCACCACTTTATCTCTCATCAACTCGAATTCATTGGTAGCCAAGCAGGACGAGGTCATTGGCAGCTAAACCAATACAGTTCAAGAAAAATATAGATCCACCTTTCTCTAGATTTGGGAGACAAACATCTCTATTTTCTAGGGAGCTGTTGGTAGCTACCCTTTTGTATAAATAATCATGCCAAAGAGCTCATTAGGATTCAAACTTTGTTCTCAGCTAAGAAGCTATTGATCTCAAACACTTGTTACTGCTATTTTTAACTTGTTGTGTGATATATTTGACATTTATGCAATGATAATGAGAAGTTTCTTATTGATCCATCACTGAGTTAGTTTCAGAGGGCTGAGGCTCTTAGGTTTGGGCCCAACCCCAGTAGCTTAGGTCCCTCTTGAGTATTGATATTCCTTTTTAGCTTAGAATGTTTGTTAGATGATGCATTTTATTAGAATATAATTCCTCAAAAATCCTGACTATTGTCTCTATCTCATCTCTTTCATGGGAGCCGGACTAGAGGAGTCTGTAATCATAGCCCAAAAACAATATGTTGATGATTGCTTGGAAAAAAAAGTCTACATTAGTTATCTTGTTCTGCATATAATTGTTGTAGCTTAGAAGCTGATTCATTGCATAGATAAGAGTTTTTGGCATAAGTTAGATAGTTTCTAAATTCAACACATCTTTTCTACCATTGGTATGATATTCTGTGAATGATAAGAGAGCATGTGCATGTGATGTTGCAGGATTGTTGGATCTGTAGGCAAGGGGCCTTTTCACCACCTCCATCTAGGAATTCTCCACCCTCTTTTGATGAATCTCAAATATTGTTCTTGAGCTCTATCTTTTAGGTCACCATGAGCAACGTTCTTAGTCCAAAACTGGCCTTCCTAAAGTGTTGAGTTTGGCTATTGGTATTGGTAACCTTCCATCCATCTACCACAACCTTCATCCACCTTGCCAACCCTTGATCTCATTGTTCTTACCTTCCAAACCCTCTCAACAACCTTCCTGTAGCATTACAGGTCTTCCTTTAGTAATATAGGGACCCTGTAGCAGCCTGTTTTGCCCTTGCGTTGACCTGTAATGTAAGTTTGACTTAGTTTAGAAGTAGCTTGACCCCCCAGCTTAGACTCCATGATCTTAGGCCATTCCAACCATCCTTTTTCTTTCACTGCAAGAGAGAATAACATTAGTTTCTTTATCACAGATTTGGCACAAGTAGAACATTACTTTATATGCAAGTGTGAATTAGATATATGATGCATGAAATCTTGAGTTATGAGTTGGTAGAATAATTTCCTGTTTACAAGTGAATTTGATAGTTAGATGGTTGATTGAAATTAGTGTAGTTTCCTTTCTGCAAGTAGCATAACTCTTGTGTTCTTTCATGAATTGATTCAGTAGCATTTACAAGTTGGTAGCATCTACAAGTTAGATTTGAAAAGCATTTACTTTTTCTACATTAGAGCTAGCTTTTGAATTGCACTTTCAGTAGTTAATTCCCCCCTAATTCAGTAGAAGAATGGTCTTGGAGCCCTAATGATCAAATGACCTAGTTGAGGGTGGCATGAGTAGAATTCCATTTATTGTGTATATAGCATTGTTACCTCGAAGCTTGTATGAACCTCGGTTTGATAAATAGAGTTTAGGAGCCCCTGGGAGTTGCAACACCCTTGGTGAAATACCAGGGCTCACCAGCTGCCATCCTTGAAAAATGCTATTTTTATAGGTTAAATGAGAATCAAGGCCAAACATCTACCAGAGCTTAATAGTTTGATAGATATCTACAAATTGCAACAACTAACTATTGGACAATCTTCTTCATAAGCTTGGAAAGTTGTTGCAATTGTTTCTTAATTTGTCTATTGTTGTTGTTTTAGTTGAAGAATTGTTAGGATAGTTTATTTTTATCTTTTGTATATAAAGCTATAAATTCCCTCTCTAAGATGGAGAAGGGGTTCTGAAGTTTTACAAGAACAGACTTAAATTGCATTATTGTATTTAAGTTTTTCTTAATATTAATTTGAACCACTTTCTTTTTCGCGATGAGCAAAGCTAGCGTCTATCGGGTACTACTATCCTATTTATCTATCTATTTTCTTTGAATGTAATTGTTATATGTTATTGTTCACTTGTATGTGTGAAAATCAATATTTGATGGTCACTATTGATATGCTTGATTCAAATTTGTTTTATATTGTGAACAACAAGATATCAAACATATGTGATGTTATAACAAATTAATTTAATTTAATTAATTTTCTTTAATTACGCTTATATCATGATTGCATAATGATCTATATTATTGTGTTAATTAAGAGATATTTGTAGCACATATGCCATCAAATTACTAGGGTATAATAAGTAGTTTATAGTAGATCTTATTTTAGTTGTCATTACATATTAGAATACGTTATCACTTTCCATCCCACTCCATATAATTATACTCAAGGGAAACTGGTCCCATAATTCTAGTCGGAGCCACCATTTCAAATAGAAAAGGAGCTGATTTAAAGTCCCGACCAGGTGGTTTCCCCCAATGTTGATGAAGTCATTTAGGACCATCAACACAACCATATATATTATGCCCCATTTGAGGTAGGTATGTGGAGTAAAATTCCTTCAAAGATAGGGTATTACATTAGGGCATTGTTGCTGCCTAAATCTACACCTAGGATTCTCGTGGAGAAAGTATCTAACTCCACTTGGTGTGGCCTCAGGGGCAAGTTTCAAGTTGGGGTTGTCACCCATTTCCCAAGTCCTCCATCTAGGCTAACTCCTAGCAAAGCCAAGGGGGATAGTCCCTAAATAAAATAAAAAACTAAGGCTTTATTAGTATTGTACTAAACAAGTTCTAAGAGTTAATATGGTTTAAACCAATTTGCAATTCACCATTAATAAGATAGACCATCACATGTGCTTCAAAATAAAGAATTATTTTGCAAGTACATAAGTATAATATTCATGGAAAAACATATATAAGAGTTCCAAACCAATGAATGAAATACTTGAGCAATATAAATATATGATCAATAAAGAGACCAGTGCCAATAATCCAAATATATGCTTGCAAGAAAATTAAAGTATTTGGAAATGAAAAGAATTGAAAGCAAAGTACTTGAAAACGAGAGATTTGAAATAAATATGCTTGAAACAAAGTGCTTTGAAACAAGAACTTGCAAATTTGTAAACAAACTTGTAAAACAAAAGAAATGATATCTCAATCAAGTACACGATGAAAATGTAAGGTGTGATGAATTGCCTCTTGGTTGATTTTAGAATTAGTTAGGTTTTCTCTTGGGTTAATGTAAATTAGAGAGAGAGATTGCACCCAATTTAATGTGAAACTTTTCCTCCAAGCCTTTGTCCTAGCAAAGATAAGGGTAGCTACAAGGAGATCCAACATGGGGAAGCTTAACTTCAATGAGTACCCACCCTATTTCACAAGTCAACCCACTCACAAGTAGATCCAACATTGGGTTTCCCTAACCTGATTTAGTAAGTCAAGTGTTTACTATCTCCAAACTCTGAAAAAGAGATGGGTGAAAAGGGGCCCTATTACAATATACAACTAGTTAAGGTGGAGGTTAATTTCTCTAAATTCAAAAGAACTCAAATATAATGGAACTAGCAAGTTAAAATATTATGCTAAAAATTTGTACAAATGAAATTAAAGGATTGGAATTTCCAAACTTACGATACAAATGCCTTGCATAAAGCTAATGATTTGAAGAGAAAGAATAAGCGAAACTTATGAGAAATTTGAAGAAAATAGGAAAATAAAATTGCAATAGAGAGAACTGTGAACAATAGTTAATCGCAGAAAAGGAATGCTCAAAATAAAATAAAAAAGAGTGGAGTTGGTTCATAAGACTCATTCAAATAATTTGCATGTAAATTTTAGAGACCATAAATCATGTTGCATAAAAATAAAATTGAATGAAAGTGAAAGCAACAAAAACAAATCATCCAACCATTCAAGTGTTAGAATAAGGAATTACTTGGGGGTGGGAGGGGGGTGAATCAATAATTAGCGGAAATTTCAACTCTTAAACCCAATTCATATTTTTCCTTAATTTAGCAATTACTCATGTGATAACTCACATCAAAATAGATAAAAAAAAATGTAAATCATTCACATGAACACACACCATCAGCATGAGCATCATACACATACGGACACAGAGATTTAACATGGAAACCCAAATGGGGAAAACCAAAATTTTTTTTTTATTGTTGTTTGTGAGCATCCACTCACATGAGGCCCCAACCCCCTTCAAAATAGCAAGCCACAGCTTGCAAAGAGGCACCAATCTCTTATAAATGCAGACCACAACCTGCTTCAACCACATGTCCTGATGCTTAGTCACCCTGAAGATATAAATTTGAGCCACTTTTTGAAATCGCTAGGGACTATCCTCCATGGTTACGTGTCCAGATGACATCATGTTCCTATCACACCTGCCACATGGTGACACGTCATCACATCTTACATCACTCTAATGTCATGTAAGATCTATGAGTTTCATATGTCATCCTACCACCGCGCATCCACCTGTATCTACCATTTAATTGGGATGTGCCATGTGGCCTTTGTGCCAACTCAACCCAGGACTTTGGTCCTACACTCCTTCAGAAACTCCCAGGGAAATACTTTTGGGATGATGTATCCCCTGGTGGGACCTCCCACGCTCACATCTTGAGCTTTCTGTTGGCTATTACTCTGCACTTGCACCAACTTTATGTGCATTCATTTTCTTATTTGTGTGTCAGCTGAACCCAAACATGTCTCTGATGCACTTTCTCATTTACCGCTGGTGGTTTTACGCGGAACCCCCTTCAGTGGTTTTGTGGTATAAGGGAGAGGGACCCTGATTTTAATCTGGACCATTGATCATGTGATCAGTGGCTTGGGAAAAACACCAAATGTGGGGACCCCCTTGTACTTAACCCGTGGGAGGGCATGAACCCCCTTATTTTCTCTGATGAGATGTTGGGGATGTGTGGAACATGATCCATCCACGAACATGAACGAGATTCAACTCTTGTCCTCCGTTAGGTGATCCACCAACTTAGGCGAGCCTTGCCAAACTTAGCCTCAACTAAAACCATCACCAACTTGGGCTTTGCAACCTTTGAACCCTTTTGGCCTTCCTAACTTTTATTGGAAATACTTTTGACCCTGGAAGAATTTTTTCATACTTCAACATACCATTGGAAATTTCTTTCTAAGCAATGTCCAACTATGCAATTTCCAAGGGCATTTGAGCTAATCTCCTAATACAGAGATACCTTCAAAGCCCGAGACTCACAACCATCATAGTTATAATATTTTATATGTTCTTTACTTATCATGTTACTATGATGGTTATCTTTCAAAGACTGCAACATGACATAGGACCCCCCCTGAACTTGACACACCATACATCTGCCACCCATGCCCATTTGACATCAATGCCAATGTTATGCTCAATAATCTCCCCCTTTGGCATTAATGGTAATAGACCAATCTCTAGTTGAAACTAAGGAATGTTTTCTCCATCTCTATACTCCCCCTAACATCAATAATCATTCCACTTAGAAATTTTTTCTTCCCCTTTGACATCAACTACAAAGGATGCACCATATGAAAGAGGCCCCCCCTGAAGTTTTGTAGCTTTCCCTTTAATTGAACCAATCAGTTGAGTAGCTTCCAAAACTGAGTGAAATTGAGTCATTTGGTTGTAGGAGAGACAACTCCTATTTGTTTCCTGAGATACTCAAAGGGATCTCAAGCCAGAGGATTTGTGAATATATCTGCACGTTGTTCATTAGTGTCCACACATTTAAGTCAAACAACATTAGAAACAACTTGTTCTCTTAAAATGAAACTTAATTGGAACATGATAGATCTCAGAATGCATGACATGATTTTTAGAGATGCTAATACACTAATGTTGTTTCACATAATTGGAATTGAATCATTCATTTATACCTTGATGCCTTTTAAGGTTTGCTTCAACCAAAGAATATGTGTGCAACAGGTGATTGTTGTAACAACCATGGCTAAAAATTCATGTAAAAATATATAAGGCCACGGTCATGGGACAAGTATTCCAAGTTGAATGGTGGGCAAAAAAATCCTAGTGTGGGTGTTCATTAGTTTATTATGGCTAAGGAAATAGACAAAGGCAATGACAAAGGCTTTGGAAACACATTTGACACTTATTAGCATTTTTTTATGAAAATAATGGAAATTAGGAGAAAAGGGAGGTGAAAGGTCACATGTTGAATGTGAGGAGGAAAAATAAGGAAAATAATGGAAATTGAAGAAAATAGGGGCCTCATTAATAAGAAGGATTATGAGGATCAGTGGGAAAAGCTTGGTCAGTTCAGTTTTGGAGCCCTCCCTCTATTCTCTCTCTCTCATACTCTTGGACACTTAGATTTTTCTTGGAGCACTCTTGGAGAGTGTGGCATACTTGGAGTTTTGGAGCAAGAAGGCAAAGGAAGAGCCGGAAAACACAAGAGGACATCAGGATCAACAACTACAACTAGATTTCTTTGCAGGTATCAAGTTGCATGTATGGTTTCCTTGCTAGTTTTGGCATGCATGGCACATGCATGTGGCTTCTCAGTTTTGATATGTCATTGTCATGGAGTATTGTTTGGATTGATAGTGGATTTGCCTAGCCTTGCCATTTCCTAGATAGCCATGGTGTTTTGGGTTTAGTTCTTTGTTTTTCTACTTGGTTCTCATATTTCCTTTAGCTTGGGTGGAGTTATTAATTCCTAGAGCCTTGGTTGAACAAAAGATCTAGAAGCCCTGTAACGAATTGGGTTGAGTTATTAATCCTGGAGCCTTGGTTGAAAAAATGCTCTAGATCCCTTTAATAGATTGGGTTGATTTATTAGTCCTAGAGCCTTGGTTGGACAAATGCTTTGGAGCCCTTGGTGGGTTGAGTTACTAGTCCTGGAGCCTTGGTTAGAAAAACATTTTGAAGCCCTGTATAAGTTGTGGGTTGAGTTACTAGTCCTAGAGCCTTGGTTGGACAAATGCTCTGGAGCTCAACAATAGCCATGAGTTGAGTTACTAGTCCTGGAAGCCAAGTTGGAACAAACCCTCTGGAGACCTAGAAGGCTTGGGTAGAGACCAATCTGGTGATGGTTTTGTGATGTCTGACCATGAGGTGGAATCACTATTTGATGGGTTGAGGTTGTTTGGCCTATGGAAGCCCTAGATGGTTTTGATTGATGTGTTTTATGAGATCCCACATTCATGCTTGGAATATGGCACAAGGGTGACTAGCTGAAGAGAGATTTGGCTCAGCCATGTCTACGATCGGGTGGAACGTGGTAGTCCCATACTGGGTTGGATTTTGCATCATTAATATGAGGTTATTTCTCCTTTTTATCTCATGAGTATTATACTGGTTTATATGTGGATTATATGGTTGTTGTATCCTTAGTATTTCTGTTGTTATTATGTTGGTTATGAATATGTATTATGACAACAGCTATATATGGCTCCCATCATGTTTTTACTTGTATATGAATGAACAATGTATCTATGACCTAATGGATGAAACTGCAGCTAAAGTGATAAGGAAACAATGCCTCACATCGAATCCCAGATAAGTATGAGACCCCTATGCTCAGATATGTTATTTAAACTTGTAGATTGCACTAATGCCAAGTGTTTGATAGAATGTCAGTCTCGATTGGGGATGGTTAGGCCTAGTCCTAGAGTTAGCTTTTGGTTTATTAGTCTTGTCATCATGTGTTTAATGGATTCCGGAAGTTACAACAAGTTCTGGGAAGTGGTTGAAATTCTAGGCTTGAAAAGTGCCTTAAATTCCCCAGACTCTAGCACAGGTCCGCTGGAAATAGTCCCTTAACGCAGGCATGTAGGCTTGTGGGAGCATCCAGATCTCTATGGATGTTGGCATGCCCATAGCATGGGAGTGTACATAGGTCAAGTAGTCCAAAAAATTAGTAGGACTTAGGGGCTGGTTAGCAGAAAGGTTGGGATAATTCCTAAGAGTCCTATTGCTAATGTTGAAGGTCTGCATGGTGTGTTTCCATCGATTCCACTTCCTTAACATGACTTAGGAGGTCGAATCATATCATAGTAACTTCTCATCACATGTTTACCCCAATTGGTCGGTTACTTGGGTAGATGTGGGAGGAGAGCGTTACAGAGTGGTATCAGAGTGTGGTTCACCCCTCAAACTGGATGGGTGGTGTGTTGGTCATGCATTGATGTCAGTTGCATATGTGTTCCTTATGCTTGTATTCCATGTGCTTGTTGCATTTTCATGGTGTTGATCATGGTTATAGTGATGTCGCCATATGAAGGTTGATGCTATTGTTGTGGGATGCGTCGTCTTGAGTGTATGGTTGTATATGAATTTGTTATGCATGTCGGTGTCTATATGTTGTTATGCATGCATTTTCATGGTGAAGGTTGTTGTGCATAAGGTCATTGTATGCAATTAGGTCATCATGATGATATTGGTGTGTTATGATGCTAATGTGTTGGCTGAGATAGAGTAAGATACGCAGATCATTAAAATGAAGTTGCAACATTGGACCTCGATGCAAGAGCATGTCGTCATACAAGTTTATATGTTGGGCATGTAGGTATGTAGGTTAAGGATTGTTATATGAATTATGGTTATGTGCATGCCTTTCATTCTATTATTATTATGGTTGCATGTATGATATATGTTAGTTAATCATTGTGATCATATGCACTTGTGTCAGATAGTCATGAATGATAGTAACCTGTGGTTGTATGCATTTCTATTGTTGTTTTATTTGAGATAACTTGATGATTATGTTATATGTTGTTGATGAGTATGTTATAGGTTAACTTGTTGTTTTTATATGCTAGTAACTTGATGATTATGGTTATTACATTAAGATATTGATGTTATATGTATCATAATAAGTTGCGTTGGTATATGCAAATAGTTAGGGTTATGACATTGAGGTATGAGTTAATATGATGTGATAGTATGTCATACTATTCTACACTCACTGTGAAGATGTGATTATTATGTATGAATGGTAATTGTTTATGAGTTTATGACGTGAACATGTTAACTAGTGACTATTATGGATATCACTACCTTATTTATGTTTGAGTTGATATGTTGTGAAGTTACATCGTGCTAATCTAGCTTGATTGTGCAGACAAGATAGCCTCCCCTGAGATACGTTAAGGTATGAATTTTCTTATGTCATCTATTTGGTGTTTGAATGTTTGGCTATGTTGTTTATTTGGTGTTTGAGTGTTTGGTGTCTATTATGTCGTTTATCTGTTGTCTAAATGTTTGATTACTTGAATGATATGAGTATGTGTCTATAAGATTTCTTGCCAAAATGATCTTGTTTTAAGATGGTTGTACTAATACATGTGTTGAGACAACTGATATGTACTTGAGTGTAAGTAGGTGATAGTTGTAGCATTATGTATTATGACTGATGAATGTGAGTTTATTGTTGAGTATGACATGGTTGTTAGACTTGGTAAAGGTTGATTTCAAATTAATATACATGATGTCTTGATCTTTGGAATGTGAGACTGACATGTGTGAGCAGTTGCAGGGAAACATGCCTGGTATTATCTTGACAAGGTAATAGTTGATGTGTTTATATAACTAACAGTTGGGTGATGTGACAGTGCATAGTAAGACTCAATTGCAGCAAGGAAAAGGTAAAAGAAAGGAATTGGGTGAAAATTCCTTTGGCTTAGTTTGGAAACTGTAATTCCAAATGAATGCGTGCTTTTCATACAGGAAGTATTATTAAACTTGAATTTGTCTAACATTATGAGGATATGTGTTATATTCATAAATATGCATTTGATAGGTATAACTTCTGGTTCTAGTTATGGCTAGATTCGTCAAAGGATTGGAGTCCCTTGAGAGATAGCATGGATGCATTTAGTTGCAAGCAACATGCTTGACACAACAAGGTAACGTAACCAATGTATTGTTATGTTTATTTAAGCACTGACAGTAAGATGCAAGGGATTGCATGGAAAAGAAATTGCCATGGAATCTTGAAGAAGGTTTAGGTTGAGCTTTCCCCTGGAAGCACTGCAAACCGTGGGGATTGAGTCATGGCGCCTATTGTCAGTCTTGTGCTTTTGGTGTTTTCATGATTTGTTATGCTTGATTGTGGTTTTGTTTGCGTCTTGTGCATGGCCATGCCACTTTATTTGTGGTGTCGTTTTGTTGTTGGTTTTCCATGGTTTTCTTCTTGTTTTATTAATATTGCCTTTATTGTTTAAGAATCTTGGGAATTGGTTGGGGAATAAGGAAGTTAATGGAGCTTGGGGAGAGCTATGTGGTACTTGACAAGTAAGGTAAGACCTGGATGAAGCTCAGTGCATGTATAAGGGTAGTTGGATTGGTTGGGTGTAGGTTTTAACCCTGTACGGAAATTACCTGCATACGAATTCTAAAACACAGAAAATAAACAATGCGAGAGCATAACACATAAAACACATATACACAGAGATTTCCCCTGGATCCCAAAACCGGGACTACCAACTTGATTTTTCATTGTGTTCCTTTCAATGTTACAATACATATTTATACATGTCAAAGCATCCAATACCATGGACTAAAAACCATTGCATCCAAAACCATGGACCTAAAACCATCGCGTCCAAAACCATGTGCAAATAATCATGCACAAAACCATAGGTAGGTCTGGCCAACCTAATATAGGGTCCAAAAACAAAATTTTACAAGGCACTGCCCCAGACCTCATAGAGTGGGGTTACCTACACCCCTCAAACCCCCTGTGACTCCTCCCTGCTACGCAATCAGCACAACGAAGGGGGGGCTCCACTCCCCTTCCAACCCCTGGTTAACTACGTGGGCTAGTCGTGGAAAGAATATAACACAACTCAACATTGGGTCCATTGGTGTAAATGGACAATGGCAGGACAGTCATGAGAAATGTAATAGGAAAGTTAAAGTGAATGGATGTGAGGCATCCGATTCCTTAGCTATGTTGGGAACAATTGTTCTTAGTGTGGTGCATATTGTGAATAGATAAAGGGAGTTCTCTTAACCTTGACTTTATGACATTCAATAATTATGTTGTGACCATGTTTATGTTAATATATATATATGTATTTATGTATATCGTTGTTTGACTAGATCATTATTGTTTTATGTTAATGTTTATATGTATATAGGTGTATGTATGCACATAGTTGTCTGACATGATCATGATTGCTTATATGCTAATGTTTATATATATGTATGTATCTATGTATCTACATCACTATTCGACAGGGTCATCAAGGATCATTCTTGTGGAGGAATGATTGTTTATGCAGGTGAATGACATGAATAGGTTCATGGTTTACGAGGAGTCAAGTGGGAAGAGTAGCCCTGAAAGATCTATGAGGTCAGTATCATGTGGATATGAATTGATATTATGTGATTATACTATGTCTATGTTTATGTTATGGACAAGTTAATATCGTAAGATACATCAGCGAAATGAAAATAATGTAATTCGCAACATGCTAGGACAAGCATGGATAAGACACTGGAAGCAATATTGCTTGGTAGAGATAGTGTGGTTTTGGATGTGTGGTACTATTGTTGTGCATATGTTGTATATGTTGTGCATGTCGCATTTGTGATGTTGTGTGCATGCGCTGTTGTGTATATATAGTGTGTGCACATGTTGTTTATGCAATGTTATGTGCAGGGTGGTACATATAGGTTGTGTGAATGTTGCATATGCAGTGTTGGGTATAGATGGTGCTATGTACATGTTGGATATTTGGTGTTTTGTACATATTATACTGGGTGCATGATGGATATGCGGTGTTGTGTGCATGATGGATATGCGATGTTGTGTGCATATGGTGATGTGTGCATGTTGGATATGCAGTGTTGTGTACATAGGGTGCTATGTACAGATGGTGTTGTGTGCATGTTGTACATGTGGTAAATGTTGTACATGTGGTACATGTTGTACATATGGTACTATGTGCAGGTGGTGTTGTGTACATGTCATGCATATGGTGCTGTGTACACGTCATGTCGTGCACACGTTGTGCAAGTGGTGCTATGTACAAGTGGTACTGTGTACATGTTGTACATATGTTACTGGTGTACATGTGGTATTGTGCGCATGTTGTACATGTTTTGTTGCAAGCATGCAGTACTATGTATGTGCATTGTGTAGTCATGGTATCGTGACATATGTATTCATTGTGTTGTACCATGTGTGCATATTTGTGTTGTGTTGTACATCGGGTATATATGTATTGTTTCTTGTTGTATGCCAGGTGTAGGTACATGTATTGTCTGGCGTTGTACATTGGGTATAGATGTAGGTGTATGTGTAGTATGTCAGGTGTAGGTGCATGTATTTCATGGTGTTGCATGTCGTGTGTGGTTGTATGTGTGTGATGCAAACTATGTGTATGTGCACATGGTTGAGGAGAAGGCACTGAGTGTTTTTTGAGTGTGGCAACCGATTAAGAGTGCATACTGAATAAAGACAAAGGTAGAAGCTAAGGATTGATTAAAGGATAATTATCAGTGTTTTATTTCAGTTTTATTATGCATGTGATTTATGATTCTAGTCTATGATGATTACATGTGATCTATGATTCTGGTTTATGATGGTTACATGTGATTTATGATTTAGATTTATGATGGGTGTGTTTTGAGCTAACCTGCTGTGATATGTTTATACATGATGATTTGGTCAAAGATGCTAGTTTGATTTGTTGTGACAGGAAGTGATAGAATTGCAAGTGTACCTTATTGACAAGCTACCAATGAGGTATGACGTGAATTTATTTCAATTTATTTTGAATCTAATGGAAATTATGTGCTTGATATAGGAAAACATGAAATGCCCAGTTGGGTCGAAACTGACGACAAATTTTAGCAACAACAACAAAAGATATTAGAACAGGTAGCAGTATGCTGGTAAAGCACCTCAGGAACAAGGCCATTATGGGAAAATGGTACCTAATAGTGTCCATTGATAGCCATGAGCATTCTATGACTGGTATGATGGTTTTAAGGCAGGGATATGCCTTGGTTTTTGTATCTTCCAATGTGAGGAAGCCTTGCCAAGGGATGAACTGCTCGTGATGGGGGTGCCAACGGAACTTGGAAGGTGTGTGACTGCACGGAAGGGGGCAACCAAATTGCCTGAGGGACTATGTAGAAGAGAAGGGAAGGCCGAGGATGGATTTGTTTTGGTCATTAGCATTGCCAAATGGAATCAAATGCACATTGGGAATGTACTCTGGAACAATGAGCCAGTAACTATTCATTAAGAGGTCAAGTGGCATTGGATTGTAGCGCTAAAAATTGGATGCAGATTTGGCCTTCCAAGGGATTCTGGACTTCCTGGGAAGAAGGTGAATCTTGGTATTACTTTGAGGGTGGAGGTGTGAGCCTCTGGATTCCCTTGTAGATGCAAACATCGCATCCTTTTTATTTGTTGGTTGAGCAAATGTGCATATGTGTATATGTGTGTACTATTGTAAATATTGTATCGAGCTAGATTTATAAAGCTCCATAGATAGTATGGTTATTTTTTTGGGGAAGAAAATGTGTATGTGTGTATATGTAGTTATTATTGTAAATACTGTAATGAGATGTGTTAGAAAGCTCCAGTAAACGGTATGTTGTCATGTTTTAGAAAATGGTCACTATAAACACTGCAACGAGCTATGTTATAAAGCTCCATGGGTAGTATGTTTTGTTTTCAACGGTCTTGTTAGTTATAGGCATCATTGAACACCGAGGACAGTGTTCCCCTAAGGGGGAGGGTTCTGTAACAACAATGGTTAAAAAATCATGTAAAAATATATAAGGCCACGGTCATGGGACACGTATTCCAAGCTGAATGGTGGGAAAAAAATATCCTAGTGTGGGTGTTCATTAGTTTATTATGGTTAAGGAAATTGGCAAAGGCAATGGAAAAGGCTTTGGAAAGGCATGAGACATTTATTGGCATTTTATTATCAAAATAATGGAAATTAGGAGAAAGGCGAGGTGAAAGGTCACAGGTTGCATGCGAGGAGGAAAATCAAGGGAAATAATGGAAATTGAAGAAAATAGAGGCCTCATTAATAAAAAGGCTTCTGAGGATCAATGGGAAAATCTTGCTCAGTTTAGTTTTGGAGCCCTCTCTCTATTCTCTCTCTCTCTCATACTCTTGGACACTTTGTAACAACCCATCTCAACTTACATGCAACATAAAAATATTAGCATGTATACGAGGCATGCATATGATAGCTACATATGCATGCATTGCATGCACTGCGCTAGTATGCATATTAACTTATTATGAAAATTCCCAAGTAAAAGAAAAATGAATTTATTATTGAAAGTACTGTGGTAGTATTCATACCAATTTAATTACATGAAGTGTCTATGTATGGAAAATGAATTAAATAGTAAAAGAATTAATTAATACCTTATTTTATAATATATTAATTTAATTTCATTAATAACATTTTAATTAAATAATAAATAAATAAATATTAATAGGGCACAAGGTTAATTAACTTATCCTTTGGCAAATCATGTTAAGGTATTTTAAAAGATCCTCCTCTCAAAGTCAGTTGAAATGATAAAGATCAAAATTCCCAGGTATATATTGTTAGAAATATTTGTAAATTACGATAACAAGCCTTACACACTTAGAGTTTTCTTGGAGCACTCTTGGAGAGTGTGGCATACTTGGGGTTTTCGAGCAAGAAGGGAAAGGAAGAGCCAAAAAGCGCAAGAGGACATCAGGATCAACAACTACAACTGGATTTCTTTGCAGTTATTGAGTTGCGTGTATGGTTTTCTTGCTAGTTTTGTCATGCATGGCACATGCATGTGGTTTCTTGGTTTTGATCTGACATTGGCATTGATGATTGCCTAGATTGAGAGTGGATCTTCCTAGCCTTGCCATTTATTGGATAGATATGGTGTTATGGGTTTAGTTCCTTGTTTTTCTTCTTGGTTCTCATGTTTCCTTTAGCTTGGGTGGAGTTATTAGTTCCTGGAGCCTTGGTTGGATAAACACTCTGGAAGCTCTATAACAACTTGGGTTGATTTATTAGTCCTGGAACCTTGGTTGGACAAATGCTATGGAGCCCTGTAACAACTTGGGTTAAGTTATTAGTCCTGGAGCCTTGGTTGGATAAACACTCTGGAAGCTCTGTAACAACTTGGGTTGATTTATTAGTCCTGGAACCTTGGTTGGACAAATGCTCTGGAGCCCTGTAACAACTTGGGTTAAGTTATTAGTCCTGGAGCCTTGGTTGGATAAACGCTCTAGAGCCCTTGGTGGGTTGAGTTACTACTCTTGGAGCCTTGGTTGGAGAAACGATCTGGAGCCCTGTATAAGTTATGGGTTGAGTTACTAGTCCTAAAGCCTTGGTTGGAAAAATGATCTGGAGCCCGACATCAACTGTGGGTTGAGTTACTAGTCCTAGAAGCCGGGTTGGAACAAATGCTCTGGAGCCATGGAAGGCTTGGGTAGAGACCAATCTAGTGATGGTTTTCTGATGTTCGACCATGAGGTGGAATCATTGTTTGATGGGTTGAGGTGGTTTGGCTTATGGAAGTCCTATATGGTTTTGACTGATGTGTTTTATGAGATCCCACATTCATGCTTGGAATATGGCACGAGGGTGACTAGCTGAAGAGAGATTTGGCTCAACCATGTCTACGGTCAGGTGGAACGTGGTAGTCCCATATCGGGTTGGTTTTTTTTATCATTAATATGAGGTTATTTCTCCTTGTTATCTCATGAGTATTATATTGGTTTATATGTGGATTCTATGGCTATTGTATCCTTGGTATTTTTGTTGTTATTATGCTGGTTATGAATATGTATTATGATAGTGGCTATGTATGGCTCCCATCATGTTTTTACTTTTATATGAATGAACAATGTATCTATGACCTAATGGATGAAACTGTGGCTAAAGTGATAAGGAATGAATGCCTCACAACGAATCCTAGATAAGTGTGAGACCCCTATGCTTAGATATGTTATTTAAACTTGTAGATTGTATTAATGCTAAGTGTTTGACAAAATGCCAGTCCCTGTTGGGGATGGTCAAGCCTAGTCCTAGAGTTAGTTTTTGGTTTATTAGTCTCGTCATTATGTGTTTAATGGATTCTAGAGGTTACAACAAGTTCTGGGTAATAGCCAGAATTCTGGGCTTGAAAAGTGCCTTAAATTCCCCAGACTCTAGCATAGGTCTGTTGGAAATAGTCCCTAGATGTAGGAATGCAGGCTTATGGGAGCGTCTAGAGCTCTGTAGACGCAGGAATGCCCATAGCATGGGAGCGTCCAGAGGTCAAATAGTCTAAAAACTCAGTAGGACTCAGGGACTGGTTAGAAGAAAGGTTGGGATGGTTCCTAGGAGTCCTATTGTTGATGTTGAAGGTTTGCATGGTGTATTTCCATCGGTTCCACTTCCTTAACGTGACTTAGGAGGTTGAATCATATCATAGTAACTTTTTGTCACATGTTTACCCCGGTTGGCCAGTTACTTAGGTAGATGTGGGAGGAGGGCGTTACATTTGCAGTAATTTACTCAGCTGCAATCGTAGATAACGAGATGGAGTCTTATTTTTTGCTGACCCAAGACATAAGACAATCTCCCAAAAAATATACTGCTCTGAAGGAATTTTTCCTGTCATCAAGGCTACCTACCCAATCATCATTAGTATAAGTTGTTAATTTGAATTCTTTACCTGTGGCATACCATAGACCAAATTATGTTATGCCTTAGAAGTATTTGAAAATTCTTTTTACAACATTGACATGGATTTCTTGAGGGAAATCTTGAAATATGGCCACCAATCCCACTACTTGCATGATGTCCAGTCTTGAGGCAGTGAGGTATAACAAGCTTCCAATAATTGATTTGTAGGATGTTTGATTTACTAGAGGGGTTTCATCCTCTTTACCTAGCTTACAACCAGTGACCATGGGGGTATTAACTAGCTTGCATTCTTCCATCCCAAATTTCTTTAGTGTTTCTTTTAAATATTTGGATTGAGAGATGAAGATGCCATTTTTAGATTGAGTTATTTGAAACCCGACGAAGAAAGATAGTTCTCCTATCATAGACATCTCAAATTATTTTTTCATTGACTTGGCAAACTCGTGCCCCATCTACTCTAAATCGCTACCAAAGGATAATGTCATCTACATAGACTACCACAACTAGAAAATGATCATTTTCATATTTAATATACAAGTTACTATTTGCAGTCCCTGTTTTGAAACCTTGTTGCTGAAGATGTTTGTCCAACTTGGCATACCAAGCTCTAGGGGCATGTTTGAGCCCATACAAAGCCTTTTTCAGTATTCACACATAATCTTTATTTTATGATAGTGCAAACCCTTATGGATGCTCTATATATACTTCCTCTTCAAGATCTCCATTGAGAAAGGCTGATTTCACATCCATTTAATATACTTTGACATTCTTATCGCTGGAAAAAGCAAGGAACATCCTAATGGATTTTAATCTTGCTATAGGTGCAAAGGTCTCTTCAAAGTTTGTCCCTTTTATCTGAGCATAACCTTTGCAGACTAGTCTTGCTTTGTTCCTTATCACTTGGCCTTCCTCATTTAGCTTATTTTTAAAACCGATTTGATGCTTATAACGTTTTTCTCTTTGGGTCTAGGGAAAAGATCCCTAGTATCATTTTTCTCGATTTGGTCCAGTTATTCATTCATTTCCTTCACCCAAAACTTGTCTTCACTTGCCTGACTGAGACTTTTGGGCTCAATTTGTGACAAGAAGGCAAAATTAGCACAACTCGTATTGCCAAGGAATTTCCTTCTAGTTTGAACACCAACCTATGATCACCAATAATTTTAATTTTTGGGTGTTATTTATGCACATACCTAGAAGGAGTTTTGGGTCTCTATGTTGTAACTTCTTCTTCATCTTCATCTTTTGTTTCTGCTTCTTCTTGATCTGAGGATCTGGAGGCTAAATTTTCCTCTTCCTCGCCTGAGTTCTCACTTTATCTAGATGTATCTGTACGTGGTAGTACTTCATCTACTACAATATCAATGCAATCTTCAACCCTTTTTGTTCTCTTGTTGAAGCACTTGTACCCTTTAATATTGACTGAGTATCTAAGAAATATACCCTCATCATCTCAAGAGTCAAATTTTCCTAATTTTTTTATCATTTCTTTTGATACAACATTTTCTCCTCAATACTTTGAATGTTTCACTGATGTTGGTCTCCCTTTCCATAACTCACAGGAATTCTTATCACTCTTAGGCTTGAGTTGTGTTCTATTTGCTAAATAGAAAACTTCTTATGATGATTCTCCCTAGAAAGTGTGTGGAACCTCCCCTTCATCCATCATTTCTCTTGCCATCTCCTGAATTATTTTGTTATTTCTCTGTACCACTCCATTCTGTTTTGGTGTTCTGGCTATTGAGTACTGCCTCCTTATGCCATTTTCTTCACAAAATTCCTTAAACTCTCCGGAGGTAAATTCTCCTCCCTTGTCTGATCTCAAGAATTTAATATTTAGATCTTTCTCATTTTAAACCTAAGATTTAAATGTATTGAAGTTTTTCAGAGCATTCAATTTTTCCGTTAACAACTTTTTCCTAGTGGCCTAGTGGCCCTCGTAAAATCACCAATAAACAAAAAAAAGTACCTTTCTCCCCTTGGGCTAGTTGTTCTTGTAGGACCACAAATGTCAGTGTGAACCAATTCCAAATGTTTAGAGGTTGAAAATTCCTTTGTCTTAAACCAAGTCCTTGCCTGCTTGCCAAACTGACAAGACTTGCAGATTGAGCTGTTAGGCCTTGACAGTCTTGGTAATCCTTTGACTGCTTGAATTTTTTTGATCTTTATTAGGTTGTCAAAATTTATTTGACCAAGTCTTCTATGCCATAGCCAAGTTTGATTTGTTTTACTCAGGTAACAACTTACTCTGGAGTCATCAAACACATACACATCGTTGTGTGTTCTGATTGCCTTTCCCACAAGCTTCCCATTCTCCGCTTTTCAAACCTCATAGTCCTTATATCGAAAAGTCACATCATAGACATTACCACACATTTGACTTACACTAAGCAAATTGTGCTCGATTCCTTCCATATACAACACATTTTTGGCCCTGGTTTTCTCATCAAGACTGACTATGCCCTTTCCCTTAATTTTTGTTACAACATTACTTTTGAATGTAGCATTATTCGCTTTATCCTTTTCTTTCAGAATCAATAATTTACTCTTGTCCCTATTCATGTTCTTGGTGTTGGAAAAAGAAACTATGTTTGGTCTTCAATAATGTACTTGAGTCATCATGTAATGTACTTGTCAAAAGAATAAAGAAATTAATTTTTATTATTGTTGTTGTGACTTATTAAAGCATGGGTTTTATGCTTGGGTCACCATGTTTTTAGGTCAAATTCCCCATTGAGGACTTCTAGGATTTATTCTGAGTCTATAGAATTATTGTACATTTAAAGAGACCCTTCTTGGGCTTTTGAATCATGTAAAAATGTTTAGTATTGAGTCAAATATGAATTATGGAACCTCCACACCATGTCGAACTAAGGGAAGATCAAGTCGGCCTAAGACCCTATTCGACCCCACAATAATCCTATAAAAGGAAGGACATCGAAGTCATTTGGAGCATCAATTCTTATCAAGTTCGAATTCTCTCTACTGGGCAGAAGTGCGAAAATCTTGTTGCTGGGCAGATGTGTGAAGTGGGTAGTTGGGAAAATCTGTTGTCAAGAAGCCGAAGTGAATGTGAGTTTGGGGGAGTCTAAGGAGTCAAGGAAAATTGAAATTTTGGTGTTCATCTCTCTCTGTTTCGTGCTCTAGATTGGGAGATCGAAGTCTTCCAAGTTGGACTATTGCTAGAAGTTGTTCGCTGCTGCATAGTCAAAGTTGCTGGGAAGAGGTCAATCTTCTGGAGGCTAACTTGGTGTGGAGGGAAGGTTTGGTCTTGGTTTAGGGTGAAGAGTCTCAAAGAATACTATTGAAAGAAAGGATTACTTTGTCTGGGTTTTCCCCTCGAGGGGGGTTTTTCCCTAGCATGTGCCTACATCTTGTGTTCATTGTTTTATGTGTTGTTTCTTTTGGTAATTTCTTGATGAACTAAAGAAAGAAGATATGAATAATCGTAATAATAAGAAACTTCACAAGTAATTATCAAGATCAAGAAAATATTTGCTTCCTTTATGATTTTCCAACACTTGGAACAACCACTATCCACATTCCACTTGTTTTCTTAACCATGTGCAGACAAAGCAAGTCCACGTTCCATGGTTTTCTCAATCTTTTTCTTCCAACTCCGCTTGTCCATAGGGAATGCTAGTTTCTTAGTGTACTATGGTTTGTAAGGGTACTCAAACCTTCTTCTTCCCTCACTAATCTTGTGACCAAAATTATTACACTTGAAGCATTCAATTTCGTTCATCTGGGGAGAGAGAATTTTTATCCCTAGGGAATGATTTCTAAGTTCTAGAATTCTAATCATTTCTATATCTGAAATTTTCATCTCTTTCAACTTTTACAATTCTGCAATTAATAGCTTTATGTCCATGGATATGACATTTATAGTAGTGACCATAAAACAACTATGGATACCTGATATTTAAAAAATTAGGAGCTTGAGCTAGTTGCTTTTACCTTTGTTGTATTGTTGACTGATTTACATCTCTATGTGAAGAAGTATTTGAAAAATTAGCATTCTTGCTCCAATGTTGAGTGCTTCTCTAGCTTGGTTTTTGTTTATCTTCATTGAACCTACCTTGAAATACCTTTGCATAGCTTTGGGGGCTTCGAATCATATGGACCTGAAACTTGTCTTTCTTATAGAATTCTTTTTTGATCAGAGTATCCCAGACCTTTCTTGTTCTCTGGAGGCCTTTGACTACTCAAGATGTGATTTAACTTCTCTGTCCCTTCAACAAATTTTCTGTCCAAATGCTTCTCCATATTCGACCTCTCAAGATCTATTACGAAAGAAACAATTTTTTTCTTCTAGAATATGACAATTCTCTTCCCATTCAAGAAACAAATCATTTAGAATCTCTTCCTTTCATTTTTCTTCCTCTAACTTGAATTTCAAGGACATAATCTCTCCTTTACATGTTTCTGAAATAATCTCCTCCTTTTTCTTGATCAACTCTTGTTTCAAGAGTCTATTCTCATCCTCTAGCTTTTCCGGGCCTTTTGTTTTTATCTAATTAAAGTGCTAAGTTGTCTTTGATTTTAATGTCTTCTTCAAGTTTTTCTCTTTGATAAAAAAACTCCTCATTATCAGAGTTGTACATACCTTCTTCAACTCGCAACAACTACTCTTTTAGTTTCTTGTTCTTCTTTCTGGCCTTCTTTAACTCATCAAGAGCACTGATGAGCTCCCCTTCGAGATCCACTACTCCTTCTTCCTCAAGATCTAATTTATTCTTGGATTTGGAGTCATCTTCGAATGCCATGAGTAAACACTCATTAGGCTCATCTTTAGAAGAATCCTCATTGTTTCCTTCTGATGCAAATATTTCTTCTTTAGAGTAGAGCTCCTTCCTCTTGAAGAATTTATTCTTCTAATATTTTTGAGCTTTGTCTCTGGGATTCTAAACCTTGTCCTTTTCTTTCTTTTATTTATAGGGACACTTGGAAGAAAAATTCCCAACTATTCCACGATAAAAGAATTTAAAGACTAGTTTCCCCTTATACTTGCCTAAACCATGCTTTAATTTTCTAGCAAAGTGAGCCAACTCTTGATCAAATTCCGAGCTCGAACATTCTTGGTGACCTTTGTACTCCTTATTCTTCTTATACACTTTGAATGCAACCTACTTTGGTTTAGTCTTCTCCTTTCCCAATCTCATATCATAGGTCATGAGGGTTCCATGTAGTTGCTCCATTGTGAGATTCTTCAAGTTTTTCATCTCCTTAATGGCTGATATGTTGGCATTGAATCTCATAGGAAGTGATCTCAACACTTTTTGAACAACTACTACCTTTCTAAGGTCTTCACCAAGTCCTCTAATCATGTTTTTTACCTCATCAACTCTAAGGAAGTATTCTACTACATTTTCTTCTTCGTTCATCCTTAAGCTCTTGAATCTCATTATGAAGGTTTGAAGCTTGGCTTGCTTAACTTTCTCATCCCCTTCATGACTTCTATTAAGTTTATCCCATACTTCCTTGGCTGACTTGTAGTGCATAACCTTTACAAGTTCAGATTGACTAAGACCAAAGAGAATAGCATTCTTGACCTTTGCATTATTCCCAGATATCGTTTTACCACCTGCATCTGTAGGAGGGGTTTCTAGGACAACATAGTCTACTAACACAAAGCTCCAAACATTACCCCTAGGGACATGAGATAGGCTTCCATCCTAACTTTCCAGAAAACATAGTTTGTCCCATCAAATACTAGTATCTTACTTGAGTAAGCATCTTGAATATATTGTCTAGACATCATTCCTTATATATATACGTTCCAGTGATTAAACTGCTCTTGAAGAAACCTAGCTTTGATACCAATTGTTAGAATAAGGAATTACTGAGGTGGTGGGGGGGGGGGGGGGTGGTGGAGCAGTAATTAGAGGCAATTTCAACTTTTAAACCCAATTCTTATTTTTCTTTAATTTAGCAATTACTCATGTGAGAAATCACAACAAAGTACATAAACAATAATGTAAACCATTCACATGAACACACACCATCAACATGAACATCATACACATATGGACACAGATTTAATGTGGAAACCCAAATGGGAAAAACCACCAATCTATTTTTTATTGTTGTTTATGAGCACCCACTCACATGAGGCCCCAACCCCATTCAAAATAGTAGGCCACATCATGCCAAGAGGCACCAACCTCGTAAATGCATGCCACATCATGCTAAGAGGCACAAACCTCTTATAAATGCATGCCACAACCTGCTTCAACTACATGTATCGGTGCTTAGTCACCTTAGTGACATAAACTTGAGCCGCTTGCTGAAATTTCCTGAGGTTATCCTCTAGGGTTATGTATCTAGATTACGTCATGTTCCCATCACACTTGCCGCATGGCCTCTCAGGGTTGGTCCATGTGTCACCCATTTTTGGCCTACTTGGAAACATGAAAGTGCCAAAACTGCATGCCATGTGTCACTGACTTAGACTTCCAGATCAACACGCTTTATATCACACTAAAATCAAGTGGGGCCTATGAGTTGCATATGTCATCCTTCCACTGTGCATCCACATATATTTGCCATTCAATTAGGATGTGCCATGTGGATTTTGTTCCAACTCACCCTAGGATAGTCTCCCTAGGACTTTGCTCTTGCACTCCTTCCAAAACTCCTAGGGAAATACTTCCAAGATGATGTGTCCCCTGGTGGGACCTACCGCACTATCATCCTGAGCTTTCTATTGGTTGTTACTTTTCACCTATGCCAACTCTGTGTGCGTTCATTTTCCGTTTGCATGTTAGCTCACATTGGGCCTGCCTCTGCTGCACTTTCTTGTTTACCACCAATGGTTTTATGCTTACCCCCATTGAGTGGTTTTGTAGTATAAGGGAGAGGGGCCTCACTTTTAGTATAGACTATTGATTATGTGATCAACATTTTTGGAAAATCACCCAACACGGGGACCCCCTTGTTGTTAACCCATGGGAGGGCATGGACCCCCTCATTTTCACCGATGAGATGTTGGGGATGCATGGTGCATGATCCGTCCATGAACATGAATGGTATTTAACTCTTGTCCTCTGCCAGGTGCTCCACCAAATTAGGTGAGCCTTGCCAAAATTATCCTCAACTAAAACCATCACCAATTTGGGCTTTGCAACCTTTGACCCCTTTTGGCTTGCCTAACTTTCACTGGCAATATATTTTGATGTTGGAAGCCTTTTTTAGACTTCAATATACTGTTGGAAATCTCTTGCCGAGCACTGTCAACCTATGCCATTTCCAAGGGAATTTGAGCTAATTTATTGAGGCAAAAATTCTTTCAAATCCTGGGACTCACAATCATCAAAACTATAAGATTTTATAGCTTCTTTACTTCTGTTACTATGATGGTTCTCTATCAAAGACTGTAGCCACCATATGACTCCCCTTAAAATTGAAAAACCATGCATTTTCCATCCTTTCCAATTTGACATCAATGCCAACATTATGCTCAACATCAAGATAGATACCTTCCCCAAAAGGAGAAGAGTGGCATGCCAAGGGAAAAAGTCCCCAAGATCCTAAGGGAAATGTTATCTTTATTAAGTGAGGATCTGCTTATATAATGAGGAGGATATGGAGTTGGAGTAAGGCTCACAATGAAATCCTATAAAAGGATAAAATTCTTTCTCCAAGTGGTTAATGAGTTACAATGTGTGAAATGCAACTAGCAACCTCCTCTTGAGAGGGACTCAAAGAAACCAGAAAATTAATTACAACAAAGAAACAATTGCTTGGAAATATTGGATAGTTCCAAGAAGTAAATGTTTCCAATGATAAAAGTGATTTGAAACCTCACTAAAAGGGATTAAAATTATGTCCTACAAGAGATGAAAATTCCCCTTCAAATATTCCCAAAAAGGAGATTGAAATCCTGCTAGTACAATTACAAAATATTAGTCCTAAAGGATGAGGCCAATTATGCCCAAGGTCAACAAGAGAAATCACACTTTAAGGTGTACATGATCTACCCAAGAGAAATTCCTTCACTTCCCACAGAAATAATCAAGGAAAAGTTGTTGGAAGGTTGTCAAATCATTCCCTAAAATATGATCTTTCACTACCCAAAAACCTCCTAATGAAAAAATCCAAAGATGAGTTGAAAGGGGAGGATTTCCTCACTATCAATTCTGTCCCTAAACCTGTGAATGAAGAAGGCAAATTACCATGTTAGTAGAGCTTGAATTGTCGTGGAAAATACAAAGAAAACATGAGCAAATTTAGATCCTAAGCTTTGTCAAAGTAGCGATTTTAATGATCTAAGGAAATAGAGCTTTGTTTGCCCAAGGAGAAACAAGGAAATCGTGGTTTCCTTGGACAAATGGGAATGATATTAACACAACAACCCCTTAGAAGAGCCTAAAAGCTCTAAATAATCAATGTAAGCATAAACAAGTAGCCAATGTTTTGTTATGAATCTAATTGATGGAAGATAGCCAAATAGGGACTAGTGGATCCCTCTCGAAAATTTCTCTAAGATCAAAATGTGGTAGCCCTTTAGAAGTGGATTGAATGAATACTCTTAATATGTTGTAATATTAGGGACATCCAAGAAATACACATCAAAACTCCTCCACACACTTGTTAGAAATAACTAGAAGCTTTGCAAGATAGATTAATCAATGCAAGTTATTCCAAAGTACCCATAATGATTGGATCAAATGCGAAGTTTACCAAGTGAAAAGAAAATACTTACTAATTACTTCCCTAAGATAACACTATCACGTCAGGGATATAAGCATACAATCTATGAAACAAATCAAAACATCAACATGTTACCTCCATCACCAAGTAAGAAAGAGAACCTTTTTACCTCCAAAGTCTTTGATTTTATTAGAGAAATAAAAAAGTACAAAATCCAATAGAGTTTTCCCAAGGACAAGCTTCTCAACCATGAGAAACAATGATCCCATGGGTTACATTTATAAGAACGTGGGAGGAAATACCAATGAAAGATGATGACAGTCCTAATGTGGAACAAGTCTCCAAGTGGCAACTTGGTCAAGATCATAAGGAGGAAATGTTCCCTTGTTGGTTTGCACATTATTCTTTGCGATCTATGCATATTCTTTTGAGATCTGTGTGCTAGATTGAATGCTTTCCAAGTGTGAACGAGTAGGAGTGGTAGAAAGGACAAATCCCAACTTAATTCATAATCACAATAAGTCATAACGGTCACAAAAATTATGTGTCCTCAAACTGCTACATATTGTCCCTTAGACTGGGTCTGCGTAGGAGTGTAATCTGCTAGCACAACTGATGTGTGCTCATGTATGGAGTAAGGTGGAGACACACTCTGCAAACTTCTGATCTAGATGAACTTGGTTTATCCCATCAATCTGCATTGATCTCAGAAGGAGACTTCGGCCTACCAACTAGGCAACTCATAGGCCCCAAATTGCTTATTAACTTGGCCCAATGGATCCCTCAATTCATGGTTATGAGATGGCTGCTCAATTGACCTTCCACTTGAATTTTGACTTGATTTTGAATTTCCACCTCATTTTCTTGTCCTTTTGACTTGTGAAAATATTTATTTTGTCCACCACTTTTTTTTTCAATTTTTAAGTCACTTTTTGCCACTATCATAGGAAAAGTGGGTCTTGAGGAGTTAGAAGTCATTTTTTGACCCTCAGAGGTGGCCTTAGGAGAATGTTGGGATGGAGAGCATGATTTTTAAGTACTTATACGCCCCCAATATTTTCTAGGCTTACTTATTTACAATTTTACAAGGAAATTAATTAAAAATCCCATCCTGCAAGAATTTTTAATAAATTAAACAAAATCTAATCAAATATTGCAACACTTTAGATATGTCCTAGTATGATAATATAAATCAACTCTAGGCATTATGATGGACCCGACGCTCAATCATTAAGCTTTCACTCCAGCTTTGGAGATGTGTGAGTGAAAAAACTCAACTAATTATTCATTGTTGAAAAGCAAGAATAACTGGAGAAGTGAAAAAAACACTCTAGAGTGTACTCATTGGATGATCGAGTCCCAATTCCCATAATCCTTTTAGAAAATTTCATCATACTAGCGACATTTAAAACAATCCCCGCGAGGTTGTGAAGTTTGAGATAGAAAGAAGTAGAGAGAGGAGAGAGAAAATGTCAACAAGTGGTCGTTGAGTTCTGGAATTCTGAAAAATTGATGAATTCCCTATACATTGGGCCATGGGGTCTTCAAATTCAGCCTAGTGTGACCTAGCTGATAACATTTGGCTCCATAAAGGGACATGTGCTTGATCTTCAAGAAAGTATATGAGGACCTAGAATCTGCAATCAAGAAAACTCACAACAATGCACATCAGTAGTACCTACACTAGATATGTCAGAATAATCCAAAAATCAACTAAGAAAAGAATAAATAAACTGATAAAATGCATAAGTAAAACACTGAAAACAAAAGCAAGAAATGAAATGCAAGTAGGGTTAGAAATAAATTACAAAATGCCCCTTGGGCATTAGATGTTTTTGGTAAAGTCCATCTTGAGAACCTGCCTGCTCACATGTAGATTGATAGGTTCCTTTTATGATGTCCCTTGTGTTGGAAATATGTTGTCATCGATGTCAACAGGAGGCACATGTGTCAAAGAAATGCCTCAAGCAGCAGGTTCCAGGAACACAAGAAGGGAAAAAAATCATAATCAGTGGAGTAGCTTTGGAGTCAATTTTGGAGCACTAGATCATCTCAGATGCAAGTGTAAGCCACCCAGATGGATAGAGCTATGAAAGAGCTTTCCAACAATATATGGATGTCCTGAAAAATCCTTCTATATCAAAATATAGATCAAGTTAAAGTTTGGTGACCCCAAGACCTTAATAACTGAGTTAAAGGTGTCTGGAGTCTTTGGCGTGCAGTTAAAGTTGGCACAAGTGCCAAACTTGGTGCCAAGACCAGTAGAGCCTCTAAGCGAGATCTTTGGGCTGATGTGACAGTAGCGGTTTTGACCATAGGCACCTGGCGGCTTACCTCGGCAGATACAACCCGACAGAAGTGTTTTGGTGCCCAAGTCTAAGTGACCGGGTGGTAGTTGTCGGGACACGACAACTAAGCACTGTCCAATGGTGAGAAAGAAGTGGATCCCACAATATAGGTTGGCCTGGCGGAGGCAACCCAAAGGGTAAAGCCCAAAATTCTGTGTAGGGCACACACGACTAGGTGCTAGGAGGAAAGAGTCGGGCCACATGCCTGCTTTCCGATGGCACTGGAGATAGACCTTTAGACGGGCTTTATGGTCACGAGATGTGGTTTACTGTGTAGTTGATCACACAGATCAATGACGAAGAGATACTCTAGGAACACTCCTCCCAAAACCACAATCTGCTCAATAGTGGTTTCGAGGGCAAAAGGCTTGAACCTGCTGGTTTTTGAGAAAAACAAATTATAAAGGAAAATGGTCACAAAACAGGCCTTGTACGACCTTCTCTCTCCTCTCTGACAACATGACAGGTGTCAGTGTGTGATTGGCCTATACGGAAATAAATGATGATGTTAGCATGGACACCTAGTAGGTGGATTCAATATTTTTGGGCACCCAAGTGGCCCTTTTTTGGGTGCCACGTGTCACCACTCACAGGTTGACACATGGGAGGAATGACATCATGGTGATGTCATCCCGATGTGATAATTCTAAAAGATTTAAAATGTTGTGCAAGAGGTATTGTTGGGCAGAAGGCACGGGCCATGGAGGCAGAGTGACAACCCATGAAATGAGCATTGGGTGGTGCCCATAGACATGTCAAGCCGATGGCAAGACCTCGACGGGTGGATAAAGGCATAGTTAAACAAAGCACTCAGATTTTGAGGGCTTCGGGCTAAGCGCTTGAACATGGCCCTATGCCACAAGTGGAACCAAGGGCGCATAGGAAATAAAGAGTTGTGAAGGCTCCAGGAGATTCTAAGTGCCAACTCCATGGATTGTTTCGCATAGAAGCAAAGGGCCGAGAAATAGGAAGCTCCAACCTTTGGGATAATGGGTGGTCTCTTTGCGTAGAAGCGGGACCAACGGTGCAAATTCATTAACACAGGAAATCGACCCGCGTAGGGCTTGACAGGTTTAAGCGCCTAATATACTAGCCGATGGTTGTAGAGATCGGTTCTATGGCGAAAACAAGGTAAAGGGGTCAGCGAAAAGGTGCTAAAGGCCACAGTCGTGGAACTATTAATTTGGTAGTGGAGTAGGTAGTTAAGCCAAAGTTAACTGCAAACAAACATAACAAATCACATCTAAAACCTATTAAAAAGGTAGATTAACTTAAATAAGCAGAAAAAACTCAGTTTAACTTGAAGAGAATGGTTGTTGAGGTGAGATAACCTGGAGAACATGTCCAGAAGACTGAGATGAACATGACAAAGGAAAAAATAAGGAAGCATGCAACAATCAAAGAAAATAAAGAGAAACCAAAAATATCAAGCCAAATTCTTTTTAAGCAGGCTTGATTAAGTAGAATGCAGGCAATTTTTTTTTAGACAGAGCTTATGGTTTAGCGAGGTTTTGGTATGGTGAAGGTGATTTTTTGAGTGGCGATTGAGATTTAATAATTTTTTGAAAGCAGAGAAGGAAGTCATTGATCCTAGTGTGAAAATGGATGAAAGATGGAACAATGAGTGTCTAAAGCAAGTTGTATCTTATTGATTAGGGGTTGGTGCTCCTTCTAGTGGGTGCTAGAGAATAGTTGGGGTTGTAGCTCCATTCAGTTGTAGCTGATAAATCAGGGAGTTGTAGCTTCCTGCTGGTTGTAGCCAGAGAAATTGTAACAACAAATTGTAGTTTTCCCTATGAATGAATTGAAGAGCAGTTCTAAAAGTTACTTGTTCTTGTGTGTTCCATTGTGATTGTTGACATTAATCTCTGTTATGGTTATTTAATTTATTGTTGAAGTATTTAATGATGTACACAAAGTAAAAGAAATTTTTAATTTGGTAAAATTCCTACACTACTGATTCACCCCCCCCCCCCCCCCCCCAGTAGTGTCTTGGTTTCCAACATTTGGTATCAGAGCCAAGTTACTTTAGAACAATTCAACAACTGAAATAAATACCAAGGACCATGGAAAACCAGGAAGGAGGTCATACCAACATGGCACCTATGTTCAATGGAACAAACTATGTGTTTTGGAAAGTGAGGATGAAGACCTACATTCAATCACTTAGAGATGATGTGTGGGATACTGTGGAAGAAGCATATCAAAGACTTCCAGTTGTTATTAAATATCATAAGTTGGAGTTCACATGCAATGCTAAAGCAATGAATGCCCTGCTTGTTGGCCTACCTAAACCAGATCTTGTCAAGGTGATGGATTTCACATTTGCCAAAGTAATCTGGGACAAGATGAGAAACTGTTATGAAAGAGGCAACAAGGTAAAGAAATATAAACTCTAAGGTTGTAGGATGCAATTTGAATCTTTGAGCATGCATGATGATGAAGATATTGCAAAGTAATTTTCAAGAGTTGATGAAGATGTGAACACCGTAAGAGGGCTTGACAAGAGTCTAGATGAAGATGTGGTAGTTCAAAAAGTACTAAGATCTCTTCCTAAGAGGTTTAATCCCAAGGTGTCATCCATTGAAGAAATGCCAAGTCTGAGCACTCTCACTCTAGATCAACTACTTGGTATATTCACTGCCTATGAGATGAGAGTTTCGAAAGGCAAGTCTGCAACCAAAGAATCAACCTTCAAAGCAGAAAATAAGTGCAAGGATGAGTATGATGACTCATGTTGTGAATCAAATGAAGAAGAATCCAAATTTGTGAGGAAGCTCAAGCGAGGATTAGGAAAGTATAAAGGTAAGTTACCATTTAAATGTTTTAATTGCGACAAAGTTGGTCATTATGCATCAAAATGTCCTGAAAAGAAGAAGAAAGATTATGATCCTAAATATAAATTTAAAAAAGTTCAAAAGGATAGTAAAAAGGCTAAGAGGAGAGGCTTCTATGCTCAAGATGAGATCTCTTCATAAACTGAAGCTAGCCAATCCTCAAATGAGGAAAAAGATGATGAGAGCCCTAAGGAATTCATGCTGATGGTGATCTGAATGGAAAATCACATCCACCCATGGTATTCATCCACCCATGGAATTTACCCATGGTATCATAAGTGACATCCACCCATGGTATTTATCAATGGTATTGTAAGTGACATCTACCCATGGTATTCATCCTCCCATGGTATTTATCCACCCATGGTATTGTAAGTGAGATCCACCCATGTGTTACACAACATTTTGTCACTGTCCCTGTACTCCCCGTTCCTTGATCCTGGAGGACCTCTACAGTGAACCCCGCATGCTTTGCCTTCATGAAGAAACTCTCATTGTGTCCCTCTTCATGAGCATATCATTTCCCTTTTGCACCATTTCCCTTGAAACTTCTGTTTTGCCCAGTTTACAAGACTGGTGCTAATGGCCTTTGTCTCCCTCGCACCGATGTGTAGAGATTAGCACTACTCCTCGCGCCGACCGGAGTGACTGAGTAGTGTTCCAGTCATACCAGTCCTGTTATGGAAAGTTTTTTAAATTAGAGACGACGCTTCCAGCTCTAGAAGCTCCGTAACAGAAGTCTGGTAAATGGTTTGTGATTATTTGTTGGAAACTGAGTCTGTCACCTTGTAAACGTGATACACCGAACATAGCATTCGGGGAGATTGCCTGCCCGTAATTCTTGGTTCCCCAGGAGGTATTCAGCAGTTCACGATTACTTGGTAATCCTTCATGCCTAGAGTACCCTGAGTAGTCATTTGATCTTTTTGACTCATTAAACTTAAAAGGTCATTCGAGCACTTGTCCTTTCAAGCTCATTTCCAATCGAAAGTGATAGAGCCACCTTTCGTCCTTTTCTCGACACTTAAAATATGAAAAGGCAAAGTTATGTTTCAGTGTCTTAAAATTAACTACTCACGAAATATTCTTGGTTAAAGTTATCTTCCTTAGTGATTCTTTAGGGTCGATTCCAATGGAAACATTTCCAGAGTCTACCAGTCAAGGATTCCCCTCGGATTGGAATCTTGGTCCTTTTCCTTCTTTTGGAAATGTTGGTGTTCCTTATATGGCAACGTTGTCCCTCCTTGGGTTAACCATTGGTTTACCTGTCTGGTTATTTTCAACTTCGGTGATCCTGAGTGTCCCAACTCCTACCCCACCATCTCCTTCATCTGAATCACATCACGTTGATTCTAAAGTTGACCTCTCACCTTCTTCCCCTATTTCTTCACCTTCCTCTTCTACTTCGCCCGGTGAAAGTCTCAAATCCAGTAACCAGGAGGCTAAGAAGAAGAAGATGATGATGAAGAAGAAGAAGTCAAATAAGCGAGAGGCCAACCGTGCATCTATTACTCCAAATGCACCCCCCGTCGACAAACCTTATGATCCTTCGTGAAAGGTAAAATTCCCTTGCAGGCTATGTAAGGGTGATCATCTCCTTCGAGACTATCCTGGCATTCCCAGAGTCTTAGGGGTATGGTCTCAAGACCTTAACCGACCATCCCTGTCGACCTCTCAAGATCATGTCGATGCTACGCCTTTATCTAGCGGTGGTAAGAAGAAAGGGAAGATTAGATTCCCCTGTAAGTTATGTGAAGGAGAGCATCTTCTTCACCTTTGTCCTCTTATGGATAAAGCTTCCAAGCTTTTGGAAAACCTTGCAGCTCCTCAACCCCAACTTCATGTTGGTTATCAAAGGCTTTCTTGTGACCCTCTCCTGGTTGGTAAAGATATTGACTTAAATTCATCTCTTGCAGGTCCTGCACTTCTTGAGCGTGACTCTCTTGTGTCTGTTCCTGACCAACCATTGGTCGAAAAGAGTGTCGACTCGATTCCACCACCAGTTGCTCACTCTGTTCCCAAAGAGATTAGTGATCATACTTCTCATGTTCTTCTCGTCTCCTCAGATTCCTATGAATCAAAGAGTGACCCTCCTATCCCGGTTGTTCAGGAGAGTCCTTTTCCTATTCCTGTACAACATGGGGGCAATCATATGATACCCCCACCAAGTAGTTTTGTCGTCTCTTTCGATTGGGGTCCATTGACTGCTTTCCGCCTCCCATCTTATGTGCCTTTCCAGATCACAGTACAAGCCTATAATATGGTAGTACCTGACACTATATTAGATGAAGGTGCGTCTGTTAGCATCATGTCTTCTACTACTTGGCAAGCTTTGGGTTTCCCACAGCTTGTTCCTGTCACCTAGAATCTGTTGACTTTCAACGGAGGAACCAGTCAACCCTTAGGGATCCTTCCAAAGTTCCCTATTACTTTGGGAGGAAATACCATCTGTATAGACGTGATGGTAGTCCAAGTTTCGTTAGATTTCAATATTCTCCTTGGTCGCGACTATGTTTATGTCAAGGGAGCTCTTGTTTCTTCACTTTTCCATGTGGTTTGTTTTCCGCATGAAGGGAGAATAATGACCATTGATCAATTGCCATTCATTGGTCACCAGGTGCCTCCTTTACAACCATCATCCCCTATCAGCTCTTATTTGCAAGCAGTACCTTCCCTGCCACAGGTGAATTATGTGGCTACCCATTCCGTCTCCACATCTGTTGATGATCACATAGATGGTATAGTACATTATGTACTGGGGGCATTGGAACCTGCTCTGTCTATGGTACGAAATGACATGTATTCCTCCCAGAGTGTGGTTCTTCCATCTAGTGAAGACCACTAGGGAGCCATGTTCTCATATGGTTCATGAACAGATGTATGAGGATAGTTCCTGGTCTTGTGTCAGCCTCGTTAAAAAATGAAACAAGGGTCCCGAGGATAGTTCTTTTACTGTGTCAACCTCGTTAAAAAAATGAAACAATTCCCTTTTCCAAATCGAGTCTTTGATTAAGATCTCATAAAATCCCAGTCGAGTCTTTCCAAGATCTCGAAAGTAAACCTTCATTCCATCCACCTAGTTAACTAAAATGAAGCTTGGGGGGCATGTACCTCGATTGAGTCATTATGCTGGGGGCATGCAAACTTATAGCAAGCATAGTTTTTCATTTCAAGCTTGTGTAAACATGAAACCGAATCCAAGCAAAGTTCTCCATGGTTCAATCTTGTGTAAAAATGAACCCATGCCCAATTTACATCTCGTGATTACCATTTTTATCAGCTACTTTCTGCTAGATGAGCCTTGGCTGTTTCATTCCATCACCACCATCTCTTTGGCCGATCATATGCTTTCACTTGGTTGTTTTTCCTTTCCTGAGGGACCGCAACAGTGAGTGGTTTTGTTAGCCAGCCTCTTGACCATTACATGTCTTGAGAAGTTCTACCATTATCAAAACTAGTTGCTATCCTTTATACCACTCCTTCCTCCAGGATGAGTCACCTTTGAGCTCTTTTCTGACTCATAAAAAATGAAAAGATTGTTGATTATTTTCCATTTTTGACTCGTAAAAGAAAAGAAAATGGGGGGTCCACTTTCAGCGCTTTCCGACCCTTTAAAAGCGAAAATATGGTTGAGCCCTTGTCGTTTCGAACTCATTAATGGATGCGAAACGTCATGCGACCAGTATAAGTTTACCCCTTTTTCGAGCTGGGAAGCACTATTTACGAAAAAGGTACTCCTTCACTGAAATGGTCAAGCGGTTCTCTCAAGTATCGTTTTCTACCTTTTTAGGCTCGAGAGACACAAATGTATGAAAATGGACCATGTGGAGTTTTCTTTTACGTGTCTTTTTCAAACTCTCTAAACATGAAAAAGATACCGAGTTATAAATTTGTCGGACTCGTTAAACTATTAAACGACGTCGAATTCATCACCATGATGAACATGAGCTTCTTCTTCCTAGGGCTCGTTAAACTTACTAGGTCGGATTCGTCCGAAGGATGAACTTACAATGCAAGCATGTGCTATCCCCTTCAAGCTTGCGATTAAAAAATAATTGGGGTACTTGCCAGAAATGGTGGGAGAAAATTTGGAAATCTATCAATCGTGTCAGCAACTCACTCTTGAACATGACACTCTTTTCTTCGTGTCGGGTTGGGACATCCTCCTTTGCATCGTTGACCATCCTGGGTTTTGGGCCATTCATTTTGCCTTCCATTTGATCTCTGCCACATCATCATGACCACTGATCCGATGGATCCAAAAGCTGCCAAACATCCAGTTGTGTCGTCGATATGTTCAAGAGTTGTCCTTCTGCAGTTACACTTACCTCTGATTCTCTATATCATCCAAAATCATTTTGCATCCTCTCGTCTCACGTCGATGACGTGGGATTCATTATGGCCCTCCTTTGTCACAGTTGCTTTCCGTCGACTTCGACTCATTATCTAGGAAGTTGACCGAGAGACTCCCTTCCAGTACCTTAGAGCTTGCATGCCCTAATGGCAAGTTCTTCACACTCAACAACAAGTTCACACCATTGGCTTTCGATCAAGTGATTTCACAGGTGTTCGACTTCACTTCCTTTATTCACATTCCGTGAATTGTGCTGATAGTACCTTGAGGACCATTGTCATTATTGGTGGTTTCTCTCGCGCTTGTTAACAGTTTACATCATTGACTGGTAATCAAGCGACTTTCTAGCATATTCGACGTCAACACCTCTATTCACATGTTAGAATTTGTACTTTGATTGGGTCGTGTTGGAGCGCAAGACCCTGGACTCATATCACACAAGTCCAGGTTGCGAAGTGGTGTGACATGGTTATGATGATATGCATGTCTCTATCAAATGGTTGGCTACGACCAAACCATGATCCTTATCATTATTGGATGGTTGCGACCATACCTTGGTTTCATTATGATCCTCTTTGATGGATGGTTGTGCCCATACCTGGATCCATTTACATGATCATTCTCTAGATGGTTGCGTCCAAGCCATGATTCATGTATCATTTGACAGAGATATCAGTTTATGTATATGTATCTGTACTTGCTTGCAATTTTTCTGATGGTAGACCAGTTCCCCGCACTGATTTATAAAGCATTTCATCCCTCACTCCTACTCGGCCTTCACGCTTTAGGGGGCATCTGTTACACGACATTTTGTCACTGTCCCTGTACTCCCCATTCCTTGATCCTAGAGGACCTCTACAATGAACCTCGCATGCTTTGCCTTCATGAAGAAACTCCCATTATGTCCCTCTTCATGAGTAGATCATTTCCCTTTTGCACCATTTCCCTTGAAACTTTTGTTTTGCCCAGTTTACAAGACAACCACTAATGGCCTTTGTCTCCCCCGTGCCGATGTGCATAGATTAGCACTACTCCTCATGCTGACTGGAGCGACTGAGTTGTGTTCCAGTCGCGTCGGTCCTATTATGGAAAGTTTTTTAAATTAGAGCCGAAGCTTCCAACTCTAGAAGCTCCGTAACGGAAGTTTGGTAAATGGTTTGGCCGGATGGGGTCGAGGATGACAGTTTGGGCTCCTTTCCCCTATAATGATGGAACTACCTCAAGGGATAAGTCCTTCTCCCATGAGAAGAGGATCCATCTCCCATCCATATTTCCTAT
Source organism: Pinus tabuliformis (assembly GCA_031772625.1). Taxonomy (NCBI): domain Eukaryota; kingdom Viridiplantae; phylum Streptophyta; class Pinopsida; order Pinales; family Pinaceae; genus Pinus; species Pinus tabuliformis. Next base: position 786,813,600 of record CM062819.1, on the reverse strand, counting down.
ATAAACCTCCCTTCTTCCGAAGCACAAGTTAGTTACAGTTTTTGGCAGAGTGTGAGTGTTATAGTTTTAAAGTTTTTATGTTATTTTGGAGTAGACAAGCAAGCTATTACTAGTTGTATCTATCTAGTTGTGTGAGGGAGAAGTGTGTTTTGGTTTGGAGTGAAGCCTAAAGGGAAGAGCTTTAAAACTATTGTTGTTTGAAGCCATCGTGGAATGCTAGCAGAAGTGTGTGGGAACTTGGTCTTGTCAGAGGAAGATTGCAATGTCAAGACGAATGGTTGTAATCTCTCTTTGATATTAATATATGCAACTATCGATTGATTTCCTACATGTTTTGTAATATTACATATTCATGGCTTAATGTTTCTTGACTTGTTAAGTAGGTTGAATTACAATTTGTCTATTATTATGTTTGTGTGTTGTTGTTGTTTACTTGTTTCAGGAGCTTGAAGAAGGAAGCGAGAGATTGTTGGAGCAAGCAAGTGAGGACATCATCAAGCAGGATAAGCGACCAAGAGGTAAACCCTCTTGATTGATTCTAACCTACGGAAATCTTCTATAGAGCGTATCTGTTGTGGCTAGACCCATTATCAGGCTAGAGGAATTTGTTCGTGTCCGCACTTATAAGTTTACTTCACCACACCATGGTATTCATTCACCCATGGTATTTATCCACCCATGTAATTTACCTATGGTATTGTAACAAAAAAAAGGCTATAAGTAACAAGTCACATTTTGTAAAAGGACAGATTGTCCACCACAATGTAGCTTTTACAATTATTCTCTATTTTAATAAAAAATTCCTTGGTGGTTTTGTTATTGTGTGTTCCCCCATTTTCTTCTGGAATTCCATTTTTTTTAGATCTTGGGGTCCTCCCCCCAGGATCCAAATCAATGGTATTAGAGCTAAGTTACGAATGCATGGGAATGAGGGTTTGAAGCATATTTCAGTTTCAATATTTTGCAGCAATCTTCATAAAAATTCATGCAAGTGCTACAACCTCCACAGAGCATTCTAGAAGGAGAAAAATAGTTCATTTGCAATTATTTTTTGTTAGCTCAAATGGGTTTTTTACAAAATTTGATTTTGTTTCCCGGTTTGAGAGATATGAGCCATTGAAGTTACACATGTCTAGAACATTGCGTGGTTGTGCGTACCATGAGTTTCTACAATCATTTCTCATTCCACAAGTCATGATATTTCAAGTGTCTTATATCAATGAAAATATCTCTTCAATAACTCAAATGAATCTTTGACTAAATTTGATTTTATCACATGAAGCAGAAGTTATCAGCAAAGTCGTAGCAAGAGGTATATAATGTGAAAGAAGTCTTTACAACATCTCATTGGATAGGAGAATCTACAACACCCATGACCACTTTTTTTACAAGTATGCAACACATTTATAGTTTAGGTACATCTTTAGTGTAGCCTAGTTCTATACCCCACCCAGAATCCATGAGTTTTTAAATCTGGAGCAGCATTCAGAGTGGGTTCCCTTTGGAGACGTGCCCTCCCACCCCGCTTTAGTAGGCATCTGCTTCACATTCATCAGTTTAAGCATAGCAAAATTCGACTTGGGTTCTTTGGAGATGTGCCCTCTCACCCCAGGCTATGTAGGCACCTACTATTTCATCAACAGTCAACATCAAGATTATGGGTCAACTGCACAAAACCCTTGTCATCGAAGTCCATTTGCCAGGTCGCACATTGTTAGTATCACAGTTGGTCACAAGCATTACATGATATATCTATCCTCAAATATTCATTTTTCATGGTTATGGGTCATCCACAAACTCACGCTTCATCGAAGTCCATTTTATGGGCCGCACACTATTAGTATCACTATTGGTCACAAGCATTACAGGGTATCACTATCCTCCGATCTTCATTCATCATGGTTATGGGTTAACCATATAAAACTATTCTCTTCACTGGCTCTTCATATTCAAAAAGGCTTATCAAGAGAGAACTTCACGCAATGGGGACCATTGCTTCTTAAGGAGGGAGGAATGATTTGAATGGAAAATGGCATCCACCATTTACCCATGGTATTCATCCACCCATGGTATTTATCCACCCGTGGAATTTACCCATGGTATTGTAAGTGACATCCACCCATGGTATTCATTCACCCATGGTACCCACCCATGGAATTTACCTGTGGTATTGTAATTAAAAAAAGGCTATCAGTAACAAGTCACATTTTATGATTGTCCACCACAATGTAGATTCTACAGTTATTCTCTATTCTAATAAAAAGTTTCTTGGTGGTTTTTTTATTGTGTGTTCTCCCCTTTTCTTCTGGAATTTCATTTTTTTTAGATCTTGGGGTCCTTCCCCAAGATCTGAATCAGTAATGATCCGAATGGAAATTGACATCCACCCATGGTATTGTAAGTGGCATCCACCCATGGTATTCATCCACCCAAGGCATTTATCCACCCATGGTATTGTAAGTGGCATCCACCCATGGTATTCATCCACCCAAAGCATTTATCCACCCATGGTATTCATTCACCCATAGTATTGTAAGTGAGATCCACCCATGGAATTTACTTGTGGTATTATAACTAAAAAAGGACTATAAGTAATAAGTCACATTTTGTAAGAGGATAGATTGTCCACTAGAATGTAACTTTTACAATTATTCTTTAACTGTAAAAGGATAGGAAAAATGCTAACAGGAGATGCTTCTATGCTTAAGATGAGAGATCTTCATAAACTGAAGCTAGCCAATCCTCAAATGAGGACAAAGATGATGAGAGCCCTAAGGAATTCATGTTCATGGCCATTGAAAATATGCAAGTCGAGGCTATTAAATCTGATAATGAAGAAGGAGAAGTTAGCCTTCAAGGAGAACTGGTAAGTGCTCTTGAAGAAATAGAAAGGTTGAGGAAGGAAAACAAAACCCATAAAGAATATTTGATAAAAAAAAAGGTTGAGGTTGTTGAGCCATTAGTTCTACAATTAGAAGAAGTTAAGAAAATACGAGATTCCTTGAACCAACAGTTGAATGAAAAGGCTCAAATATGTGAGAAGCTAGAAGGAGAAATTGTATTGTTGGAGAAGGTTAAAACCCAACTCAGTTTCTACCAAAAATTTGGAAAAGAGACTAAAGATCTCAATAAGATATTGAAAGCAAGCTCGAGTTTCTTTCAAGGAAAAATAGAACTCATCAGCAAAGCCATTGCATCTAGTGCACATGGATCTATGTGGACCATCTAGAATGCAGTCAACCATAGGTAAATTGTATTTTATGCTAATAATTGATGATTTCAATAGCATGATGTGGGTTTCTTTTCTCAGAGAGAAATTTGAGGCTTTTGAGAAGTTCAAAGAGTTCAAAGCCATGGATGAAAATGAAACTGACTGCAAAATCAAAAGCATAAGGTCAAATAATGGAGGTGAGTTCACTTCAAAGGAATTTGATGAATTGTTAGGTCCCTATAATACTAGTTTAGCCCCTTATTGTTATTGTTGTGCCCATGTAATCCCCATATTGTTATTATTGTACCCCATAGAAGCCCACTATTGTTATTTTTGTGCCCTTACATTATTATTGTTATGTAGACTCTGATTATATTGTGACGCCTTAGATTCCTATATATAGAAAGGAGGTCTTTTCATTTGTATCATCCAAGAATCGTTCATAAAGGAGGTTTCCCCCTCGAAGAGGATAATTTTAAATTGTTGATCTATCTATTTGTGAGCTGGTTGCATAACATTTGGTATCAGAGCTTTGGATTCTAGGGTTTCTCTCCTTCAAACAATCATTGTGGAATTTTCGTTATAGCTTCTTTTCTACAAAGCTTCAGAAGCTGAAATTGCAACCACATGGAGCCGAAATCTTGGTGAACTTCGTGTACGAATTTCAGATCTTGTCTCACTATATTTTCAGAGACATGATCCAAGGAAGTTAGGGTTTTTTCAGGCTCTAAAATTCCATCTCAAATAGGGTCGAAGGTCGAAACAATGACACGTGGCACTCCGTACAAGTTCGCTCTACTGAACTAGTCTATAATCAGGTTATCGTGGGAGATTGGACATAACTCTTCCTTGAAGAATCCAATCTTGGTCTAACTTGTTGGGTTGGAAAGAAGACTTAGAGGGCTACTACAGGACGAAATTTCAGATCTTGGATATTCACAATTACAGTGATACAATAACTGCAATATATAACACCTAAAAAGTAAGAAAAAGGTGTGTATTTTTAAAATTTTGCATAATTTTTGTTTGAAAAATCAGTTTGAAGTGATTCAAAGGGCATAGTGAAGCATAAATATCATTGTTTTATTTCAAAATTCCTCGAAACGAGAAAAATGGACACACCTAGTAAGAAACCAGAAAGCTCTTCTATGACACATGAAAAAGAGGAAGAAATGCAACATGATATATCAAAATTGCGAGATCAAGTGAAACAAATTTCACTCTCACAAAGAGTAACCAAAAATGAATTGGAAGCTAAGATGGATGGTTTGAAATCTGACATGGAAGCAATTATGAATGTCAAGATGGAAGGTTTGAAGGATGGTTTAAAAACATATTTGAAAAGGGACCTAGAAGGTTTGAAGGAAGGTTTGACAAAATTGCTACAAGAAATGCTTCCTAGTGGTGACAAGGTACTCCACAAAAATCATGATGAGGATAAAAGGAATACAAATTATGATTTTAGAGACTCACATAGTGGGTTGAAGACTAACCACATTCCAAATATTGATACGATAAAGTTTGATGGTAAGGATCTGGTGACATGGACACTATAGATGGAGAAATTCTTTGATCTACATGATGTGTTGAACACAAAAAAGGTACGCATTGCATCTTTATATTTAGAACAAAATTAGTTTGTAGGGTATTGATGGATTTGTTCTTGTAAAGCACTTGTCACTTGGTTAATTTTTATGGAGGAAATGATAACACATTATGAGGATACAAAGGGCAACACCTTCTTTACCCAATTGATAAATCTCAAACAAAAGGGTTCAATGGTGGAGCACATTGAGGACTTCCAAAAATTGAATATAAGGGTAAATGATATTCCAGAGGAGCATAATATTGATGCCTTCATAAGGACTTTAAAGGATAGAATTCAACATGAGGTTCACCTTTGGAAACCTGATTCATTGGAAAAGATATTCAGGGTGGCAAGAAAAGTTGAAAGCAAAATTATGGCAATAAGGAAGTCTACCACTCACAACTATAAAGATGTAAGTGTTTCTACTAGCCTTCCACAACCTACAAGGTTGACACCACAACAATTGGAAGAAAAAAGAGAAAAAGGGATTTGTTATAGTTGTGATAGAAAATACACTAAAGGTCATAAGTGTGATGAGAAGAAATTATTTACATGAGGAGGAACAAAAGGAACAAGAAACGTCAAAAGAAGAGGATATACACTAGGAACCAACCCTAGAGAAAGAAGAAATGAATCCGACCATATCTTGTAATGCATTGGCAGGAATTATCACTCCTCAAACTCTCAAGATAAAAGAACAAATCAAGAAGAAAAAGGTAATAGTGTTGATTGATTCGGGGAGTACCCATAATTTTATTCATTGTAAGATAGCCAAGGAATTGAATTGCTTCCTATATCCAACACCAGAGTGTGGAGTGATGGTTGTAAATGGAGGAACTATAAATTGTTATGGAAAGTGCCATAATATCAAGCTAACCATGGGGGAATATGTATTGAATAGTCCAATGCTTTCCATTCCAATGGGTGGTGTTGATGTTGTACTAGGAGTCCAATGGTTACAATCTTTGGGTACAATATCTTTTAATTTTCAAGAACTTTTCTTGAATTTTTTTTGGGAAGGAAAGGAAGTTGAATTAAGGGGTATCGTAGAGAAATTAGGAAAGATAATCAGCTCTAAAGGCATGACAAAGATTCTAAAGAAAGAACAATGCAGCGTAATTGCACAATTATGCTCACTAGAGGTTCAAACATCAAAATCATCTATTTCTTCAGATCTCCAAAAAGCCTTGGAAAATCATTCCAAGGTATTTGAAACTCTCAAAGAACTCCCACCTATTCATGATCGTGATCATGCTATTCATTTGATTCCAGGAAGTGTTCCTCCAAACATTAGGCCTTACAAATATCCCTATGTCCAAAAGAGTGAAATTGAACATATGGTTGCAGAAATGCTAGAGGTCGGTATAATTCAACCTAGTCAAAGTTATTTCTTTGCTCCAGTATTATTGGTGCACAAGAAGGATGGATCATGGAACATGTGTTCAGATTATAGGGAGCTTAACAAGCTCACTATTAAATATAAATTTCTGATTCCTATCATTGATGAATTGTTGGATGAATTACATGGAGAAATTTATTTCACCAAGTTGGATCTTTGTTCGGGATATCATTAAATTAGAATGAACACTGAAGACATTTCAAAAACAACATTTAGGACTCATGAGGGTCATTATGAATTGTTGGTCATGCCCTTTGGCCTTATCAATGCACCTTCCACATTTCAAGGTTTAATAAATTCCATTTTCAAACCCTTCCTTAGAAAATTTGTGTTATTATTTTTTTGATGATATGTTAATCTACAACAAGTCATGGAAGGATCATATTCAACATGTTGACAAGGTGCTCAAATTATTGGAGGAGAAACAATTATATGCAAAAACTTCCAAATGTTTCTTTGGAGTACAGGAGGTGGAATATCCGGGTCATATTATATCGCATGAGGGTGTTAAGGTAGACCCTAACAAAATTAAAGCCATTAAGAAATGGAAAATACACACACCCATAAAGAATCTTCAAGGATTTCTTGGGTTGACAGGGTATTATCACAAGTTTGTTAAGAATTATGGGAGAATAACAACACCTCTAACAACATTACTGAAGAAAGATGCATTTTCTTAGACTCCAGAAGCAACTAAGGCCTTTGAACATCTTAAAGAGCCAATGTGCCAACACCGGTCTTAGCTACGCCAAACTTCACAAAAACCTGTATTGTGGACTCGGGAAATGGAATTGGTGTTGTTTTAATGCAAGAAGGAAGACCCATTACTTTTGAAAGTCGTCCAATCAAAGGAAAGTATTTACACAAACCTATTTATGAGAAGGAAATGTTGGCAATACTACGTGCACTAAAGAAATGGAGACCTTACCTAATGCGAAGACACTTCAAGGTAAAAAAAAATCGTGATAGTCTTAAATACTTTTTGGAACACATAGCATCTTTAGAAGAGAAACAAAAATGGGTTACAAAGATGTTGGGTTATGACTTCGAAATCATCTACAAAAAGAGAAGAAAAATGTTATTGCGGATGAAATCTCAAGAAAGGATGAGGATGTGGAAGCATTGCTTTGTGCCATTTCTATTATCCATCTAGATTGGATAATTGAAGCAAGGGATGAAAGAAAGAATGATGAAGAAGTGTGGACACTCATTCAAAAGTTGCAGCAAGATCCCATTACATTTGATACATTTAGTTGGAAAAACAATTCATTATGGTACAAAGATCACTTGTATCTTTGTAAGAATTCCCAACTCAAACAAAATATTCTTTTGCAATTGCACACCTCTCCCTTAGGAGGGCACTCAGGATTTTCAAAAACTTACCACAGGGTCAAGAAGGACTTTTTTTGGGATGGTTTTAAATTTGATATTCAAAAGCTTGTGGCATAATGTTTGGTTTTCTAGAACATGGGTCTGTTACAACCTTTAGCCATTCCAAGTCAACATTGGGAGGAGGTCTCAATGAATTTTATCACAAGTCCCAAGTTTGAAGGAAAGAGTGTCATCATGGTAGTAATTGATAGAAATACCAAGTATGAACACTTTTGTGCATTATCTCATCCATTTAAAGTGAGTACAATTGCTATTGCATTTATAGAAACAATTCAAAAGCTACATGGAAACCCAAAGATTATTGTAAGAGACAGAGATTGCATTTTCATTAGAAATTTTTGGACGAAATTATTTTCTTCTTCAGGTACTCAATTAGCTCATAACTCATCTTATCATCCCCAATCTGATGGGAAAATTGAGAGAGTGAACAAATGTTTGGAAGGATATCTTCGTTGCTTTGTATTTGATAAACAAACACAATAGGTCAAGTGGTTACCTCTGGCTGAATGGTGGTATAACACTTCCTTCCATACTGCAGTAAAAATGACCCCATTTATGGCACTTTATGAATGTCATCCACTGTCCATCACATCATCTTTAAGAGAAATTATAAGGTTCAAGCAGTGGAAGATCACATCGAGCATCAACAAAAAGTTCTCCAACTCTTAAAGGATAACCTCACTTTGGCGCAAAATCGAATGAAACAATAGATCAATCAACATCGCAATGAAAGATGTTTTGATGTAGGCAACTAGGTATTTTTACAGCTACAACCATACAAACAAATTTCCCTCAAGCAAGCTAAGAAGGATAATAAATTATCACCAAATTACTATGGTCCTTACAAGGTGTTGCAAAACATTAGTACTATGGCATACAAATTGGAGCTTCCTACATCTTCCCAAGTGCACCCAGTTTTCCATGTTTCATGCTTAAAGAAGGCTATAGGTGACAAGCTCCCAGTTCAAACAATATTTCCAGAACTTGACGAGGAAGGAAAAATCATATTGGAACTTGAAGTAGTCATGGAAACCAGAACTCGACAGCTACAAAATCGATCAATTTTAGAGTATCTCATCAAGTGGAATAACTTACTCACTGAATATTCCACATGGGAGAATGAGAATTTTATACAGAAGCATCTAGAACTGCTCAAGCGTTGAGGACAACACTTTTTTGAAGGAGAGGGGCATGTTAGGTCCCTATAATACTAGTGTAGCCCCTTATTGTTATTGTTAGTGTAGCCCCCTTATTGTTATTGTTGTGCCCATGTAGTCCCCATATTATTATTATTGTGCCCCATAGAAGCCCACTATTGTTATTGTTGTGCTCTTACATTATTATTGTTATGTAGGTTCTAATTATATTGTGACCCCTTAGAATCCTATATATAGAAAGGAGGACTTTTTATTTGTATCATCCAAGAATTGTTCATTTATGTAATGTAAAGGAGGTTTCCCCCTCAAAAAGGATAATTTTTAAGTCGTTGATCTATATATTTGTGAGTTGGTTGCATAACATGAATTCTGTAATAATAGTGGCATCAAAAGACAGTTTACAATAACAAAGTCCCTGTAGCAAAATGGTATAGAAAAAAGAGAAAACAAGTCAGTGCAGTAGTTAGCCAGAGCTATGATGACAGTAAAGAATGTTCAATAGAGGTTTTGGGCAGATACAATTCATACAACAATAGTTATTCTCAATAAATCCCATCTCAGACTAAATAGTGACAAAAATATCTATGAGTTGTGGCGTGGCAGACCTGCAACAGTCAAACACTTTAGAATTTTTCGCAGCAGATGATACATCAAGAAAAATGATGAAAAACTTCACAAATTCAATGCCAGAGCAGATGGAGGTATTTTTTGGGTTATTCACGCAACAACAAAGGGTGCAAATGCTACAACAAAATTCACAAAGAGAATCATTGACTGCATCGATGTGAAGGTGGATGAGCACGATAATCAAGAAGTGAAACATCTCGAAAAAGCCAGCACTAATGAATCAACGAGCATCAGTGAAGAGTGATGAGGCAGTTGCAGAAGAAAGAGGAATATCCCTCTAGTCCTCAAGCCATAGATCCCCCAAGGTATGTACAAAAACATCACCTAGTTGATCAGATTGTTAGTGAATTAAATTTTGAAGTGCAGACAAGAAGAATGATGTTAAATCCCCCTATGCAAGCACATGTTGCCATGATGTCCATGGAGGAACCAACGGATATTGTTCAAGCCAATCAAGATCAACATTGGCTAAAAGCCATGAATGAAGAATTGGACCAAATAAGAAAAGTCAGATTTGGGAGCTTGTTCCAAGACCCGCTAACAAGAATGTCATTAGCACAAAATGGGTTTTCAGGAAAAAATTAAATGATCATGGAAAAGTGGTAAGAAACAAGGCCAGATTGGTATGGAAACACTATGCTCGAATATAAGGCTTGGATTGTGAGGAAACTTTTTCTCTTTTTGCTCCTTGTTACACTATTGATTCACCCCTGCTCTCAATGGTATCCTGGTTTCCAACAGCTTGTCCAATCCTAACCATTTTGGGACTTTAACTCGTCCCAATGCTAACTTCTTTGTGGTCATCAGATTTACCTTGACTCCTTCTTCTTTTTCAACTATCAACTTGCTAAGGCTTGACCTTGCTCAAAGATGATGATTTATTTTTTACATTTTTTTTTCTTGGTAAGTTGTGATGGTGACAATGACGCAACTATTACCAACCCTCCTGCCTTGTCTTCAAAATGTGTTGATGGAAAATTTGAAGTACCCAAGTGTTCTGAGATGGTATCTTCAATAGTTCTGATACTGGGATGGAAACCTTTGCATTGTTTATCCATTCACCCAAATTAACATTTAAATCATAAGTGGGAGGAGAAAAAACTTTGAGAGCACTATGATCTTTGTCATTTCTTTTTGGTAAGTCACCGCCTTTTTCTTAGTTATGGAAAGCACTTGTTCTGGTGTGGGCTTCTCCCCAAAAATATCAGTGATATTATCAATTATACAAATCATAAAGCATCAGCTACATCATCAACAACCTTAATCTTTTCCATGGTTTTAATACTTCGACTTCTTTCAACTGTTTCCACCCAATCCTCCATGGAAAGGGTGAACATGTTAATTTGCTCACTAGTTCCAATGAAACTTCCTCCAACCATGACACTTTCAACAATTCTCCTAACAATAGGGCATGTGACCTGATCATGAAATTCGTCACATGGGATACAATATGGAGGTGCCTAATCTACTAAGTTAGTAGATTCCAATGGATTAGGATGCCTATTATCCGGAGCATACCCTTCAATTCTTTTGCCACCTATCATTGGGTTTAGGCTGAAACTTTTCTGCCTGTGACCTTTCCATAGTCGCCAATGTATTTTGAATGGCATTCATCTAGTTAGCATGGTTGATTTCCATAAATTTGATTAACTAAGTGAGCTCTTTGATTGGGTCACTATCATCTTCCTTGACTACTACGTTTCCCTTTGACTTTGAAGATTTCCCTCTTGTGAATCCTAGAACAACCGACTTTCCTGGAGATTTTATGAGTTTTTCTATCTTTTCTGTTGCTTCTTTAGCTTCCCTTAAGGTAGCGGGCTCCTTACCCCATAGCTCATATTGATACTTAGTGTTAGAAGAGTCTATATATGAGATGATGATATTCTTCTCAGGGGGCTTGATATCTCGAGGAAAACACTTGACTACGTCGTTGAATCTTTTGTTGAACTCAACCATCATTTCATTATATTTCTTCTTAATTCCATTTAATGCGGCCAAGAGATGATGATCATCCTTCTTCTCACCCCACTTATTGTTGAAGGCAGTTATTATCCCATTAAGTGTTGTGAAAGTATTGGAATTTTTCTCCAAAACCCAATCGATGGCATCTTCTTCCAATGAAAGTACAAAAAGCTTGATCTTTACATCCTCATGGTTGAAACTTCATCTATTGCACCACTTTTCCACACAAATTTTCATTTCCCTTACATGCATCTTGGCACTTATGGCATTGCTGCCCTGAAAAGTAGGCAATTTTTAAATGGCCTTGTCAAGCAAGGCATGAGGGTAACCTTGCATGTTAGAAAAATCAACAGGATTGTATATATCATCCATTTCTAAGACTACCTGGTCAAAGTTAAATTCAAACAAGAGATGGATGTCATAAAGTGCTTCTTGTCCAAGATTTGCAAGGAATCTACTAGAAGAAATCATGTTTAACCTCTTCTTATAAGCCCTTTCAAATTTTAGGATGAGGTTAACTGAGCGGCTTTGATGCCTCCTAATAGAGTAACTTGCAGTATTTAGATCTAGTGGAGTCGCCACTTGGACACAAACAATTTCTAATACCACATCAAGTTAGTATGTCGTATTCCGGGTCTAAGAAGGATTATCCTCAACCACGATGCCAAAAATGTTTCCACCTAAATCCACACCTAAGATTATCATGGAGAAAGTATCTAACTCCACTTGGTGTGGCCTTGGGGGAAAGTTGTAAGTTGGGGATATCACTCAATTCCCAACTCATCCATCTAGGCTAACTCCTAGTGAAGTGATCTGAAAATTGCAGAAGAAGATGTTCTCTGACACTTGATAAGATTGAAAATGGGTATTTAAAATATCATGTTAATTTGGTGTTCCCTCAAGCACGAATTAGTTCACATGTGCAAGTTAACCATTAAGAACATAACACAAATAATCACACAAACATTAGGAACAATGACACCAAGATTGATGACGGAGTTCACCCCTCCTAGGCTACGTCTCTGGGCCCTGCTCAAAAGGCTAGGCCACTCATATTTCAGTATTTAAAAAGAGGTACATCAATTTGTTGTTTACAATTGTGGCTATTTCCTCTGCAAGGAAATGTTCTCCTACAAAGAACTCTCACAATATACTTGACAATATGCAATCAACGTGTCATCTACAACAAAACAAAGAGTCTCCTGCAAGGACTCTAAACCTCAACTGAAATTGAGCAATCATGCATCAACAATACATCATTCAATTACCTGTCTCAACTTGACTTGGAGAGGAAACAGTTCATATACTGACTTCTGAATAATTTCGCTGCAACAACTGCCGAACAGGCTCTGCCGATGAGTCCGAAGCACACCAAAACCCATGTTTCGGTTCTTCAAGCGCCTAATTTGGCTTCCGTATGACTCCAGAATGCCAAAAACCAACTCTACTCCAGAATGGCTCTCAACACCATGTTTGAGCTTTACTGGCCTCTCCTTCAAATTGCCTCCCTCAACTTGGTGCATTGAAAACCTTTTATAATGTTTATGAAACTCTAACTTTAGAGTTCAAGAGCAACAATATTGCAAACATAGCAATGTGTAACTATATGGTACCAGCCTTAGTCATTTGAATTAAATCGAATGCAACCATCAAACATGGTCAAATACCCATTGGACTGATCGATGCTCTTATGGTTGGACATTTGAACATATATGCCAACTCCCTCCTACCAGTGTAGCATATGGTTTTAAAATGTTATGGTTCAGCGCATTGCAATATATATTTGGCATATCGTTATAACCATTGTCCTCACATTGGACCAACGGATGTAATATAAAACCTCCACCCATCATATGGTTGAAGACTATAGTCGTGGCATATCCTTCATTGGACCAGTGGCTATATAGTCCCGCACCAACCATGGTAGGTTACACCATACCATATATTAACTCCGCCAACCTTGCTGCATCCGAGCCATAACATATGGTTGTTGACTTTGGAATGAGGGGTGATATCATAGTTTAACACATTAAATATGAATTCCGCGTCAACTGTGCGCATCCCCGCGCTAAGTGACATATCATTAAACACCTCCAACAGTGATGCATCTCGTGTGGCATATCACACACAACAAATGTTTATAGTAACTCTGGCGGTGTCAAAACTTTGGACAATCACATACCATTTGGTTGATATACCTGTGGCATCATAAATGCTCCAGAAGATACACATATGCCAACCCCCGTGGCATTTGTCATGACTTGAAACGATGGTCACATGTTTTCGACTTAGAAATAACTCTGGTGGTCACATATAACGGAGTTGTCTATAATGCGACTTTTTGGAGATTCCGGTGACGGAATCCGGCGGAAGAAATTGAGGTTAAATCTTGATTTGTTGCAGGTAAAATGGTTTTTTAACTGCATATTTGGATTCAGCACCCTGAAAAACCCCTGGGACGCTTTCATTGTGCAGAAACTAACTATCAAACTTGCGATTCCAATAAATTCATGCCGAATTTCGACCGGAAAAACCGGCCGGAAAAGCTTTCAAAAAGTCGCGTTATAGACAACTGCACATATAACCATCTGTTTGACTGTGTTTTAGTTGGGAATGGAGACTACGCCCCATATTTGGAGGCATCATCATACTGTTATAACAATTCACCGTGGGTTTGGCGGGGCCGCCGGATCTGGCGAGCTCCGCCAACCCTTCCCCAACCATGCTCAATACAACACTTCAAATTCATACTCACTCCCATGTGTTCCAAGGGACATGCGGTGGCTTGGTGGTTTAGAGCTGGAATTGCTTGTTGTTGGTCACGAGTTTGAATCTCCCCAAAGGTCCTACATACTCATAACAAATTTTAGCATTGCCATGAGGAGGCCACGTGGCAGCCAGTCATTAGCTTATGTGGCACTCCATTATCAGTCAAATTAAAAAAATCAACCAACCCATCATAAACAACAAAATTTGACAAACCACCAACCTATCATAAACAACAAAATTTGACAAACCAGAAGGAGACATTTGGCGGAATCCGAACGCATCATGTGTCATTTAGAACCATGAGTTTTGACAGGCAGAACCATGAGCTTTGACCACCCCCTGCGTTGACTTTGACTTTTTCCTTGTTTGGAGGAAAACTTTAAAACACATTTTCTTCCTCATACGAAGGCCATTTTCAAAACCAGATATACCACCAAAATCAACGCGACGATCTCTTCTACTTGGCATTGATTTCACGAGCATCTGAGATGGTAAAATTTTGAGCATATCGAGAACTGTTGCTATCTAGGACCATCTTGGTCTTCAAACATTACATAGCAAACTTCAACTGAACTCAAACAAGATCAATCTTGGATCATGAATCCAAGAGGGGTAGTCCCTAAAGAAGAAAACTAAGGTTTGATTAGTATTGCGCTAAACAGTTTCTAGTAGTTAATATGGTTTAAACCAATTTAAAATTCACCATTAACAAGATAGACCATCACATGTGCTTCAAAATAAAGAATCATTTCACAAGTACATAAGCATATCATTCATGACGAAACATATATAAGAGTGCCAAACCAATTAATGAAACACTTGAGCAATGTAAAGATATGACCAATAAAGAGACCAGTGACAATAATCCAAATAGATGCTTGCAAGAAAAGTAAAGTACTTGGTAATGAAAAGAATTGAAAGCAAAGTACTTGCAAAGGATAATTTGAAATAAATATGCTTGAAACAAAGTGCTTTGAAACACGAATTTGCCAATTTGTAAACAAACTTGTAAAACAAAAGCAATGATACCACAATCAAGTATAAGATGCAAATATAAGGTGTGATGAATTGCCTCTAGGGTAATTTTAGAATTAGTTAGGTTGTCTTTAGAGTTAAATGTATATTAGGGAGAGAGATTGCACTTAATCTAATGTGAAACTTTTCCTCCAAGCCTTTGTCCTAGCAAAGACAAGGATAACTACAAGGAGATCCAACATGAGGAAGCTTAGCTTCAATGAGTACCCACTCGATTCCACAAGTCAACCCACTGACAAGTAGATCCAACATTGGGTTTCTCGAACCTGATTTAGCAAGTTGAGTATTTACCGTCTCCAAACTCGGAAAAAGAGATGGGTGAAAAAGGGCCCTATTAAACAATACAAGCAGTTAAGCTAGAGGTTAATTTCTCTAAATGAAAAATAACTCAAATCTAATGGAACTAGCAAGTTAAAAAACTAAGGCAAACTAAATGGACAAATGAAATGAAAGGATTGCAATTGCCAAACTTGCGATACAAATGCCTTGAATAAATAGATGATGCTTTGAAGAGAAAGAACAAGAGCAACTTATCAGAAATTTCAAGCAAGAAGGAAAATAAAATTGCAATAGAGAAAACTGTGAACAATAGTTAATTGCAAGGAAAATGAATGCTCAAAATAAAAATGAGTGCAGTTAGTTCATAAGACTCATTCAAATAATTTGCAAGTAAATTTAGAGACCACGAACCATGTTGCACAAAATGAAAAGTGAATGAAAGTGAAAGCAACAAAAACAAATCATCCAACCATTCAAGCAAGATACCTTCCCCAAAAGGAGAAGAGTGGTATGCCAAGGGAAAAATTCCCCAAGCTCCCAAGAGAAAATGTTATCTTTATTAAGTGAGGATCCCCTTATATGATGAGAAGGATATGGAATTGGAGTAAGGCTCACAACGAAATCTTATAAAAGGATAAAATGCCTTCTCCAAGTGGTTAATGAGTTATAATGTGTGAAATACAACTAGCAACCGCCACTTGAGAGGGACTCAATGAAACTAGAAAATTAATTACAACTAAGAACCAATTGCTTGGAAATATTGGATAGTTCCAAGAAGTAAATGTTTCCAATGAAAAAAATGAGTTGCAACCTCGCGAACAGGGATTAAAAATTTGTCCTACAAGAGCTAGAACTTTCCCTTCAAATCTTCCCAAAAGGGAGCTTGAAAGTTTGCAAGTACAATACAAAATATCAATCCTAAAGGGTGAGGCCAATTATGCCCAAGGTTAGCAAGAGAAATTAGTCTTTAAGGTGTAAAAAATCTTCCCAAGAGAAAGTCCTTCACTGCCTACATAAATAGTCAAGGAAAAGTTGTTCGAAGGTTGTAAAATCATTCCCTAGAAAGAGTTCTTTCATTGCCAAAAACCTCCCATGAAACAATCCAAAGGTGATTTGAAAGGGGAGGATTTCCTCACTATCAATTCTACCCTTGAACCTGTGAATGAGGTAGCCAAATGACCACATTAGTTGAACCAAAATTATCATGGAAAATCTAAAGAAAACATGAGAAAACTTTAGATCATAAGCTTTGTCAAAGTAGTGATTTTAATGATCTAAGGTAAAGGAGCTTTGTTTTCCCAAGGAAAAACAATGAAATCTTGGTTTCCTTGGACAAATGCTATTGATATTAACACAACAACCCCTTAGAAGATCCTAGAAGCTCTAAATATTCAATGTAAGTGCAAACGAATAGCCAAAGTTATGTTATGAAATTCGATTGATGGAAGAGAGCCAAATAGGGACTAGTGGAGCCCTCTCGAAAATTTCTCTAAGATCAAAATGTGGTATCCCTTTGGAAGTGGATTGGATGAATACTTTTAATCTTCTTGTATATTAGAGACAACTTGCAAATACATGTCAAAACTCCTCCACACGCTTGTTAGCAATAGTTGGAAGCTTTGCAAGAGAGAATAATCAATGTAAGTTATTCACATGTACAGTCTCACAATGATTAGATCAAATGCCAAGTTTACAAAGTGAAAAGCAAATACTTACTAATCACTTCCCTGAGATAACACTATCACTCTAGGGATCTAAGCATACAAGTTATGAAACAAACCAAAACATCAACGAGTTATCTCCATCAACAAACAAGAAAGAGAACCTTTTGAGCTCAAAAGTCTTTGATTTTATCATAGAAATAAAAGAGTACAACATCCAATAGAAATTTCCCAAGCATGAGCTTCTCAACCATGAGAAACAATGAGCCTTTGGGTTACATTTATAAGAAGTTGGGAGTAAATCACAATGAAAGATGATGACAATCCCAAGGTGGAACAAGTCTCCAAGTGGCAACTTTGGTGAAGATCACAAGGAGGACGAGTTCCCTTGCTGGCTTGTGTATTATTCTTTGCAATCTATGCATATTCCTTTGAGATATGTGTGCTAGATTGACTATCGGCGAAGTGTGTATGAGTAGGAGTGGAAGGAATGGACAATCCTCTTGAGAAATCAATGCTTATAGGAATCAAGGTTTGATTCCTCTTTCTTGATAATTACTTGTGAATTATGGTGGCTTCTTTTACTTATTAATTAGTTTATCTTTCATCAAGAAATTACCAAATTATATGTATATGAAGATCACAAGAACAAGAGACACAAGATGTAGGCACACAACCAGGTTAAAACCCCTACAAGGGGAAACCCTAGTCAAGGAATCTTCCTTCAATAGATTCAAATCAAGATGGGACACTTTCAGAATTCTTATACCTAGACAAAGACCTCTTTCCATCACCAAGATAACCCTTCCATTCAATAGATTATCCTTGACAAAATATCCAAGTGACAACTTCCCAGCATCAACTTTAGTCTAGAATTTCGGCCTCCCAGCAACATAACTTTGACGCATAGCTTCATAATTTCAGACCTGCAGTAGAGTCATATTTTTGGCCCCAACAATTGCCCATAACTTTGCACGTGTGAGAGATAGATAGCTTAGAAATTTTGATTTAGGTCTTCACAATAAACTTCGTCCTTCTCCAGCTACTTCGCTCTTTTTCTGCTTCTCTTCCTTAAAGATCGAACTTTTTGAGTGAATTCTCTCCAAACGAAGTCGAGTTGCTCAATTTATAGGCTTCTTGTGAGGTCTAATTGTCCTAAATTAGGCCGACTTGATGAGGGAAGGGCTGACTTGGTGTGGAAGTGACAAATGACCATTTTGACTCAAAAATAAATCTTTTTACATGATACAAAAGCCCAAGGGTCTAATAAAAATGACAATGACTCTAATGACTCAAGATAAAACCTAGAAGCCTTCAATGGAGGCTTTGACCTAGAAAACATTGACCCAAGCATGAAACTCATGCTTTAATAAGTCATTTTCTTTAATAATAAATTTTCTTTTTTACAAGTACAATTATGAAGATTGAAGCTAGTTATATTCTTCAACACTCCCTCTTCACTAGGGAGGTATTCATAATTACATATATACAAGTACATGGAAGATTTCAAAATGATATGAACTACAAAGAGTTCTAGCACACTCAATTTTGAGAACTAGATACTTGACCAAGGTAATCTATCTAGGTGGGACTAAGATGGACTCAAGCTTTCAGCCAGTCTAGGTACCATCAAGCTTACTTGCTAACCATCAATCCAGGGATCTAGGTGTGTATCCAAGGTTGGAGCTCCATGACCAACGCCACCCTCCCTCTTCGGGATCTAGACATCAACACATAGGTCATCCAAATGTCCTCCCAAGCATCTGCCATTAGGTGCTTCATCTATCCCCAATAAACTAGATATATCCATTTGTTCAAGCATGCTTCCAAAGTATTCAACCTTCTTGTGGAGAGATTTACTTGTACAAACACAAACCCCAATCAACAATAAAATTTCAAATACACATACAAGTAAACACAAACCTTCGGGGTCCTCAATCATCCTGATGACACTTATTCGTATACAAATTGTCAGAAGTTTTCTTCTTCTTTCACTTCTTCAGCAACATCAAATACATCCTCAGTACATTGCAAATTTATTTTGTAGTCCTTTCATTTATTCTTTGATTTCTTCTTCAAGGTATCCATCATGACTATCATAATATGCCCTCCCTCTCAACTGGGGAGATGTACTCTTTCTTCTATCCAAGCTCCCTCTCAACTTAGGGATATTAACAGGTTCATAACATTGAAGAAACTTCATTCTTTCAAGGCTTCATATTTTTTATGGCATCAAGGTCATCTTGATCATCATTATTCTTATAGATTCCTTTCATCATGCTCATTATTAAAAACATTTTCAATCACGAACATTGTGTACTTGCAACACATTTAACAAGTAAGACCAAATACAAACATACAAAAGCATGAAGGTAACAATATCAGAGTCATATTACTATAATGGAATCAATTTGACTTTAGACACAAAATACCTAAACCTAGTTAGGTTCATAATTGATAAGAGACACATCTTTTACATACTAAACTTCAACTTCTTGTTGGGGTTTTGTCATAAACAATAAACTATGTCTTTGAGACACAAAGCATTAGATATCAGTGATTCAATCAAATAACAATTCTACTATACATTTAAGGTTTCAACACTATGCTTTTACATGTCAGACTTCTACTAGGGTTAGTTGCAAACCCTAGATTTTATCATCAAAACTAAATCATATCGAAAATTAAAAACAACATCATCATCTCTTAGAATATCAATCTCTACTAGAGTTTTATAGACTCTAGATTTTACAAACTAAAACATGAGTATCAACAATTAGGTTATCATACTCGCATATACATATCTAGGATTTCATGCACTAACATCTCATATCAACATTCATACGAACTAGGTAAACCCAAGTGACACAAACATCAATACATCAAAGTTAGATATACAACAATTTTTATTTAGACTAGGGTTTCGAATATATACCTAGGGTTTCATTCCTAGGATCTTACTATAAAGGTTTTGTTCATGAACCCTAAATCACCAAACCCTGAAAATCTAGGGTTTCATTATATAACGTAGACATTAACAGCAAACCCTAAAGGAATAGGGTTTTTACCAAGACATTATCAAAACCCTAAACTTTTAAAAGAATAGGATTTCACTATGTGTTCTAGACTTTATCAACAACCCTTAAGTAGACAAGGGTTTCGATATTGGCATTGATATACCCTTAGGTTAGGGTTTTACAGTGAACCCTAAGAGTTCGGGTTCCACAATAATGATCAAATGATAATATAATGAGGGTAGATTCAATCTAATGATTAATCACCCTAACAAGAATATTTACAATTCAAAACCCTAGACATAACGATGTCAGTAATGTAAAGCAAATTTCAAAAGAGAATGAACATACCTTTTCTATGAAGAGAACCTTGTAACAAATTTTGTAGTTTAATACATACCT
Organism: Pinus tabuliformis; assembly: GCA_031772625.1. NCBI lineage: Eukaryota > Viridiplantae > Streptophyta > Pinopsida > Pinales > Pinaceae > Pinus > Pinus tabuliformis. The sequence goes on along the minus strand of CM062819.1, from coordinate 786,793,104 downwards.
TGAGTTTTTCTTTTAACAAACCTTGTAGGACATCAATTCTTAAAATATTTCCTTTGCAACATAACTTCTTCCATGCTTCAAGTCTATCCTTTGAAGTCTCCTCCATAACCTTTGTGTATTTTGTAATCTTTCCTACTAAGGAAAATACAAAGAGAAGGTTATTAACATATAATACAAACAAATCTTGATATGAGAGGGAAACCAAACATAACAAAGGAAATAAGGAACAAGATACTTATCTTTTGGTAAAATGGTGGAGGCTCCCTCCTAATCTAGTCCTTATGCATTCTTCAATGGTTCTATTCTTCCTTTTTGCAATTCCATTATGCTCGGGGTTGTAGGGAACAATGAGCTCCCTCTTACTACTTGCTTCTTTACAATATGCAATCAATTCTTTTGGAGTGTATTCCCTTCTGTTGTCAGATCTCAAAGTTTTTATTTTTCTTTTGGCTAAGGTCTCTACTTTAGATCTAAATTCCTTGAACTTTTCAAATAGAACCATGTCCATATAAAGTGATCATCAATGAAGGTCACATAATAAAGATGACCTCAAAGATATTTGTTAGACATTGGCCCACACCCATCAGAATGAATGAGATCTAAGATCTCCTTGTATTACTGCTTGTAAAAGGTTTCCTTGTATTCTTTCCCAAAGAACATCCCTTGCATACTCCTTCATGATCTTCCTTGATGTTGGGGATTCCCTTTACCCTTTGACTAAGTGAGGGTATTAGTTTGTAATGAATATGCCCATATCTTATATGCCAAAGTTCAATAGGATTGATCTCCATGTGAACTAGGGCTTGAGGAGATGGTGTTATAACTCTATATAGTCTTCCTTCACGAACTTCAATAATCTTTGCCTTTTCAATACTTGAATCCTTTCCCCAAACCAAAGCTTTACCATCTACAAAGGCAACCCTATCTCCTTTATCTTCTAAACAAGAAATGGAAAGTAAATTCTTTTTCAAACTTGGGACATAGAGTATGTTGTTGAGGTGTAGCTTTACTCCACTTTCCAACTTCAATGGTGTAGATCCAAGGCCTTTGACTGCATAATTGTTGTTGTCTCCTAGCTCCACTACATGAGATGATGGTTCCCTTGATAGAGTATGAAGTTGTCCACTTTCTCTCGACATATGTCTTAATGCTCCATTATCAATGATCCATGTGTTGTCATCAAGGGTACCTGTAAGTGCAACCAAGAATCCTTCACGCTTGACTCTCCTAAATAGATTGTAGATGATCCTTCCAATCCAACTTCCTACAATTCTCACGATATTGATTCCCATCTTCAAGTAACTTTCCATAGAGGGAGTAACATTTTCTTCCAAAACTGCTTTTCCTTTCTTCAAGTAATTGCCAACAAAGTGATCTTCAACCTTCTTTAACCTTAGCTCTGATACCATGTTGAGAAATCAATGCTTATAGGAATTATGGTTTGATTCCTCTTTCTTGATAATTACTTGTGAATTATGTTGTCTTATTTTACTTCTTAATTAGTTTATCTTTCATCAAGCAATTGCTAAATTATATGTATATGAAGATCACAAGAACAAGAGACACAAGATGTAGGCGCACAACCAGGGAAAAACCCCTATACGGGGAAAACCCAGTCAAGAACTCTTCCTTCTGTAGATTCAAATCAAGATGAGACACTTACAGACTTCTTAGACCTAGACAAAGACCTCCTTCCACCACCAAGTCAACCCTTCCATTCAATAGATTATCCTTGACAAAATATCCAAGTGACAACTTCCTAGCAACAACTTTAGTCTAGAATTTTGGCCTCCTAGCAGCATAACTTTGATCTCGAGCTTCAGAATTTCGGACTTGCAGTAGAGACAGATTTTTGGCCCCAACAATTGCCCAGAATTTCGCACATGTGAGACATAGATAGCCAAAAAAAAATATTTAGGTCTTCCCAACAAACTTCGTCCTTCTCCAACTACTTCTCTTTTTTTTTTGCTTCCCTTCCTTGAAGATCAAACTTGTTGAGTGAATGCTCTCCAAATGAAGCCAAGTTGCTCAATATATAGGCTTCTTGTGAGGTCGAATTTCCATAACCTAGGTCGACTTGATGAGGGCAGGGCTGAATTGGTGTGTAGGTGACAAATGACCATTTTGACTCAAAAAATAAATCTTTTTACATGATAAAAAAGCCTAAGAAGGGTCTAATAAAAATGACAATGACTCTAATGGCTCAAGATAAAACCTAGAAGCCTTTAATGGAGGCTTTGACCTAGAAAAGATTGACCCAAGCATGAAACCCATGCTTTAATAAGTCATTTTCTTTAATAATAATTTTTCTTTCTGACAAGTACAATTATGAAGACCGAAGCTAGTTACATTTTTCAACAAATCCCAACTTAGCTCATAGTCACAGAAAATGTGTCCTCAAATTGTTGCGTACTCCCTTATACTAGGCCTACATAAGAGTGTAATATGCTAGTGTAATTGATGTGTGCCCACATGTGGAGTAAGGTGGAGTCGCAGTCCATAAATTTCTCAGCTGATTGAACTTAATTTATCCCATCAAATCTATGTTGATCTTAGAAAGAGACTTTGACCCGCCAACTAGGCAACTCGTGGGCCTCAAACTTCTTGTTGAGTTGGCCCAACAGATCCCTTAATCCGTGGTTATGATTTAACACCCCCCTCCCATATCTACCCAAGTAACTGACCAACCGAGGTAAACATGTGACGAGAGGCTACTATGATATGATTCAACCTCCTAGGTGACCTTAAGGAAGTGGAATTAACATAAACACATTAAACATAACTTCCACATTAGCAACAACACTCCCATGATCCATCCCAACCACAAAGGTATCATGCCCCTGGGTTCCACTGAGGTTTTGACCAATTAAACCTCTGGACGTTCCCATGTTATGGGCATGCCAGCATCTAGAGAGTTTTGGATTCTCCCACAACCCTGCATGCCTACGTCTAGGGACTATTTGCAGTAGACCTATGTTAGCGTCTGCGGGATTTAAGGCACTTTTCAAGCCCAGAATTCTGGCCACTGCCCATAACTTGTTGTAACTTCCAGAATACATTAAACACATGATGACAAGACTGATAAACCAAAAACTAACTCCAAGACTAGGCGTGACCATCCCCAACAGGGACTGACATTCTGTCAAACACTTGGCATCAATATAATCTATAGGTCTAGGATACAAGACAGAGCATGAATGACTGAAAACTCTTATGAGACATGAAAGAAGGATCACCACCTTCTCTCTTGAACTGTTATGAAATCAATTAGGTCCTGCATCCATTATCCTTTCATTTACAAGTAAATACATGAAATAACCATGAAAATAATCAGTCATATAACCATGCTTATAACCAACATTAAACCATGAAAATAACTATGAGATATCAGCCATTAAATCCACATATAAACAAGTACAAAAGAAAGAGAACTTAGCTTTTATTAAACATAGGCAAATCCGACTAGGTTCGGGATTTCCACATACCACCCGACTGTAGATGTGGCTGAACCAATTATTTCTTTCAGTTAGTCACCCCTGTGCCATATTCCAAGCATGAATGTGGGATCTCATGGATAAACCAATCCAAAAAAAACCAAGGGAATCCAGAGATTAAACCACCTCCACCCTCACAAAACCGTGATCACACCAATTGGTGCTCCAATCACAAAATCGAACCGAACTTGGAATGCCATCCAGAAACCATCACTATCCTTGAGTAATTTTCCATCTCCTTATCTCTCAAGCTTTACTGCAATCCAATCTCGGATCACTAGGCCCTAAACCGAGACACCTCCCTCAAGAATTACTGTGTATCCCACTAAAACCGGTCAAGGGATTGCTAGGCCTATGGGAATAAACCATGAGACCACCTCCGCCCTAGATTCCGAAATCCATCTGACAATTCCAAAGGTCAAAATCGAGATCAACATCCCAACACACCATGGCATCCAGAAAAAGGCAAGGCTAGGTTGAAAACCACTATCATAACTCGAAAAAACCATGCCACTGACAACGAAAGAACCATACACCAACATGCAAAGCCATGCATGTCAAAACCATCTAGGAAATCACACATGCAATATGTTACCTGCAAGTATTCCAGTTGAAGTTGTTTGATCCTACTCTTCCTTGCGTGATCCTTGCTTTCCTTCCTTTCCCTTTTGCTTGATTTTCCTTCCTTGCTCCAAAGCTAAAGTGCTCCAAGAAAACTCTAAGTGTCCAAGAGTGAGAGAGAGAGAAAATAATGAGAGAGCTCCGAAACTGAACCAAAAAAAGGTTACAAACTGATCCTTAGAAGCCTTTTTATCAATGAGGCCTCTATTTTCTTCATTTTCCATTATTTTCCTTCAATTTCCTCCTCACATGCAACATGTGACCTTTCACCTTCCTTTTCTCCTAATTTCCTTTATTTTCATAAATAAAATGCTAATAAATGCCATTTTTGCCTTTCCAAAGCGTTAACCATTGCCTTTGCCAATTTCTTTTAGCCATAAACACATCAAGTGTTTCCCACTAGGATATCTTTGCCCAACATTCAGCTTGGAATAAGTGTCCCTTAACCATGGTCTTATTTTGCCTTTATTAACTTTTATTACATGGAATTTTTACTAGGGCTGTTACATATGAGATAGTTTCCCAATCAACCTTTCACTTGAAATTTGACTTGAGTTTGAAATTCCACCTCATTTCTTGTCCTTTTGACTTGTGAAATATTTATTTTGTCCAACAGTTATTTAATTTGTTGAATTTTTATGCCACTTTGTACCACTAACATAGGAAAAGTGGATTTTGAGGGGTTAGACGTCATTTTTTTACCCCCAAGGGTGGCCTTGGGAGAATGTTGGGATTCATAGCATAATTTTTAAGTACTTATATGCCCCCCAATATCTTCTAGGCTCACTTATTTACAATTTTACAAGGAATTTAATTAAAAATCATGTCCCGAAGGAATTTTTAATAATTTAAAAAATCCTATCAAAACCTAATCAAATTTCGTGACACTTTAGATACGTCTTAGTATGGTAATATACTCTGACTCTAGTCATTAGGAAAAACCCGAGGCTCAATCATCAAGACGTCACTCCAACTTTGGAGAGGTGTGAGTGAAGAAAACTCAACTAATTATTCGTTGTTGAAAACTGAGAATAACTAGCCATGTGAAACAAAACACTCTAAAGTGTACTCACTTGACGATTAAGTTCCAAGTCGCCTAAGCCTTTTACAACAATTCATCATACTAGCGAAATTTAATAGAATTACCTGTAGGGTTGCGAAATTTAAGAGAGAAAGAAGTAGAGGAGAGAGAAAAGGTCAACATGTGTGTATTGACTTCTGGACTTTTGAAAAATTGATAAGTGCCCTGTACATTAGGTCATGGGGCCTTCAGATTCTGCTTGGTGTGACCTAGCAGATAACATTTGGCTCCACATGGGGATGTGTGCTTGACCTTCAGGAAGGTATAAGAGGACCTAGAATCTGTGATCAAGACAACTCGCAACAAAGCACATTAGTAGTACGCACACCAAATATGTCAGAATAATCCAAAAATCAATCAATGAGCAAAGAAGAAATATCCTGAAAATAAATGCATGAGTAAAATGTTGAAAACAAAAGCAAGAAATGAATGAAAGCAAGGTTAGAAATGCATTACAAAATTCCCTTTGGGCATCATATGTTTTCAGTAAAGTCCATCTTGAGAACCTGCCTACTCACAGGTAGATCCATAGGTTCCTTTTCTGATGTCCCTTGTGATAGTGATGATGACACAACTATTACCACCCCTTTTGCCTTGTCTTCAAAATGTGTTGATGGAAAATTTGAAGTACCCAAGTATTCTGCGATATGCCCAACCTCTTTATTCTTAATCTACTCTCTTAGGGGTAATGGAAAATTTTTCAAAACTGCATAACTTTCTAGCTTGTATGACCCACAAATAATTTCATTGTTGGTTTCCCTTGGATTTTCAACATGATATCTTTGCTCTAGCTCTCGATCAAATCGTACAAAGGCGTTATCTTGCATGGGGATGGCGACATAGGATAGGTCCATCTGTAGGCTACCACCTAAATCAAATGCTCATTTCCTGGATAAGAGCATGCTCCATGCATTAGGTACATCTATCACAACAATGTCCATAATAATTATGATATATGGATATGCCACTAGGTGAACTTGTAAATCCTTGATTAACCCACACACTTCAATTCTTTTTGAATCCATGGCATGTGTTGTGATAGGGTCAAGATGGCCTTTAGTTCAGTTGCTCCGTGACTTTCTTAGTCATGACATTAGATGAAGCCCCCAAATCTAGCATGCAATTGTTTAGGAGAACATCATCAACAACTTGGATCTTTTCCATGGTTTTAATACTTTGAATTCTTTCAATCATTTCCATCCAATCCTCCATGGAAATTGTGAACATGTTAATTTTCTCACTAGTTCTAGTGCAACTTCCTCCAGCCATGCCACTTTCAACAATTCTCCTAACAATAGGGCATGTGGCCTCATCATGAAATTCATCACATGGCCTACAATATAGAGGTGCCTAGTCTACTAGGTTAATAGATACCAATGGATTAGGAGGCCTATGATATTGTGAATAACCATTATTATTTTGCCACATATCATTGGGTTTAGGTTGAAACTTTTGTGCCTATGACCTTTCCATATCCACTAGTCTATTTTGAATGGCGTTCATCTGGTTGGAATGGTTGATTTCCATGGATTTGATTAACTAAGTGAGCTCTTTGATTGGGTCACTATCATCTTCCTTGACTTCTACTTTTCCCTTTGACTCTGAAGATTTCCCTCTTGTGAATCTTGGAACATCCGATTTTCCTAAAGCTTCTCTAAGTTTTTCTATCTTTTTTGCTACTTCTTGAGCTTTCCTTAAGTTAGCAGGGTCCTTACCCCATAATAAATATTGATACTTGGAGTTAAAAGAGTCTAGCTATGAGATGAGGATATTCTTTTCAGGGGGCTTAATGTCTCGGGGAAAACACTTGACTACATCATTGAATATTTTGTTGAACTCAACCATCGTTTCATTTTCCTTCTTCTTAATTCCATTTAATGCAACCAAGAGATGACAATCATCCTTCTTCTCACCCCACTTGCTGTTGAAGGCAATTATTAAGTTGTGAAAGTATTGGGATTGTGCTCCGAAAACAAATCCATGGCATCTTCTTCCAATGGAAGTACAAAGTACAAAGTACATACTCATGGTTGAAATTTTGTTCGCTGCACCACTTTTCCACACGAATGTTGAAATTCCTTACATGCATCTTGGCACTTATGGTATTGTTTCCTTGAAAAGTAGGCAATTTTTCAATGGCCTTGTCGGGCAAGGCATGAGAGTAGCCTTGCATGTTAGAAAAATCAACAAGGTTGTATATATCATGCATTTCTAAGACCCCCTGGTCAAAGTTAGCTTCAAACAAGAGATGGATGTCAAAAAGTGCTTCATGTCCAAGATTTGCAAGGAATCTACTAGAAGACAGCATGTTTAGCCTCTTCCTATAAGCCCTTTCAGGTTTTAGGATGGGGTTAACCAAGATGCTTGAATGCCTTCTAGTAGAGTAACTTGCAGTATTTAGATCTAATGGAGTCACCAATTGGACACAAACCAACTTCTAATACCACATCAAATAAGAATGTTGTATTTCAAGTCTAAGAAGACTTATCCTCGACAACGGTGTCAAAAATGTTGTCATCTAAATCCACACTTGGTATTATTATGGAGAAAGTATCTAACTTCACTTGGTGTAGCCTTGGGGGCAAGTTGCAAGTTGGGGCTATCACCCAATTCCAAACTCCTTTGTCTAGGCTAACTCACAGTGAAGCCAAGGGGGGGTAGACCCTAAAGAAGAAAACTAAGGCTTGATTAGTATTGTGCTAAACATGTTCTAGGAGTTAATATAGTTTAAACCAATTTGCAATTCACCCTTAACAAGATAGACTATCACATGTGCTTCAAAATAAAGAATGATTGCACAATCAGAAAGGGAGAAATATTTTCTTTAGTTGATAATTACTTGTGATATCTTTGAATTCGTTGTATCTTTCTTGTGTTCTTCTTCTATCTTAGTTCATCAAGTAATTATCAAAACAAAATATGAAGATCAGGAACACCAGATGTAGGCAGACAACTAGGCCGAAAACCCAGTAAAGAACTCTTCCTTCAGCAATTCAAATTGAGATGGACCAAGACCCTAGACCAACAAACTTTCCTTCTCCACCAAGTCAGCCTTTCAAGATGATATAGTAGTCTCTTCTTATCCAACAGCTCCAGCCCAACAGTAATCCAGAAATTCGACTTCCTAGTTGCAATATTTCGACCTCCTACGACAGAATTTCGGCCTCCCAGTTACTAGAAAATTTCACCCCCCTTCTAGTAGCTACAAAGCTTCACATGTGTGGGAAAGAGAGAAAATTTCGATTTTTATGCTTGAAAGAGTCTCGCTTCTTTGCTAACCTTCCTTTTCTTCTTCCTTGAATTTCACATTTTTTCTTGGCCCAGTTACTGCAGATCGAACTTGTTGTGTGAGTGACAAACGAGGTCGAGTTGTTGCCTTTATATAGTGATTTTGCTGCCCAAATTTAGGCTAACTTGTCACAAGTACTTAAGCATATCATTCATGAAAAAACATATATAAGAATGTCAAACCAATGAATGAAATACTTAAGTAATGTAAAAATATGATCAATAATCCAAATAGATGCTTGCAAGAAAAGTAAAGTACTTTGAAATATAAAGAAATGAAAGCAAAGCACTTGAAAAGAAGAGATTTGAAATAAATATGCTTGAAACAAGAACTTGCCAATTTGTAAACAAACTTGTAAAACAAAAGCAATGATACCTCAATCAATAACATGATGCAAATATAAGGTGTGATGAATTGCCTCTTGGTTGATTTTAGAATTAGTTAGGTTGTCTCTTGAGTTAATGTAAATTAGAGAGAGAAATTTCACCTAATCTAAGGTGAAACTTTTCCTCCAAGCCTTTGTCCTAACAAAGATAAGGATAATTGCAAGGAGATCCAACGTGGGGAAGCTTAGTTTCAATGAGTACCCACTTGATTTCACAAGTCAGCCCACTCGCAAGTAGATCTAACATTAGGTTTCCCCAACCTAATTTAGCAAGTCAATTGTTTACTGTCTCCAAACTCGAAAAAAGAGATGGGGCCCTATTAAATTATACAACCAGTTAAGATGGAGGTGAATTTCTCTAAATGAAAAAGGACTCAAGTCTAATGGAACTAGCAAGTTAAAATACTAAACTAAACTAATTGTACAAATGAAATGAAAGAATTGCAATTGCCAAACTTGTGATACAAATTCCTTGCATAAATAGATGATTCTTTGAAGAGAAAGAACACGAGCAACTTATGATAAAATTCAGGCAAGTAGGCAATTAAAATTGCAACGGAGAAAACTATGAACAATAGTTAACTGCAAGGAAAAAGAATGCTCAAAATAAAAAAGAATGGAGTTAGTTCATAAGACTCATTCAAATAATTTACAAGTAAATTTTAGAGACCATGAACCATGTTGTATAAAATGAAACGTGAATGAAAGTGAAAGCAACAAAAACAAATCATCCAACCATTCAAGAAAGATACCTTCCCTAAAAAGAGAAGAGTAGAATGCCAAGGGAAAAAGTGCCCAAGCTCCTAAGAGAAAATGTTATTTTTATTAAGAGAGGATCCCCTTATATGATGAGGAGGATATGGAGTTGGAGTAAGTCTCAGAACGAAATCCTATAAAAGGATAAAATGCCTTCTCCAAGTGGTTAATGAGTTACAATGCGTGAAATACAAGTAGCAACCTCCTCTTGAGAGGGACTAAGAACCAATTGCTTGGAAATATTGGATAGTTCCAAGAAGTAATGTTTCCAATGACAAAAGTGATTTTCAACCTTGCTAAAAGAGATTAAAAGTCTGTCCTACAAGAGATAAAACTTTCCCTTCAAATCTGCCCAAAAGGGAGCTTGAAAGTTTGGCAATACAATTACAAAGTATCAATCCTAAAGGATGAGGCCAATTCTGCTCAAGGTTAACAAGAGAAATCAAAGTTTAAGGAGGACAAAATCTACTCAATTGAAAGTCCTTTGTTGCCCATAGAAACAATGAAGGGAACGTTTTTGGAAGGTTGTTAAATCATTCTCTTAAAAGGGATCTTTTGCTAGCCAAAAACCTCCTAATGAAACAATCCAAAGATGAGTTGAAAGGGGAGACTTTCCTTGCTACCAATTCGGCCCCTGAACTTGTGAATGAGGTATCTAAATGACCATGTTAGTGGAACACAAATTCTCGTAGAAAATCCAAATCAAACATGAGAAAAGTTAGATCCTAAGCTTTGTCATAGTAGTGATTTTAATGATCTAAGGAAAAAGAGCTTTGTATCCCAAGTAGAAACAAGGAAATCTTGGTTTCCTTTGACAAATGTGGCAACCCTTTGGAAGTGGCATGAATGAATACTCTTAATCTGCTTGTATATTAGAGACAACTAGCAAATACACGTCAAAACTCCTCCACACGCTTCTTAGCAATAGATGGAAGCTTTGCAAGAGAGAATAATCAATGTAAGCTATTCACGAGTACTCACAATGATTAGATCAAATGCCAAGTTTACCAAGTGAAAAGCAAATACTTACTAATCACTTCCCTAAGATAACACTATCACTCCAGGGATATAAGCATACAAGCTATGAAACAAACTAAAACATCAACAAGTTACCTCCATCACCAAGCAAGAAAGAGAACCTTCAAAACTCCAAAGTATTTGGTTTTATTAGAGAAAAAAGAGAGTACAAAATCTAATAGAGTTTTCCCAAGCATGAGCTTCTCAACCATGAGAAACAATGAACCCATGAGTTACATTTATAAGAAGTCGGGAGGAAATCCCAATGAAATATTATGACAATCCCAATGTGGAACAAGTCTCTAAGTGGTAGCGTTGGTGAAGATCACAAGGAGGAGGAGTTCCCTTGCTTGTCTGCACATTATTCTTTGCAATTGAAGCATACTCCTTTGAGATTTGTGTGTTGGTTTGACTGTTGCCCAAGTGTGGATAAGTAGGAGTGGTAGGAAGGACAAATCTCAACTTAACTCATAGTCATCAGAAGTCATAAGAGTCACAAAAAATGTGTCCTAAAACTATTGCATACTATCCCTTAAACTGCCATCTGGGTCTACATAGGAGTGTAATCTTCCAACGTTACTGATGTGTGCCCACGTATGGAGTAAGGTGGAGTAAGGTGGAGACACACTCCATGACTTTTTGAGCTGTCTGAACTTGGTTTATCCATCAAATCTACGTTGATCTTAGAAGGAGACTTCGACATGCCAACTAGGTAACCCGTGGGCCTCAAACTACTTGTTGACTTGGCCCAATAGATCCCTCTATTTGTGATGCTATATGGATGTGAATTGTGGGCTAGAAACACCCCCGTCTCAAACTGGAAACAAATTGAGAAAATCCAAAAACGCTTGATCATGAGCAAGTTCAAAATAAAAAGTTCAGTACCTTATGAGATAATGTTGAGTGAAACAGAAGCAACTACCATCGAACCAATTGCTATGGTGCGGCTCATAAGATATCTAAAAAGAATTGAGAAAATGGGAGTAGCTAGATGGCCTAATGTTATCTTCAATGAAGGCATGAGTGAAAGAAAGAAAACATGGATGAGACAAAACCACACATGGATGCAAAAATGGAATATCTACCTCAATGCATGTCCCACAAATAGCAAGGAGCTAAATAATTTTGTTATGGAGAAGTTTCGTAAATGGGTATGGGGAAAAGAGTTGGGTAGAAAAAAGTACTACATTGAGGAATTCAACCCTACGTGTGATCTACAACAAAAAGAGTTCATTGGAGCTAGCATTCCGTGGAGGGCAAAGGTTCTTATTGCTCAATTAAGAACCAACTCGCATCAACTTCAGTGTGAAACAAGATGGTAGAAAAGGCCTAAAGAAGCTTGGGAAGAACAAGTGTGTACATTTTGCATGTCTGGGGTAGTGGAATCAAAAAAAACATTGCATTTTGGAATGTGATGTGTACAAAGACATCAGAGAAAGTTATGGGTATATGTTAGCATCCGTTTCTTGGCATTGTCTTTTCAGCGAGGGGATTGTTGGAAGGTTGGGCCAGCTCATCATCAATTTGAATAAAGAAAATGATTGAATTGCAAAAGGCGAAAAGTAGGGAACCGATGGTCCCATAAACTATTTTTAGTCTCGTGGACGTTAAAATATCATTTCATTTCATGATTATGAGACGGCTGCCCAATCAACCTTCCACTTGAACTTTGACTTGAATTTGAACTTCCACCTCATTTTCTTATCCTTTTGACTTATGGAAATATTTATTTTGTCCACCACTTATTTAATTTTTTCAGTTTTTATGCCTCTTTTTTGTTACTAACATAGGAAAAGTGGGTTTTGAGGGGTTAGAAGTCATTTTTTGACCTCCAAAAGTGGCCTTTGGAGAATGTGGCGATGGAGAGCATCATTTTTAACTATGTATACACCCCCAATATCTTGTAGACTTACTTATTTACAATTTTACAAAGAATTTAATTAAAAGTCATGTCCTATGGGAATTTTTAGTAAATTAAAAAAATCTTATCAAAACCTAATCAAATTTCGCAACACTTTAGATATGTCCTATTATGGTAATATACATCAACTCTAGACATTAAGACAAACCTGAGGCTCAATCATCAAGTTGTCACTCCAACGTTGGAGGTGTGTGAGTGAAAACACTTAGCTAATTATTCATCATTGAAAAATGAGAATAATTAGCTAAGTGAAAAAACACTCTAGAGTGTACTCACTTGACGATCGAGTCCCAAGTCACCTAAGCCTTTTACAACAGTTCATCATACTAGCGACATTTCATACAATTCCCCACAGGGTTGCGAAATTTGAGAGAGAGAGGAGAGAGAAAAGGTCAACATGTGCTTGTTGACTTCTGGACTTCTGAAAAATTTATGAGTGCCAATGACATTAGGCCATGGGGTCTTTATATTCTGCTTGGTGCAACCTAGCAAATAACATGGCACCAAAAGTCCAAAAACAATATTTCCAACAATCTTATTCTCCAATCTTTATCTTGGACATAAGTAGGCTCCCCCTACCTTTGATGTCAATGACAACAATATTTCCAACATTTTCAAGGGTGAACACCACTGGAATGTGTTTGAGCACACACACACACAAAGAAGTGATACCATTTGGAACAACAACCATCAAATGATTTGGTTTTTGTGTGATACAACATTTGATTAAGGTTCAACTAGTTGTTCAACAACACCCCTAATTTAAATCCCATAGACTCGGTGGAAATTTAATCCCTTCTTGAAATGGACCATGGAGACTCAACCACCATTTCTTGAGAATGACTTCCATTAGATAAACTTGGTGATGCTTGCACCACCAAAGGTGGGTGATATAGATGGTGGTATTGGAGCTTTGGAGGTGTCAAATCAAGCAATCAAGGATACAAATGTAGAGGCTAATCTAGAGGGATGATATCTAGCGATTAAGTCATGGTATGAAAATTTTTGGACCCTTGAGGACATTTGGAGCCTCAATGTTTATATTTTCTCTCAAAATTAACTATATGTGCCTCCAAACTTATATTTCGAAGTAATTTTGTTATTTGCACCCATACATGTAATATAGATAAACAAGCTTTGCATATATTGCATCGAACGGTTTGCTCTAAATTCATTAATGCACATGAAAGATTAAAAAATTAAAATTTCAATATTCTGTATATTCAATCTAATTGATTTGTATACCACTTTTTGGTCAGATTTTGATTCTAACCCAATTCAAAATTTTGAAGAACACTGATTCTAATCTATTTCTAATTAAGATAACTTTGGTTCAAATAAACAACGATGAAAAGATCAATGAATGGCCAACAAGTATCATCCATCCAATGCATAAATGTCATTGGAACAATTATAAATCTTGAATGGCATCGCTATTTAGCAAGTTAATGTTTATTTGTACCTATATCACCCTTGTTAAGTGAGACACTTGGAGAGGAACCTCAAGTACTTAGTTACACATGTAAAGTATCAATATAATATACCTTAATCTACAAATATAAATATAACACATTCGCCATGATCTAGTAATCGACTTTGAAGTATAACACCAACGAATGTTAAGAGAGCTCCCCAAGGTACACAATAACACCTTTATCCACCATGCACTATAGTTGAATGCTCTCTTGTTATAGCTTGCTCTCTTTTTCATTGTGCCTAATTGTGGTTATCTATGTGTATATGTGTACAACTGACACAGTAGTAAGACACCTTCACCTTGTGGTGCTTTAATGTTTTTTTGGCTGTAAAGGAATAGTGGCTCTGTGCATGTTTCATATTAGTAAGCCTGTCCTCCACCAAACACTCCTTTTGGAGATCTGGCACCAATAACCCTGATTTTAAAAAAATTTAGTTAAAAAGCCTTGTTTCACTTCATGTTTTTTATGTAAGGATTTTTTGGTGTGCAAGGGAAAAAAGGATTGAAAGGAGGTGTTGTTGTGGAAATTCAGGTTGAAACTACTGTGTGTGTGTTTTTTTTTTAATTTGAAGTTCTAAAAATTCGATATTTTTTAATATAAGAGAGTGTTGTTTATCAAAATTTACTGTATTTTTTTCATTTGAAGTTCTAAAATTCAATATTTTTAAACATAAGGTGTTGTTTATCAAAATTTACGAGTCAATTTTTTTAACAAAAAATTCAATAATAAAATTATTTTCAGCTATATAGCAAGTCTGAATTTTGCCCCATTTCAGATTGATTTATCTAGATGATGTTATATAAAAAGAAAACATGCACTTTTATTTAAAGTTAATTAATTTTGGTAAAATTTTTATATAAAACAATGTTAAAAACCAATGCAAAATTTCATTTATTTTATTTTTTTATAAAGTCTCTGAAGAAGAAGAAGAAAAAAAAAAAAAAAAAATCAACTTCACCCTGAGATTTTCTAAATTGTTTTTTTCCTAAAGACATAACATTACCATTTTAAATATATTTTTTAAATGTTTTTTTTCTGTATCAAGGCATAAAGCCATAATATTACGAATTTGAAAAATACCTAGCTCAATTTGCATCAATCTTTAGCTTCGAATCATAACAAATGCAAGCATGTTTGATCATTTTGTTTTAAGCAATTAACTTGAAAAATATTTATATCCTTATTAGTCATCTTAGTTATGAAAATGAAATTGATATAATTATGCACTTGTTATTTTTATAATTAAATACCACTAAAAACGAAAATCATATTTGTTCTTGAGAATTCCATTAGTATTGTGCTAAGAAAACGTTGCAATCACAGGGTGTGCTAATGTTATTTCTTTGAATAACTCCTTGCAGTGGCAAAGCAAAATGTAGAAACCCCATGGTTATACATTTGTTTAACAAAACATAATGTTTGCATAACCATGAAACTAACAGCTGGAAAAAGGCTACCGCAGTTTGAAGATTGCGGCGTTATGCGCTATAACAATCCTACTAAGTTTGTTTTACTATTAAAACAAAAATTGGTCTCTTTATAGCCCTTTATCAAATGTACACCTGTAAGAATTTATAGGGTAAGTTCCTCAAACAGAACACCAAAGGACACCGCTCACAAACAAATCACAGATCAATACACCAGTGTTGTTGACGTGGTTAAAACCCTCAAAGAGGGACACAGTGCACGGCTTGAGCCAACGTGACCACTTTAGGGAATTTATTAATAAAAGAATGAAAATTTACATAAGATTCTCTCATGAACGGTTACCCTACAAATGACCCTCCATGCTCTTTAAATAGAGATCATGGACCAATCTGGTGTTAAGCCACGGATCAAGTCTCTGTAATACCGAGGAGAGAATGAACCGTCGGATCACTACATATCGTGACCGTCAGATTGTAAGTTACCAAAGTACGTAGTAAAGAAACACACTTTACCTAACTCTACACTAGACCAAGTTATACTTGACTATTTCCTATGTGTCGGAATATCCTAACAACACCAGTGTTTACACAAATCCAAAACGTTACATTTACGGGAATGTTTTTGAAAAGCCAAATCATCATAAACCCAGAACAATTTTAGTGTTTTAGGAAGTCATGCTACTCAATTCAAGAATATATTTGTTACATATGCTGAAAAATTCCTGAATTCCTTTTGGTTTAGTGTCTTTAATTGTGGATGAAACATGTATGAGAATGTTTTTGAAAAGCCAGTCATCATCATAAACACTGAACAATTTCAGTATTTTAGAAAGTCGTGTCATTCAATTTCAGAATACACTTGTTACATATGCCGAAGTGTCCTGAATTCCTTTTGGTTTAGTGTCTTTAATTGTGGATGAAACATGTATGAGAACGCTTTTGAAAAGCCAGTCATCATCATAAACCCTGAACAATTTTAGTATTTTAGAAAGTCGTGCCACTCTATTTCAGAATATACTTGTTACATATGCCGAAAAGTCCTGAATTCCTTTTGGTTTAGTGTCTCTTTAATTGTGGATGGATCGAAGATTCAGGTTGCACCGGATATTTACGCATTGTAAAACAATGTTGATTGCCAGGTTGGGAGAATAACCTTTCTTTTAATTAAAACATTTCCACGCCACTCAATCTTACATTGCAAAGCCATATTAATATGCATGACTACCTATTACCTACTTTCAAAGGAAACTCCAGGTTCCAGAGTTGTTGATCATGGAACCTCCAATTCCAAATTTGACCAATATGATTAATATACAAGCTAATCCAGTTTTGTCGGATAAGGAGCTAGTGGATAAGGATATCCTTTGATTTTTTCTCTACTTGCAGATAGCTTTATTAAGGTCCTTCATTTCCTAGCTATCCTTTCATACAAAAGTAAGGCCCCTTCATTTCCTAGATATCCTTTCATACAAAAGTAAATCACGGATTCACTATTCCCTGCAAAGGACAAATATTAACCAACACAAATTCAACAAAAGCATATTGAATATTTTGTAACAGCCCCAAACTTGCCCCCCATAAATAAAGAAACATAGGACAACACATCAAATTTATTTATAAGTGTATCCACCTACACCTGCAAAATGTCATGTGCTAGGATCTATTATTGGCATTCACCTTGGTTCTAACTGAGTGATAGTGGCACATGAGCTGCTAACATTGCTTGTTGAGTTGCACGTCGTGGCAGAAGATGATGAGACTCCCTTGTGCGATGCTGCCACTTGGGGGCTATGAAAAGCATGAAAATGTGACCCAGCTGAAGATCTACTTGTGCCAGCTGCTACTTTCAAGTTTTTGAAGTCTGAGATGAAGCCAGGTCGTGACAGTAAGTTCTCATTAATATTTATCTCTTTTGACAGCATTGCCACTACTTGAGACATAGAGGGCCTGAAATTTGATGCAGCTTGTGTGCACAAAAGTGCAACCTTGATGAAACGCAATACTTCTTCTTTCGGATACTCCTCTAACCTTGGATCGACGATTTCTAGTAGCCTGTTCTCTTCCCTCAGTTGCCATGTCTGAAACATCGTCACACAAAGCAAATAATTACAAGTTAATATTATTATCAAGTCAATTGCAACAACTATTGTAAGAGGCATCAATCCTATCGACTATATCTAGTAGTCTGTTCTCTTCCCTCAGTTGCCATGTCTGAAATATCATCACACAAAGCAAATAATTATAAGTTAATATTATTATCAAGTCGATTGCAACAACTATAGTAAGAGGCATCAATCCTATAAATGAGAGGATCCAAACAAATGAAAAATGAAATATGTTGAACCCAAAAAAGTGTTGAAAATTGTAATTAGTTTAAGTCTTCATAATGGCCTAATTGTAATCATGACTTTGTATATTACTTATAAAGAAAGAGAAATTATATTTTATTTTGGAGTATGGGTTTCATACTCAAGTTTGAGTCAAAAGCATGTTCTTTGTGCTTTTAGGTTTTCTAGGTCTTTCTAGGATAAAGAATATTATTGGTCATGTGTCATAGTCCCATTTGGAATCATTGTAATAGAGAAGGATATTTATTTTATCAAGAAAAAACCATTTTGTATCCCAAGACCAAGTCGGCCCAAGAGCAAGATCAAGTCGCCCTAAAGGAGGGTTGTTCAACCCCTCAAGGAGGCTATAAATACAAGGAGCTCAACTTCATTCAAGTCACTCATTTAAGACAAGTTTGATCTGCAATAGCAAAGGAGAAGAAGAACTATAAGGATGAAGAAAAGAAGGAAGAATCGAAGTTTCTTGGGCTAAATCTCTCTCTCTCTCTCTCTCTCCACATGTGCGAAGCTAGGGTTTCTGTGACGCTGTAGTTGTAGGATGCCGAAATTCTAAGGAGCAGTTGTAGGGCTGAAATTCTGGGAGAAGTTGCAGTAGGTCAAAGTTTGGAAGTTTCCTTGGAGAAAATCTTGTTGGGGGTTGACTTGGTGCTTGGTAGGGTTGTTGGCTTTGGTCTTTGGGTCTTGGAAGTCTCTTTGTAAGCAAATTCTAAAGAAGAGAAGCATTTTTTCACCCTTGGATGGGTTTTTCCCTAGCTTGGATCCTATATCTTGTGTACTTTGTCTTGTTGTGATCTTCATTGTTTTGGTAATTGCTTGATGAACAAAGATCTAATAAAGTAATAAAAGGCCAACACATATCACAAGTAATTATCAAGTTAAGGAAAATCATCTATAATACGTAAGTCTCCTGATTTTCCAACATGGTATCAGAGCTAAGGTGCAAGGAGACTGAAGATCACATCTTAGTTGGCACTATGGCAAGGGTTATAAGGAAGGGTTTCAAGTTTCTTGGAAATCTCGCTACATCTATCAAGGATTATCTATTGAAGATCATCTCCAAGCTCGCAAAGGAAGTAGTAGATGGAAGTTTGTTCTCCGCTTTATCTGACACTTTCAAGGATGAGAATGTATGGGTTATTAACAGTGGTGCCTCCAGACATGACGAGAGAATGTAGTCAACTTCAAACTCCATCTAAAGGGAATTCCTCTCATTCAATCGAACTTGGCGACAAAAAGATCCATTTAGTGAAAGGGATTGAATCTACTTCATTGGAGCTTGAGTCTGGTGGAAGCATTCACCTCAACAATATTTTATATGTTCCAGGTTTGAAGAAAAACTTACTTTCTATTTCTTGTCTAGAGGATAAGGGTGATAGAGTTGCTTTTGTTGATGGCAAGGTTTTGGTTTGGGGTAAGGGCTCTAGTATTGATGATGCTAGGGTGATTGGGATTCGTGAGGGGACATTATATAGAATTTTTACACCTCTATCTCATGCCCTAGTCCACTTGGATGAGTCCTTCTGAACTATGGCATAGAAGGTATGGACACCTTCATTATAAGATTTTGCCATCTCTAAGTCAAATGGTCAATGGCATCCCCAAATTGAAGGAAGAACATGAAGGGACCTGTAAGGGATGTGCTCTAGGCAAGAACGTAAAGAAGCCATTTGCAAGAAGTGATACCAAATCTAAGGAAGTTTTAGATCTCATACATTCAGATGTATGTGGACCTATGGCAGTTAAGTCTCTTGGTGGGCATCAATATTATGTAACCTTCATTGATGATTTCTCAAGGAAAACTTGGTTATACCTCCTCAAGAATAAGGATGAGGTATTTGAAAAGTTTTAGGAGTTCAAAAATGAAGTGGAGAATCTAATCGAGAGAAAGATCAAGACTCTAAGGTCAGACAATGGTGGAGAATACACCTCCAAAGAGTTGATAACTTTCTGCAAGGAAGCTGGGATCAAGAGGGAGCTTATCATTCCCTATAATCCTGAACAAAATGGCATGGCTAAAAGGAAGAATAGAACTATTGAAGAATGTGTCAGGGCCATGCTTCATGATCAAGATCTCCCTCAATTCCTATGGGGAGAAGCATGTATGACAGTTGTTTACTTGCAAAACCGAAGTCCTCACAAAATCCTCAACAACATGACTCCGAAAGAAGCATTTATGGGAAAGAAGCCAAGTGTGGATCACCTTCGAATATTTGGGTGTCCTGTGTATATTCATATACCTAAGGACAAGAGAAAGAAGTTGGATCCTACCAGTCTAAAGGGCATCTTTGTGGGTATAGTGCTTCATCAAAGGCGTATAAAATCTATGTTAAGGAGGATCGTCGAATTGAAGTAAGCAGGCACGTCATCTTTGATGAATGCATAGCTTACAAAAAATCAAAAGATGTTCCAGTTGACACTGATGAAGAAGAGATACCTATCTTTGAAGATATCTACTCAAGATGTTGAAGGTCTGAGAGAGCCGATACAACAAGTGATTATTCCAGAAAATCGAAAGAGGCCTGCTTGGCTGAGAACTACTCTACAAGAAGTAGAAGGACATACGACATTAGGGCCCTTCAGGGAAAGTAAAAGACCAAATAGGTATTTGGGTATGCTACATATATAACAACTTATTGAAGCAGAACCTTCCCCTTATGAAGATGCAGCTAAACATCAAGAGTGGACGAATGCAATGTAGGAAGAATACTAGTCCATAATGAAGAATGATGTCTGGGAGATTGTCCCTAGGCCAAGTGACAAGTCTATAGTCACTTCAAAATGGATTTACAAGATAAAGCACGTTGCAGATGGGAGCATTGATAAATACAAAGCAAGGTTTGTAGCAAGAGGCTTCTCACAGAAAGAAGGGATTGATTACGAGGAAACCTTTGCTCCCACAACTAGATATACAACAATAAGATCACTTGTTTCGTTGGCTGCTACTATGGGATGGAATATCCATCAAATGGATGTCAAGACAACTTTCTTCAATGGGACCATTGATGACGAGGTTTACATTGAGTGAGCTCAGAGATTTGAAATAAATCAGAGGGAGATTTATGTTTGAAGGTTGAAGAAAGCTCTATATGGCTTAAAGCAAGCACCTAGAGCTTGGTATGCAAGAATGGATGCATACCTATTGAGACTTCGTTTTACCAAGAGTACTGCAAATCCTATGTTGATTTTTGGTAGCATTGGATGTGCTCTAGCATTGGAATTTGGAAGAGAGGCTAAGGCACATGAGATCTCCAAGACTCAGAAATCGTTTTGAGAAATTCCACCCGGATGAGGAGTTATTAAAATAATTAATATTTGTAATGGGTTCTTAAGTCTAAACTTAGGAAAATAAAAATATTAATGGATATTAATAAAGATAAGGGTGAGAAGTTTCTAAGAGACAAGGATCAAGTCTGTTTTAATCTTAGCCGTTGATTAAGGACTTAATCTCGGTCGTTGATTCGTCAACAAGAAAAGTATAAGAGAAGACTTGAAGATCATTTGGAGATACACTGGCAGATACTCAGTATCTCAAGAAAAATTGATTCTCAAGTAGAGGAGATCGATTTCAAAGGGAGAGTTGCAGGGTGGAGGAAGAGGAAGGCATCAACAGCAGGCAGCGACAGAGGAGGAGGTGACGCAAGGACAGGGGGAGACAACGCACAGAGAGACGCAGAGCCTACGCAGGCTAACGCAGAGGGACTCAGAGCCAGGCTGGGCCACGCAGAGTGACGCAAGGGTGACACAAAAGTGGGAGCAGGGTCTCCAAAGTGTCAGAAGGTCTCAAAGGGAAAGTCGCAGGTGTTTCTTTCAGTTTCTCTGTAAAATCATTCCTTGTAAAAGCAATTGCTGCTAAAGATTAATAAAGTCCTAATCTGCTACACCGGTTTTTCCACATTGGGTTTTTCCAGAGGCAATTTTCCAAAAATAACTGTGTTGATGTGATTGGTTCTTGTGCATGTATTTTTCTCTAGGTAATTGTGTGACAACTGCAGTAGAATTTATTTTAATATTTACTGAAGGGATTTCGTAAATAACTTATTGTGAATAATAAGTAGGTGAAATAAATCAGTTGTTGCAGTGGTAGAAATTCAATTTAGAAATTTTCACATGGTATCAGAGCAGAGATCCGGCAACAAGAGAGGAAAATCGATTATGGGTCAAGAGCATGATGCAGAGGCATCCACTCAAGGGGACTCACACAAATTTCCAGAAGAATGCACAAGGGACATAAATTACGATTATTCTATGTTAGCTTCCAGATTGGAAGAAGAAGTCGCTTGCTTAGCAAGCTCTGCCTCCTTAGAGGTTTGGTATATAGACAGTGGAGCTTCCTGGCATATGACAGGAATCCAAGTTTTTTTTCAGATTATCAGGAAGAAAGAATGAATTTTCAGATCACCATGGGATATAAGGCAAAGTGTACTCCAGTAGGAAGAAGTACTATAGTTTTTCAAACCGAAGCAAGAGAGCGGCTTCGAGCAACCAATGTGTTTCATGTGCCAAGATTGGGGATGAACTTACTTTCTGTATCTCAACTTCAGAACAATGGCTATGACATTTTCTTCATTAAGGAGAAAGTATATGTCAAACACCCAAGTTGGAAAAAGAAGGCCCGGAGTGGAATCAGAAGTAACAGGTTGTACAGGTTGCAGCTAGAATCACCAATGACACTGATAAGCAGTAATGGAGACAAAGATTTGAATGAACTATGGCACAGGAGGATGGGACACTTACACCATGGGGCTTTGAGAATTCTCAGGAAAACAGTATCGGGAGTTCCAGAACTAAGGACTGAATGAGATGATGTATGCAGAGGGTGCGCTCTGGGCAAGTATGCCAAAGCAGTGTTTTCCAGAAGTAACAATAGGGCTAAGAGTGTGCTAGGATTGATACACTCAGACTCTGCGGAACGATGTCCACAAAAGCTCTTAGTGGCGCCGAATACTTCGTCACCTTCATCGATGGCCATTCCAGGAAGACTTGGATCTACTTTCTGAAAACCAAGGATGAGGTTTTCGGTCGATTCAAAGAGTTCAAGGCTCTAGTGGAGAATCTGACGAGAAAGAAAATAAAAGTGTTGTGCTTAGACAATGGTGGAGAGTATGTTGACAAGGAATTCACCGATTTTTGCGCTAAGAAAGGCATCAGAAGAGAGTGGACAGCTCCCTACAATCTGTAGCAAAATGGAGTAGCAGAAAGGAAAAACATGACTATTGTGGAAGCAGCTAGGGCAATGTTGTATGATTAGGATATGCCTAAATTCCTGTGGGAAGAAGCATGCAGCACGGTAGTTTATGTCCAGAACAGGACTCCTCACAAGGCATTGGGCAAAATCACTCCAGAGAAGGTCTTCACCGGGAAGACACCTGAAGTCAGTCATTTCAGGATATTTGGGAGTTTAGCGTATTGCCATATACCCGAAGAGAAGAGAAAGAAATTAAATCAAACTGCTGAGAAAGGGTATCTTGTGGGATATAGTGAGAATGCTAAGGCATATAGAGTCTATCTTCCAGGGAGTAGGAAGGTAGTAGTTCGGCAGGATGTAAAGTTCATGGAGGATAGAGCTTTCAGGAAATCCCACAAAATGCGTTCCGAGGAGCAGCCGAAAAACGAGTCGTTGGTCAAACCACTTCAAACAGTGGAAACTAATACCAGAAATTCTCCTGAAGACAAAGCTTCAGAATAGGAGGAATCTCAGGAAGAGGAAGAGCTGATAGATGTGCCTACTACCAGTGGAAGAACGAGTCAGGAACTCCGACAGATTCTACGGGATGCAGAAGGCTTCATTGGTGCATCCAGGAATAGTAAAATGGAGCAAAGACAGCTAGACAAATACCAGGCCTTAGTAGCTCAGGTTGGGGAACTTTCTAGTTTTCAAGAGGAAGGTATGAATGGAAGAATGGCGAAGCAGGGTGGGAACTCATTCAAAAGTTGCCGAATATCCCAGTTCCAACAATATTGCCAGAACTTGACAAGGAAGGAAATAGCATATTGGAACCGGAAGCATTTACTGAACCAAGAAGTCGACAGCTACGAAATCGATCAATTTCAAAGCATCTCACCAAGTGGAAAAACTTACCTATTGAAGATTTCACATGGAATGACAAGAATTTTATTCAAAAGCATCAAGAACTACTCAAGCGTTGAGGACAACACTTTTTGAAGGAGAGGGGCATGTTAGGCCCCTATTCTACTAGTGTAACCCCTTATTGTTATTAGTACAACCCCCTTATTATATTGTTGTACCCATGTAGTCCCCATAGATGCCCACTATTGTTATTATTGTGCCCTATAGAAGCCCACTATTGTTATTATTGTGCCCTTACATTATTATTATTATGTCGGCTCTGATTATATTATGGCCCCTTAGACTCCTATATATAGAAAGGAGGTCTTGTCATTTGTATCATCCAAGAATTGTTCATTTATGTAATGTAAAGGAGGTTGCCCCCTCAAAGAAGATAAATTCTAAGGCATTAATCTATCTTTTCTATCTTTTTGTGAGCTGGTTTCATAACATTGTTCAGCATCAAGTATGGGTGGATGCTATGGTGGAGGAATACAGCTCTATAATGATCAATGATGTCTGGGAAGTGGTACCTAGGCCTCAGGACAGATTAGTCGTAGGTTTGAGATGGATCTACAAGGTCAAATATGCTGCAGACGGTAGTGTGGGAAAATACAAAGCCAGGTTTGTGGCTAAGGGGTACGCTCTGAAGGAAGGGATAGACTACAAAGAAACCTTCGCACCAATAGCCAGGTATACTTCAATTAGAACCGTAATATCTCTTGTAGCACAGATGGGGTGGGGCATTCATCAGATGGATGTCAAGATGACATTCTTGAATGGGGTAATAGAAGATGAAGTATACATTGAACAACCAGAAGATTTTGAAACACATGACAAGAAATCTCATGTATGCAGATTAAAGAAAGCCTTGTATGTGCTTAAACAAGCACCTAGGGCATGGTACGATCGAATTGATGGCTACTTGCAAAAGATGGGGTTCGTCAAGAGTGACGCAAACCCTAATCTATACTATCTGGTTGTAGAGAATGAGCCTCTAATCCTAGTGTTATATGTGGATGATCTCTTCCTATCAGGATCATCCAGGCTCATCAAAGAAGAAGAACCTAGCCACAAAATTCGACATGAAGGATTTGGGACAGATGCATTATTTCCTGGGGTTGGAAGTTTGGCAGCAAAAGGGTGAGATCTTCCTTGGACAAGGGAGATATGCTACAGAAATCTTGAAGAGATTCAGGATGCAGGAATGTAGACCTATGGCTATTGGCTACTCCAATGATCACCAACTGGAAGAAGATTGATGCATCAGAAGATAAAGACGTTGATCCCACCTCGTACAGACAGCTTATAGGGTCCCTGCTATATCTGGTCAATACCAGGTCAGAGATTTGTTACGCTGTCAACACCCTCAATCAGTTCACGGTGGAACCTAAGAAGGCAAATTGAGCAGCAACCAAACATGTTCTCAAGTATATACAAGGAATAGTCGAGCATGGACTATTGTACACTAGAGGAAATGACATCAGGCTGAGTGGGTTCACTGACGCAGATTGGGTTGGAAATTCAGTAGATTGGAAAAGTACAATTGGGTATTGTTTCAACATTGGATCAGGAATGACTTCCTGGTGTAGTAGGAAACATAAATCCGTGGCTCTAAGCTCAGCTGAAACAAAATATATGGTAGCTAGCACAACTTCGTGTGAAGCCATATGGCTAAGGAAATTGCTTGTGAATCTATTCAGGAGAAGGATGGAAGCAACCAAGATCAAGTGTGATAATCAGAGTTGCATCAAGCTCTCTAAGAATCCAGTGTTTCATGATCGGTCGAAGCACATTGATATCAGGTGTCACTTTGTCATAGACTGTGTCCAACGAGGGGCAGTACAATTGAGATACACCCCTACAGGAGAACAGGTGGCAAACATTCTCACCAAAGCTCTAGGAAGAACAAAGTTTTTTTGTTTCAGGGAGAAGATGGGGATGGTAAAGAATCCATTTCAGTAGCAGAAATGGATAAGTGTCAAGAGTTGCAGTGCAGCTGTTAGTAGTGGCAGTGCTATGGGCAACATGGTGCAACATGTTGAGAGGGAGTTGCAGTACAAGTGCAGTGGTGGTAGTTTCATGGGCAACAGTATAGGAAGCAGCAGTGCAGGGGATGTGAGGCAGCATGCCAAGCATCAGCACAGGTACCCATGCAAAAGATCAGTGTGATGTTTCTATAGTGAAACATTGCTAGAGCACATTCCTCGCTAAAAGGGAGTGTTGATTTTTGGTAGCACTAGATGTGCTCTAGCCTTGGAATTTGGAGGAGAGGCTAAGGCACATGAGATCTCCAAGACCCAGAAATCATTTTGAGAAATTCCACCTGGATGAGTTATTAAAATAATTAATATTTTTAATGGGTTCCTAAGTCTAAACTTAGGAAAATAAAAATATTAATGGGTATTAATAAAGTTAAGGGCGAGAAGCTTCTAAGAGACGATGATCAAGTCTGTTTTAATCTTAGCCGTTGATTAGGGACTTAATCTCGGTCGTTAATTCGTCAACAGAAAAAGTATAAGAGAAGACTTGAGGATCATTTGGAGATACACCGGCAAATACTCAGTATCTCAAGGAAAATCGATTCTCAAGTAGAGGAGATCGATTTCAAAGGGAGAGTTGCAGGGTGGAGGAAGAGGAAGGCATCAACAGCACGCAGTGACAAAGGAGGAGGTGACGCAGGGACAGTGGGAGACAACGCAGAGCCTACGCAGGCTGACGCAGAGCCACGTTGGGCCACGCAGAGTGACGCAGGGGTGACGCAGAAGTGGGAGCAGGGTCTCCAAAGTGTCAGAAGGTCTCAAAGGGAAAGTCTCAGGTGTTTTCTTTCAATTTCTCTGTAAAATCATTCCTTGTAAAAGAAATTGTTGTTGAAGATTAATAAAGCCCTCATCTACTACATCGCTTTTCCCACATTGGGTTTTTTCGGTGACAATTGTCCAAAAATAACTGTGTTGATGTGATTGGTTCTTGTGCATATATTTTTCTCTGAGTAATTGTGTGATAATTGCAGTAGAATTTATTTTAATATTTACTGAAGGAATTTCGTAAATAACTTATTGTGAATAATAAGTAGGTGAAATAAATCAGTTGTTGCAGTAGTAGAAATTCAGTTTAGAAATTTCCACATCCTAACCTATATATCAGGGTGTTCGAGGGTGAACCAACTATCATACTCTTGTATGTGGATGATCTACTAGTCACATGTGTAGAGCATTGGATTCAGGAATGCAAGAAGCAATTAGCTGTCGAGTTCGATATGAAGAATCTTGGGATTATGCATTATTACTTAGGACTAGAAGTGTGGTAGAAACCAAGTGAGATATATCTTGGTCAAGGTAAATATGTGATCAAGATACTTCAGAAGTTTGGCATGATGGATAGCAAGCCTATGATGACTCCTATGATTACAAATTTAAAGAAGTTGAGGAGTTCAAAGTCTAGTCCAATGGATCTTGCTACAGACAATTTATTGGGTCCTTGATATATCTAGTAAATACGAGACTAGACATTTGTTTTGTAGTGAATGTCCTCAACCAGTTTCAGATGGAGCCAAAACATGATCATTGAATTGCAGTCAAGCATATCCTAAGATATTTGCATGGAACTATACATCACTACCTCTAGTATACCGATAATGAAATCCAACTCATGGGATATACAAATTCAAATTGGGGTGGTAGTGAGACAGACGGAAGAAGCACAAGAAGTGGATGTTTCAACCTCGGGTCTTCCATGGTCTCATGGACGAGCAGACAGCAGGATACAATTGCTTTGAGTAGTGCTGCAATTGAATATGTTGCTGTAAGTGAGGCCTATCAAGAAGTAGTTTGGCTCAGGAAGTTATTATCAGACTTGTTTGAAAGACCGCTTAGCCCTACATGAATACATTATGATAATGAAAGTTGCATAAGATTGACGGAAGACCCAATGTTTCATGCTAGGACAAAGCATATAAATAATAAGTACCACTATGTCAGAAGCTTGGTACGAGATGGGGTCATGGAGCTGCACTATCTACCTACAAATGAACAGGTAGCAGACATAATGACTAAAGCATTACCAAACAAGAAGCTTGAGTACCCAAGAGGTAAGCTTAGTTTGTTGGACATCTCTTCCCTAATTGAGAGGGAGTGATGTTAGATAGTTCTTGTCTTTATGGGCCATGCACTAGACCAGGACTAATAGCCGTAAGTCTTAGTGAAGGCCATAAAGAAATAATGGAGTCTGGAGGATTGGATAAACATCTTAGATTCAGACTTCTTATGGATTGTAGAATCCAGGAAAATAAGTTGTTGACCGATATTCTTTGAGGATGGGTAGGGAATCCAAGATAAGAATAGTCCTAAAAGGACATACCCGGTGAACATTCGAATGAGGACCGATATTCTTTGAGGATTCAGGTTTGGCAATCCAAGATAAGAATAGTCCTAAAAGGACATACCCGGTGAACATTCGGATGAGGTGTGTGCCTTAGAGGTAGTGTAGCAGCTCACATATGTGAAAATTCGGAAAACCTTGAATCCTACTGCAACAACTGATTAAGTTTTTTCTATTTGTTAAATAAACTGAACAAATTATTTACTGTGTTCTATGGTAAATATCAAAACTAATACACTGCAGCCTTCACAAATAAATATTGCGGAAGAAAAATAATATTGGAAGAATAGATGCACACACACACAAGTACACAGTGATTTTTGGACTAAGTCCCTGGAAAAACCCAACTTGGGAAAACCATTGCAGGAGCTGAGGGTTTTAATTATTATGGAATAGTAAATCTGAGTACAAAACTATGGATGCTCAAATCTAGCAATCCATATAGAGAAATGATTGACAATAACTCTAGTGAGAAAAATCTCACTCCCACTGGCGATCTGACACTGACCTTGGCTTAAGTTGAGTTGTTCTCTGCTACCTCTGCGTAGTCCCTACATCAACCTACACTGTACTACGTCCCACAACTCGGAACTGCGTCTCTCTCGCTCTTTGATTAGTTGTTGTCTAGAAGATGGACTCTCTTGGCCTCCGGGCTCCCACTCCGGCTTCTGGCATTGAATCACTACTTCCCAGCAAAATACAGATTCCCCTCTGAAGAACTGTGCTGCCTTTGTGTGGCTTTGTGCTGCCTCTCTGTGGCACTCACTACCTCTCTGCAATGCACTTCACCAAATTGGAAAATCTCCCTCCGACCTTACTATCCCTGCCCCTCTCTCACTGCTTCAAGGTCACTAGCTCTCTCTTCAGCAACTTAGCGCTGCTACTCTGGAATTCGATCTGCGAGTAAATTCGAACTGCTGGTGGCTCAAAGTGTGTTCTCCAACCCCCATCGAATTTCTTCTTATAATCTCTCGTTGAGACAACAACAACCAAGACTAAAACATAATCGATGGCTAATATTAACTAGAACTCGATCCATGTCTTCTTCTAGAAGATTCTCACCATGACTTAATTAATCAGAGTTCTTAAGTTTAGACTTAGGCACCATTAAAAAAAGATTAATTATTTTAATTAGGTCATCTCTAGGTGGAATTTCCATAAATGATTTCTAGGTTTTGGAGAATACATGCATTCTAGCCTCTCCACCAAATTTCGTAGCTAGAACACGTCTGATGCTACAAAAACTAACAACAAAAAGCCTCCCAGCATAATGCTCTCAAATAAGGATGAGCTTGTCTAGTTCAAGGACAGTGTTGGTTATGATAAAGATGCTTGACAAAAAGTGGGTTATCAATCCGACTCTTCTTATGAGAATGCTTCAAGATTGAGATTCCTTGTACCATGAAATAAAATTATGAATACCTCCCAAGTTAAGAGGGAGTGTTGAAAATTGTAACTAGGTTTGGTCTTCATAATGGCCTAATTGTAATCATGACATTGTATATTCTTTATAAAAAAAGAAAAAGAAAGAAAGAGAAATTATATTTTATTTTGGAATATGGGTTTCATACTCCAGTTTGAGTCAAAAGCATGTTCTTTGTGCTTTTGGGTTTTCTAGGGCTTTTTAGAATAAAGAATATTATTGGGCATGTCTCATAGTCCCATTTGGACTCATTGTAATAAAGAAATATATTTATTTTATCAAGAAAAACCATTTTGTATCCCAAGACCAAGTCGTCCCAAGAGCTAAATCAAGTCGGCCTATAGAAGGGTTGTTTGACCCCTCAAGGAGGCTATAAATACAAGGAGCCTGACTTCATTTGAGTCACTCATCTAAGACAAGTTCGATCTGCAATAGTGAACGAGAAAAAGAGCTAGAAGGACATGGAAAATAAGGAAGAATAGACGTTTCTTGGGCTAAATCTCTCTATCTCTCTCTCCACACGTGCGAAGCTAGGGTTTCTGTGAAGCTACAATTGCAGGGCTGGAATTCTGAGGAGCAGTTGTAGGGCTGAAATTCTAGGACGAAGTTGCAATAGGTTGAAGTTTGGAAGCTCCCTTAGAGAAGATCTTCTTGGGGGCTGACTTGGTGCTTGGTAGGGTTGTTGCCTTTGGTCTTTAGGTCTTGGAAATCTCTTTGTAAGCATATTCTAAAGAAGAGAAGCATTTTTTCTAGGTTTTTCCCTGGCTTGGAGCCTATATCTTGTGTAATTTGTCTTGTTGTGATCTTCATTGTTTTGGTAATTGCTTGATGAACAAAGATCTAATAAAGTAATAAAAGACCAACACATATCACAAGTAATTATCAAGTTAAGAAAAATCATCCTTTATACGTAAGTCTCCTGATTTTCCAACAAAAAATAGACTAAAAGATATCCCGGGCAATCATTCTCAATTATTGCCACTAAGATTGTTATATAAGCAAAGTAACATGAGAAAGCACATTCTTTCTAAAAAGTAACTAAAAAAACAGAACTTGCTTAAGCATAAGAAAATACCCCTACTTCAAGAGAAAAATCATCATGAAAATGCCTAAGAGGACGGTCATTGAATAGTAGAAATTTGAAAGATGATTAAAATTTAAAACCATTTACGGCAATGTCCTTTTCCAAAGATGCAATATCTGGAATCTAGAATTACATCTACAATACTACGTTAAGGCGTAACTGGGAGTTGCAAAAAGATGAAGAACAACACATATAGAAGTACAAACTCAATATTTAATATAGATGATAAGCACGAGTTACAACAATATGCTGCTAAAAGATATTCTAGAATAGGATGCTCATCATTTTGTCTCTGCTAAATTGTCCAAAAAATGCATAAAAATTAGGTCCATAAAACCCCCTTATTTAGAAATTCACAACTTAGTCAACAAACCTTGAAGTTAACTGATACATGACCTATTTTATGGATAAACGCTTCCCTTGGCATTAGGCTTGTGATAACCTACATTGGTTGACTGCTTCAACAATCGAGTCTGTGATGCTTAAAGGAAAGTTGAAAGTGTATAGTGCAAAGTTATTTGCCTGTGCCCCTAGCAAGAGCACAAATGATATTTTGATGTGTTTCCAGTTGTATGATGGTATAGTTAATACATGGTATGAGCACTTCATTTGGTTATTTCTTGTTAAAAGGGATTTATGACACATTTTTCCTAGGTGACGATGTCTCTTAGTACATTGGGTTATGCTTCTCTTGATGATAACACACTTTATGGTTATATCACTTCATTGGAGTGTCTAGCTTTTTCACCCCTTTACTATAATTTAGAGGTGATTATTGACGCAGTTGACTGTTGATGAGATCACACCATCTTAATGAGAGCACCCTAGCTAATGGCATGGTTTTGACAATTATTTCACTTTATTAGATATATATACCACGGTTTTGATGGAGCACTCCCTTTTATGCACATATTTTCATGCTCAATTGATCATCTTGAGACAGATCGACTTTCTCTTGACCACATGGAGCCTCCTTGGCTCGAGCACTTGGGTTTGCTTGCTTGTTTTCACATTGGAGAAGTGTTAGAGGATCATGGCACTGTTTTATGATTTGTTGGTACCTTCTTTCCAAGATCTATCTCTTGGCACCCATTTTCAGGTATTGGTTACACATGGGAGAGGGGTGTCCGTACTTGGAGGTCACAAGTGACATTTTGCATTGTATTTCATGCATATTTTGTTATGTTGATGGAATTAGTTACCTTGAATACCACACATGTCATCTATTCTCACTTATTGACTTGGCTTTGGAGGGTTATTAGGGGACGACCCTCATATTTTATGATTTGTTCACACATGTGGAGGCTAGGGTGGCTATAGCCATAACTATTTTTTGATTTTGGGCATGCTTACTCGCTCACCTAGTGGAGCGCTCCTCTTAAGGAGTATTTTATTCATTAGCGACTTGGTCTCTCACCCAGATTGAGGTGGCATCCCCCTTACTGAGCTCTATCTTGCTTGCAGATTGTAAATATGGCATCAGTCCACCAAATTTTACTATTTGTTTTGCCTAATGACTCAAATTAATTGGATGATATTGTTGGTTCATGTCTTCCTAAGATAGATCTAGGGTTTGTTAAAAGATCTTATTAATATATATTTGAGGCTCCTCCACTTGTAATGGTTATTGAAAGTGCTTATATTCTTGGAGAACTTTTGCTAAAAAAAATTGTTATGCTTACGGAGTAAAGCGATGCTATCTTGCTAATATGATGCTAGTTCATGGATTGTAATTGTTAAAGACTTGATGTGGATTCCCGCATAATAAAGATTGTCTTTGAGGCCAAAAGAGGAGCATAATTGCTACAATGGAAATAGCTAGGTGTGGATGTTCCTTTTCTCTCTAGCACTTATGTGTTTTGATATAGGCACATCGACGCCATCCACATCAAAGTCGAAATACCTCCCAGAAATCTCAAGAATGAGTTTCTGGAACGAGAAACGGTTGAAAGAGGATGTGATTTCCTCATCTAAAGGATCAATTTGTTAGTTTGTTGACACGTAAGTGTTATTTAAAGCATGAATTGAGGAATCTTAGGATTCAATCATCGATTTTGTGGAAAATCGTGGATTTCACATGATCCACGTGATTCTAATTTTTATTTAAAATGTAAGACTACAATGTATTGAGGGCGGCCATTTGAATGCAGATTTGGCTAGCCACAACGCCATAGTACTGTGTATAAGCGACTTCATGAAATAAATGAATGAGGTCTAGTTTGTGGAATTGAATTTCTTTTTTGTATTTTATATATCTATGCGTCCTCTGGTGATGGATCATTGTGAGATTATTGTTTGAGTTTATCGCACAATTAGAATTTGTGGTTGCTTCCAACGCATTCCAGTCAACCGTGTGTTAATTCGTTGAAACCTGTATCATGAACATTGACCACGAGAGGGAGATATTGTGTTGGAACATTGTGTTTAGTGATCGTTGATTTCAGAGGGTTGATAATTAGGGGAGGTTCAAAGGTAGTTAGCTACAGGAATATAAGAGTCCTATAGAATGAATTTGAAAGTCCAATTGAAGATTTAAATCTGTGTGCCTTAGAAAGAAAGAAAGAAAGAAAGAAATTTAACATCCACGAGGCTAAAGATAGCCTATGGGATAGATTGCTTCTCCATCTGGCTCTTGTATTCGGCCCTTTTCCTGTGAAGTCTCACAATAAACGCTCCCAGCTTCTTGACAAACCCCTCGCTGAATAGATTATCCCAAGAGCTAGCTGCCAGAATATCTGCATAACTTTCCCTGTTGTCTTTGAAGGCCTTGCATTCTAAAATGAAATGTTTTTCTGTTTCCACTTTTTCCGAAGAGCAAAAATACATACTTTTTCTTCACACACTTCTTTTGGCCTTTTCTAGCACCCTCTTTCACAACGAAGTTGATGAGAATTAGTCCTTAGTTGAGCAATAAGAATTTTGGCTCTCCAAGAAATATTGGTCCCTATGTACACTTTTTGTTGATGATTATGAGTGGGATTGAACTCTTCAATATAGTACTTTTTCTTTCTCCCAAGTACGTTTGTGGAACTTATCCATAACAAAAGCTTTTATCTCTTTACTGTTTGTGGGACACATGCTCAAGCAAATACCCCATTTACTAAACCATTTGTTATTTTGTCGCATCCAAGTCTTCTTTCTTTTGCACAATATGTCATTAAACACAACCTTAGGCCATCTGCCCTCTTCCATTTGCTCAATTTTTTTAAATACCTTATGACTCGCACCATAGCAATTGCTTCAATAGGAGCAGCCCCTGTTTCACTTAACAAGATAGCATAAGGAACTGCACTTTTAATTTTGAATTTGTTTGTAATCAAACGCTTCTGAATTTTCTCAATTTGTTTCCACTGCATGTCAGATGTATTGCTGGCCCACAATTCACAACCGTAGAGAATCATCAAAATCACTAAAAGCCCAAAAAGAGTTAGAGTGGTTTTCCAGTCCCATAACTCTATCTCTCTACACCTATTTTGAAAAGCATAAAATGCTTTCCAACTCCCCAAAGTTCTTTTGTTTCTACAGCCATCCCAGCTTAAATTTCCGTTGAAGTCAATTCCAAGGTATTTGTAATCCACAACTTCTTCCAGAATGTTGCCTTCAAAGTAGAACTTACGCTGGTTATGTTTTCTTTTGTTAGAGAAAACCACTACTTTAGTTTTGCTAATATTGAATTGCATCCCCACTCTTCTACAAAAATGTTCAAGGGAAAGTAAGTGCTCTTGCAAACCAAGAGGAGATTTAGCAATCAGAATAAGGTCACCTGCGTATAAAAGAAGCCTTATAACAAAATTGCTCAAAGGGATATCGTCACCCCCTTTTGAATTTAGCCACTCTTCAAGCTTGTCGATATATAAACCAAAAAGGGTAGGAGACAATGGGCAACCTTGCTTGACCCCGATATCGCTTCTAAAACTTTCAGAAATTCCTGTTGAAGTTCTAATTTTGACTTTCACCTCTTCATACAGCCTATGCACAGCTGCTCTCAAATGCCTGGGAACCCCAAGTTCCTCCATTCTGTGCCAAAGCTTATCCCTAGGAACCGTGTCAAAGGCTTTTCTGAAATCAACAAAGCAACAAAAGGCTTCTTCTTTTTTCTCCCAAACTTTTTCAATGATGTGCCTTAAAGTTATACCATGATCAACTGTGGAATGTTTAGGTCTAAAACCTGCTTGCCCTTTAGCACATTTATCTCTTTCTTCTGCCCACTTGCTGATTTTATTTTCTAACATGCTTCCAAATAACTTTGCAAACAAGGGATTTATCATTATGGTCCTATAATTGGAGGGATTATTGACGTCACCACTCTTGAAAAGAGGTATTGCCAGACTAGTTGTCCAATCTGTGGGGAACCCCTATTGTATGATGTTATTGAAAAAATTTGTAATGTGAGGTGCAAGAATTTTTATGCCCCACTTTAGATACTTTGATTGGAGTTCAGCTAAGTCTTTTGTTTTTCCAACACCCAACTTCTTGATACCCATCTCTACCTCTGCACCGTGAAGGGTTTTGTATCAGTGTTGACCAAGGGAGGAGGATCAACCTTGGGATCTTGCTCATAAAGTTGTCTTGCATAGTCAAACCATTTAGAAGCTGTAATATTGTTTTTAGTTTGCATCTTTCTCGGTTGGAGCTCATTGGTTATTTTCCCAAGGAAGATTAGTTCTGCTCTCCTCGAAACCATGAAATTAACCTTTTTCTTTCTTAATATATGCTTGTAAGCTTTGAGCTTTATGTTATCCTTGTTTGACTCTTTCCACATTCTCCTTGCCTTTTTGCATTCCTCGTCAAACCAAGCATTAACCAGAAAGCAATTTGTTTCAGACTTCTTAATGTTTGCTCTTTTGCCCTCTGCAAGTGCGCTTTGAATTAAATGTGTTAATTCGTGACTATGAAGGTTGTGAAATGGGATTTTCTCCTTCTCAAAGAGCCTCTCTAGCGTTATTTTGAAGGTATTACAATTTTCTAGAGTCAAAAGAATTCTACCCTTTGGGAGATTTTGTTGAACACACTAAGTTTTTGACCCTAATGCTTCTTTCTGGTCCAAGAGAAACTTAAATAAATTGGCTTGTGATCTGATTTTAAGTCCCAAAGTTGATCTCCAATCAAAACTTCCTCCATTTTCTCACACAAACTATGTGAGAAAATTACATAATCTACTACACTTGCTCCATTGTAAGTATTGCAAGTGAAATTACCAGACTTTTCCCATCTAGTCAAACCATTACAAATGACTAAATCAAAAGCCCCACATAGAGTAAGCAATTGTTCACCAAAGATATTGCAACCCTTGTCCTCTGAAATTCTTTCCCATTGATGATTACTCTCTTATGTAAGCCAGATAGGGTTGTAGTCTTCTTTACAACAAAGGATGCTAGCTTGTTCACTTGCAGTCCTAGCATTGAAATCAACCACTATAAGGACTTCAACAAGCTAAGAATATGTTGCAATATCTGCTTTTAAAGCTACAAAGGGATCTTTGTGATCAAGCCCTCTACTTTTGTAGATTTTTTAAACTTGCAGCGCAAAATAGCATGCTGCAATTTTGATGTGATTTCCATTTTCTGATATTTTAAACCAAACGAATTGTTTATTTGAGTCTTCTTTTTCTAGCTGAATGAAACGACCTTCTTTTTCTCTCACTAATACCATGATACCCTCGTGTCCTTTGTCATTCCCTGCTGCCTTGTTCCACACTGCCATCTTCCAGTACCCTTCAAACAAAGGTGTCTTGCACCCTTCATGCTCATGTGTTTCTATGAGGAAAATTATGTCTCTATCTTCCGCAATAGGCCCTAACCCAAGTCCTAGTCTCCATGGATAGTCGCTGCAGTTCCAACAAACTAATCTTAAGGAAACCTGGGTATGACTTGATTGCTATTTGTTTTGACATGCAAGACTCACAGTTGAGTCTTTGTCCCTGCTTGCCATACTGACCTTGCTTCATGATTTCCTACTAAAGAGTTTGTTGCCTCTTCTTTATTATCATCTTGCTGCCCTGTTTTGGAAGGAGGTCCAAATTGTGCTATCATAGCTTTACCTTTATAAATCCATGCTCTCTTGCCCTCATCTCTTGCTGCCCTAACCTTTGACATTTCCTCCCTCCTTTCCTCTTGTTGTCTTACAGTTAAATCTTCTAGAAAAAATCGAGAACCCCTCAAGAGTTGCTTCTTTCTTAGAATGATATATTTATCACGCAAGCTAGGCATGATGACTTTTATGGGCCTGGCTCTCTCACCGTTAAACTTACCTACCCTCCATGCTTGGCATATTTGTCCTTGCCATAGCAACTTGTCTTTCAAGAAGTCCCTTGCAAGGTCAAGAGTACATTCATTTTTCCCATAGTCTTTCACCCCTTTAATAATTATGTTTGTTGCTCTATCTTGCCTTTCCTTGCTTTCTCTATCTTGCATGTTTCCAACCTAAATGTTTGCTTCTCCTTCCCTATTAGCAGAATTGCTAATAACTTGAGCCCAAGTTTTGGAAACTTTTGTGGAACCTCCTTTCCTTTCTTCTCTTGCTGTCTCTTCATGGTTGTCTATTTGGGCAACCGCTTTCCCTTTATCCTGGGATGGTTTCACATTCACCACCTTTGTACTCTCCACTACAAATTTCTTCATGTTTTGCACATCTACCTTCATGCATTGCCATTCTGTCTTCCCTATCAGGAGAGCTTCCTGTAGCAATGCCACTTGCTCCTTCAAAACTTTATTTCTTTCTGCTAAAGCCTGGTTTTCAGCTGTTATTACATGAATTGTATGATCTCTTTCTTGCTCTTTAGCTTCTAAAACCTCCAACCTCTTTTTTGCACTTAACAATTCTTTCACATAAAGATCAAATGACTAGGTGAGAGGTGTGGATGTGGGACTATAGAAGGAAGAATCATCAATGACTTTTCCTCTGGGCCTGTTGTTGCCACATGCTTGCAAAGGGGACTTGTTTGAATATTGCTTATTGCGAAGGGCTCAAGTACTTTCCCTTTGAGACCATTTTTTCCTTGTCTACTCCCATTTTAGACGGGCTAGTCTTCGTTTTAAAATGCCCCGACACTGTTTGGCATTGACCCAAACCCACTTCCCAGCTTTGGCTGATGAGGCAATTTCACTTGTCCTAGATCATTTGTTTCCACAAGTTCTGAAATTTCTTGCCCCATTGTCATGTTTGAATGCATTTCTGATGCACTGTCCTTTCATCAAATGTCTCCGAAAATGTTGAAAAATGTGTCCAAAAAAACCTCAAAATGTAAGTAACCTACAACAACTGTATATGTTAAGCTCCAACCCCTTCACTGTTGCAGTGCCGAACTCCTAATTCCTCCACCCAGCTTGGAACAGTTCCTCACTCAAACCCAAACCCTCCTCTGGACAAACCCTCATTTTTCTAAAAACAGGAAAAAAACCTTTCCCATTCGAACTGCAGAAACCAACGTGGAAGGCACATGGTGCAATCATAGTTGAAAACTGACAACCTCCTTATTATTAGTTGGTCACCTCTATGTTTGATTGCCAGAATGGAATGCTATTGTTCGAGGAAGAAGATTTTGATTCCGTCATTTGATTCAGCCAGTGTCATGGGCCCCTAACCAACAGGTCTCAGCATCGAGAATATAAAAATTCGATCCGACAGACCCCAGAAATCGTTTTCATCATGTTTTAATTATGATTTAAATCCAAATGCATCTTTCAAATAGTTGTTCTTTTGGATTTCTTCATTAGTGAAAGCCTCAAAGTTTCTGGCTTGAAAGTACATCCTCTACGGAGCCCATCCTTGTTAAAGGTCTGCATTTGTTTTCAGTCATCTTAGGACAGTTACCACTTGCTTTTGCAGCCATATTTATCCTAATAATATTGATAGATCATCCCTTTAAGAGGTCCCGTTGACCCCATTCCCAAATCTGGAAATAAAAGCACTAGTCCTCCCTTTTCAACCGTAAAAAAAAAAAAATCAATTTTATTTCTTTTTTTACAATCTGAAAATTAACAGCAGAAAATACTTCATTTCAGATTGTTCATTAATTGTAACAAACCCTCAATTTGTTACCTTGACATGGACTTAAAATTTCTGCATGCAAATTTATGATTCCAGCACCACATTTGACATTGGAATTGTCAATCAGCCTAAGAAATTGTCGCTATTTTGTACTCTCCTTATCTATTACCTTGATGCCTTTGAGGGGGAACTTGACTTTCAGTTAAGATGAACAAATCCCTAGAAACTCAAGATGGCCCAAGTTAGCAATCAAAATTGAGAAAAACATGACTGCATCTGGTAAAGCAAGTCAACCTAGCCCTTCCATCTCCTCTGCCAGCTCCTGATCCCATGAAAACATTAACAAAGCAATAAAGCATATGGAGCTAGATTCACCCAATAGACCACAGTCATGTAAAACAGATTGGTGCAGCTAGAAAGAGCTTAACAAAACAGATATACGCCAAGAGGAAATGATGGATAGGATAGGCCTAGAGCTCCTCAGATTCCTAACCCGAATTGGAATCAAAATCAAAGAGTCCTAGTTCCTTTAAGTAATAACAATGTGATTGATCATGAAACATTACTCAATGCAATGCTTGTGAAGAGCCCCATCATCGGGACACTTGCCTCTGTGCCAAAGATATTATGAAATAAGCTAGAGAAACAAGTAATGAGGAACCAAGCAGGGTTGATACTACAAACTTTGTGGGTGAAGTAAGGGATGCCCTAAGTAATTTCATGGCCAAAGCATATCGTGTATTTGAAGACTAGATATATCAAATTAATAGGAAAAGCAGTGATTCAACCATTATTTCTGGAGTGTTTGTAGAAATCCTTCCCAGGAAGAGATGACGAGAAGGAGATAGGGAAAGGAAATGATTACCTATCAGAGAAGAAATTATGCAAACTAGCAAGATCATAGTATACTAAAGTAGATCCCACAAGGGGCTCCTGTGGTTAAATAGCCTACTCAGGCAGTTAGAACCACCGGTGAGTGTTCCAACAGCAAATCTGTCAGGAAGTACAACTGTACAAGTAGAGATGTGAACAATGATTTAGTCTAGTACTTAACGAAGGCACATATTTCAATGCCTTTGCTTGAATTATTGAAGATCCCAGCACAAGAGAAAAAAGTTAAGAAAATTTTGGGCTTTGACAGGGTCACTGAAGTTGTTGAAGATGATCCTACAATGTTATAAACGATGAACCAAAGAAGGGTGTAGGTATTGTCTTCACTTATCCATATGATGATGCAATAAGCTCTGCTCGTAGGTTGGAATTCGAGTCCACTATCAATGTGGCAGAATATGAAGCCTTACTTGGACTAAATAGCAAGGGACATGGACATAAAGGTGTTAGAAGTCATTGGACATTTAGATCTTGTGGTATTATAGGTGAAGGATATGTATGCAACCAAGAATGACTAATTAAAAAAGGTACAGCCATGTGGTGTGCAATACCACAGAACTATTTGATCTTTTTTCCACTTGCAGGGTCCTAAGGGAGCAGAATGTGCAAGCCTATGCTTTGGCAGTAACCATGGCTACTCTTTAGCCATGTGAAAGCCTTATTTCAACAGATAATAAAATGGAAATTGTTTTCTGGCCTTCAATCCTAGATAATTTCGAGCATTGGCAAGTATTCAATGATGATCATAGGTAGTAAGGTTCATGAATAACCTGCAAAAATTTGCAGAGTATGAAGCAGATTGGCAGAGCCAAGGTGATGAGAATGTTGGTTTTAAAGATGTCACGTAACTATAAGATAATAAGTTTTCAAAGGGTCTAGTTCCTTTGGAAAAGATCATTGACAGGCATGATATGTACATGCGGATGAAAGAAGTGAGTAAACCAGAAGATTGCACAAAGCTCAATATTAGATTGGAATCCAGTTCCCAGCTCATCAAAATTGGTAAGAAAACCTTAGCAGAAAAAGGAAAAGAGATAAAAAAACATTATCAGAGAATATCAGCATTTGTTTGCCTGGTCATATGATGACCTAAAACTTAAAAGCATATAAAGGGGACATCATCCAGCATACCATTCCTTTAAATAAAGATGCAAAGCCATGCAAGCAGAGGTTGAGACAGATAAATCCTAAGCTAGCTTCTCTCATCAAAAAGGAGTTAGGGAACATATTGGTTGCAAA
This sequence comes from Pinus tabuliformis, assembly GCA_031772625.1. Lineage (NCBI taxonomy): Eukaryota > Viridiplantae > Streptophyta > Pinopsida > Pinales > Pinaceae > Pinus > Pinus tabuliformis. The sequence goes on along the minus strand of CM062819.1, from coordinate 786,752,214 downwards.
AATTATTGCTCCCACAAGGCATTCATCCTCGGTAGCTAATTTGGTGGTAGTAAGGAAGAAGAAAAATGAAAGTAGCTTGCGTGTTGATTTCAGAAACCTTAGCCAGTTGTCTCTAAAGGATAACTACCCATTGCCAAATATGGAAAATTTGCTACAAAGGATCATAAGATTGGATATGTTTTCTACGCTAGATAGACTTTGAGGATACAATTAGATGTTGGTAGAGAAAGAGGATCGGCACAAGGCAACTTTCACTACCCCATGGCAAAGGTATGAGTACCTAAGAATGCCATTTGGGTTGATGAATGCAGAGTCTACATTATAGAAGGCAGTGGATTTTTCCTTCAAAGATTTGATTGGATAGATTATAAAGATGACTTTAAAAGTTTTATCCAAAGATGGGGGCAATCATGTGTGGCATTTAAGGTAGCTGTTTGAAAGGTGTAGGAAATATGGAATATCATTAAATTACAAGAAGTCTATTTTTGAAGTTGACGAAGGAAAGCTCCTCAAACATGTCATATCTAAGGAAGGAGTTAAGGTCAATGTGTCAAATATTGAAGCCATCCAACAGATTACTCTATCAGGAAGCATGAAAGTAGCAAAATCTTTTCATCGGATTCATTCCCAATTTTACAAAAACTACTAAGCCTATATCCAACTTGTCGAGGAAGTATCAAGAATTTAAGTGGAATGATGAAAGTAAGAAGGCACTTAAAATGATCAAAGAAACCATTGTGTCAACACCAGTCTTCATGAGTTCAGATTAGGCTATAAGGATTTCCATATATTCTTGTTTACCACAGAGGACATTATATCTGGTGTGTTATTGCAAAAGAATGATCAGAGCATGGAACAGCCTATAACATTTATGAGTAAGGCACTCAGGGATTCAGAGCTGAAATACACCATGTTACCCCCCATATTGCATGAATATTTCTGATTTTCATCACAGGACATGATTTCTAGGGTGACGTATTGGGATGTTGATGCACCTCAAGTATACAACTTCTATTTTTTGCTTGGAGATAGTTCATTTTGGTTGAGCATTCCGATGGTTGTGGAGACTCATATTTCATCATTATGTTAAATGGGATGTTACACATTGGTTCAGTAGTTTCTGTGATGGGTCATCTTGGTACCTAGTTCTCTCTTACGGTTACACTTGATGCTCATATGGATACTAGTGACATGCTTTTCAGTGCTATGGTAGTGGTGGGTGGCCCATATATTGGTACTTTTCAGATTGTATACCTTTCCTTGATGGACAATCTTATTTGATGATGATGCTTGCACCTTGTCACACATGCTATCTTCGTATCATGGTACTTACACATTTGTATGGAGGCTTAGTCATTGTATTGATATTGTATGATGAGATAGGCCTCTTGTAGAGAGTGTCCTAGCACTTTTGATGTCTAATATGCTCCTATGACAATAATTTCATGAGATCAACGCTCACTTTCATAGAGCACTAACCTTGCCATGTGGATTTCATGCATATTACTTGATTTTTTCAAGAACCCTGGGTTTTTAAGGATGATTTGACATCTTTTGGCACTTGACCATGGGGAGCCCTCCACTTTACCATCGCTGGCTTCATAACACATACATAGCAGATTTTGAGGAGCTGTTGCCTTCAGCATTGAGACATGCATTGCGAGACGGGGCAGGTGCATTGGGTGTTGTGAACCATGCATCAGGAGTTGTGACATTGCCTAGGGCATTGTGATATTGCCTATAGGGTGTTGTGATCTTGCATTGGAAGTTGTCATGTTTCCTAGGGCATTGTAGGATACCAGTCACAGGTTTCTTGCATGTTGATCTCTCTTCACTGGATATGGTATCAGCATTTTGTTTCAAACACCATTGATTTTAATTTTTAAGTTTTAACAGTTGTGGAGATCATCTTTATCATGTTCTAGACTTCCAGTCACGTTTTTTATATTTCATGGTCATCTTCTGGAGGTAGTATACATCTAACTTTACAATCCTGGCTTCCCGTCTCAGCTGTTAACACTTTGAACTCAGAGAGGATAAATAGCAGACTTGCAAAGGTAATAACAAGATGTTTCAGTGCTTGTACAGCATATCTGAACCTATATTTGCACTTTATATCAAACTTCCAATTAGCGGCGCTGGAAACGGAAAAGAATGGTTTATACTGCTGTGAAATAAAACTTGTTCTCATGAGTGATTCTGAGCTCAGACATGAAGATCAGCAATTTTGTATGCACCATAACTAAAGATGATGGGAAAATATCATTTTTGCTCTCAGTTCAGGGTGTGTTGTCCATTGTTACAAGTGTTTGGCAGCCTAGGAATGTGAATACTTCAGGATTGCTTTAGCACTTTAAACAGCCAACAAAGCAGGGAACTCTTCTTCAAAGATTGCAGAGTTATGTGCCTACATGACAAGCATAAAAACGATCTGAATTTACCTTTTATTATGTTGTTGCATCATTGGAGTGGATTTCACATTGGATATTGTCTACAACATAATAAAAGGTAAATTCAACAAAGCTTTGCCATAAACCCATCTCAGCACAGGTTTAAGGTAATTTGATCTGACATCATACAGGTCAAAGCATCATATTGCCAGGAGCATCCAGCTCAATAGTAGGGGTTGTAAAATAGATAACATGGTTAAAATGCATGGTGTGAGGAATTCCAACGCCCCCCCTCCCCCTCCCCAACTATTCTATTTGGTATGGGCACTCTGCTTATTTTTAGCTCCATGAATATTTTTATGGGATTCTTGCGGAAGGTTCTAAGGAGTGTAGCTTGTGTGGCAGTTTCAATTGGCATCCTTCACCATTTCAAGGAGAGTTTATGCCCCAGTTTTGTGAAGTTTGTTTCTTGACACCCCCACATAAAGATACGTTGGATTTTGTTGTAGTCAACCACTTTGGAGGAGGCATGACATAACCCCTCATTATTTTATTGTCTTTCAGTCAAGGGTTGGTTATGAAGGAGCATTATTGTATTGTTTTCATTGAAATTTTATTGTTGTAACCTCTTGGAAGAAATTGTGGATCTCAACAACTCATTGCTACTTTTAGTTGTTGAGAGGATTATTTTATTGTTTTCCTTGTAGGAAAAGTTGATCTAAACCACTTTATGCTCTTTTGACATATGTTGTTGTGTAAATTGTGGATCTAAGAAAAAAATTCATCTTTTATTGTAAAAGGAGATGGAGCTTAAATCTATGTAAGGATCTGTTCTCTCCATTTGTAAGGTGTTAGTGAACGAGCTCCCAAGCTTTGGAATAAAATTGCCTCTATTTTTGTCTAAGCTCTGTGGAATAAATGTACAACTTTGTTATATGTTTAGCATATATTCTTGGTGCATATTCGTAAGCTTATATTGAAGGTTTAGGTTGTCAAAGTCAATTTGGGTGGAGCAATGCTGCTGCATTGGAAGAGTGTCCATAAACCCTCTTTGTCATTTTGCCCTTAAAGAGAAAAAAACGCATGCCTTATATTTCTTGAGAATGAAAGCATAGTTTGATTTCACAAAGCCAATCTTGGATTGATTTGGAAGTGGTGTGGTTCTTGAAGATCCTTTCCTTCCTATATCTTTGATATTTAGTTTATCAAATCTAGAGCCTTTTGGATCTTGTTTGACAGCCCAACCAGCTAATAGATTTCTTAAAGAATTTCCCTTCGAAGTTGCATGCATGACACCATAGCCCAAACAAAAATAAGGCAATGGTATTCCCTTTCATCCACCACCAAAAAATACAAAACATTTTCAAAAAACTACTTCTGTTTTCTGAGTGCCCTTGATCTCACTTTATACTACAATATCTTGAGCTTAGTTAATCATAGGGATTCCCCACTATTGTAGAGTTCATATAGTAAGGCAACGCTACTGAGGTAATAGTAGGTAGCTTGTCAAAGTTTCCCTTGGGGTCTCACAACTTGTGCTTAGGAACTTTTACAAGTGAGAACTTGGGATGTAACAATTTGGTGCCAATGCCAGAAACAAAGATCATTTGCCAAGGAAATTTGTAGATCAACTACATTATTTAGTGACGGTTTTGCCTGAATATCTCCTATTCTCATCTTGCAACTCCATGAAAGGAAGAAAACCTTTTTTTCTTGCAGATTTTGAAGACCTGTTGCTGTAGTGTAAAGCAAATGATACTGTGAAGGCATTGAAGATTCATCCCAGAAACTCCACTCCATTTCCTTGGGTATAACATATGATGGTATGCCCATTTAGATTTCAGATCAACTTCTTATCTTCAACATTAGGAAGTATGACATTTTTAGAATTAGAATGGCTATGAAAAGATTTGCTTGATCCTTTGGAAATCTCGGGCATCCTAGGGTGTCTAAACTATTTTGATGATGATTATGAGGATTGAAGAAAAGGTATACCAAACCTCCTTGGGCATGAAGATTCACCTATGTTACATGTTGCATCGTTCATTAATGCTCTTACAAACTCGGTGTTTTCCATGAGGATGTCAAAATGAAGATGTTCATAATTGCTTTGGATTTTCTTGAAGATAAAGTGTTTGATTGGTATGAAAAGCTTGGTAAAATGGAAATGTCATCACCTGTGAATTTATCAAGGTATTCCTTAAATACTGAGTTCCTTTTTATGGAAGATACAATGTGAAGGGATTTTTGAATATTTTCAGCAACCACATGGGCTGGAATTTTTTGTAAACTTTTTGAAGTGTCTTTTTCAACCATGTATGATGACTAATAGTGCATATTTTGGAGAGCATGAGGAGCACATTTTTGGTCATAAATGTGTAGGTTTTTTGCAGTGTTTTGTTGTGGATGGGTTGGTGTTGAGAAATCAATGCTAGTAGGATTAGGGTTAGATTTCTTTTTCTTGATAATTACTTGTGAATTATGTTGGCTTCTTTTACTTATTTGTTATATTATCTTTCATCAAGCAATTACCAAATTATGTGTGCATGAAGATCACAAAAACACAAGACACAAGATGTAGGCACTCTGCTAGGGCAAAACCCCTATCTAAGGGAAAACCCAGTCAAAATCTCTTCCTTCAATAGTTTTCCTTGAGACTCTTCTACCTAGACAAAGACCTCCTCCACACCAAGCCAGCCTCTCCTTCTTCGATCCAACCTTCAACCTAGTAGCAACAACACTTCGACCCTAGCAACTTCGACTTGGAAGCGTCTGGCATCAGCAACAACTTCGACCTAGACTAGGAGACTTCGATCTCCTAAACCATCCCACATGAGAGAGAGAGAGAGGCACCAAAATTTCAATTTTCTTCTTCTCTTTCACCTTGACCAAATTTGCACTCATTTTGAACCCTTCCTTCAACTTCGCACTCCTTCCCAGCTTGTAGCTTCCAAAGATCGAACTATGCTTGAGAGAGAGTGAGATGCTCAAATGAAGTCGAACTGCCTTGTATATATAGCCTTCCAATGAGGTCGAATTTGCCTTCCTTGAGGCCAACTTGATCTTCTTGAGGCCGACTTGGTGTGGAGGTTACAAAATTTATTTTTGACTCAAAAATTATTCTTTTTACATCGTTCGAAAGCCCAAGAAGGGTCTCATAAAATATACAAAGACTCTATTGACTCTTTATTAATCCTAGGAGTTCTCAATGGGGACTTTGACTAATAAAATGATTACCCAAGCATGAAACCCATGCTTTAATAAGTCATTGTAACAATAATAAAAATTCTTTTGATAGATACATTTTATGAAGACCAAACCTAGTTACATTTTCAACAGTTGGATGGTAAACAAGTTCATGATAGGCTGCCATATGCCCATCTTTCATACCTTATTCCAGCCCTTTTCAATATGTGATTGACTTGGCATGTGCTGGCTTATGCTATCGTTTTTCAGGTTTTTGTATAGGCTACCATGCCTATGATGTAATCTCATATTATGATCATCCTATCATGTATTTTCCATCTAATGTATACATGGTGATGACCATCTCTTTGTCTTGGTTGGTGACCATGCACAAAGGAAAAAGTTATGGCCTTGATGAGATAAGCACGCTGCACATGGCTCCGTAGGTTGTATGATTTGACCTAGCACTTTCATTTTCATATGCTAAGTAGAATAGGGTAGGAGGAATAGGCTATTTATTATCTTGGCTTTCATTTCATTTGAAGTATCTTGGCATTGTTGGCTAATGGCTTTTATTTTTTGTAAATCCATTTGTCAGCTAAGGCACAAAATGGACATTGTATGTGGTGTTTAGGGGTGTGGATATGTATCCATCCCGCCACACGGTTTTATTTCATTTGCTTGAAGAGTCTTCTCAACAAGTACCATTGGAGATTTTGGGTTCTCATGCACTCTTCTTCAGAAAGCATGTCCCCAAATTGGAGGCAAGTGTTACCCTTCATATTGCATGAGATGTAGATTTGTGATTTTCATCACATGACAAGGTTTTCAAGGTGACATATTGGCATGCTAATGGTCTTGAGGCATACATATTTTGCTTTTTGGTTGGAAATAGTTCATCCTAGTTGAGCATGTTAATGGTTGCGGATCCTCATACTCCATCATAGTGTTACATGAGGTGTTACACATTGGTTCAATGGCTTATGTGATGGGTCATCTTGGTGCCTAGTTTTCTCTTATGGTTACACTTGATGCTTATATGGATATTGGTGACATGCCCTTTGGTGCCATGATAGTGGCAGATGTCCCTTATATTGGTACCTTTCATATTGCACAATTTTCCTTGATGGACCATATTATTGTATGATGATACTTGCACCTTGTCTCACATGTTATCTTGGCATCATGGTACTTACACATTTGTATGGAGGCTTAATCATTGGATTGATGTTGTATGATGATACTTGCACCTTGTCTCACATGTTATCTTGGCATCATGGTACTTACACATTTGTATGGAGGCTTAGTCATTGGATTGATATTGTATGATGTAAAAAAGCTCTTGTAGAGGAGCTCCATAACACTTGAGATGTCTATCATGCTCCTATGATGATGTTTCATCAAATAGACAATCACTTTCATGAAGCACTCACCTTGCCACGTGGATTTCATGCATACTACTTGATTTTTTAAGCACCCTAGGATTTTGAGGCCATTTTAACATGTTATGGAACTTCGTCATGAGGAGTCCTCCACTTTCCCCTTGTTCACTTCATGATACACACATTGCATAATTTTTAGGAAGAAATCCCCAAGATGATATCTGCAATCCTGGATGGATTGGAGCAACATGATTGATACATGGACATTATCTAGTCTTTGAAGTATCTGACATGTATGAATCATCGTGTTCATTACAAAATGTTCATGTTTGTAGCTCAGGCAGGTAGTGGTACCTCTGCACATGCCTTGTGTTTAGGTGTGCAGAAGTTGCCCACATTCTCTTTAGAACACTTGCTCAAGTGTGAGCAAGTTGCTAATGTAACTTAGCCTAAGTCTAACTTAGGAAAAAGCACATATTATTATGTTGGCTTATTGAGCTAAAGAAACTTAGGAAAAGTAAATAATTTACTTTAGTGATTATGTTTTAATCTTAGTTGTTGATCTCAAGTGAGGCGAGATCTAATCTCAGTCGTTAATCACTTAGGGTTAGGGTTAGGGATTTAGCTCAATGTAAAGTTATAAAAGCAAGGCCGGGGAGAAGGGGAAAGACACTACAACAACACAAGATTGAAAGAGGCATCTCAGTGAGCAAGTGTATTGGGTTCAAGGGAGTGCAAAGAGGCGAGAGATCTAGATTTGCAAGGAAGATGGAGAACCAATCTAGTGCAGATCTACTGGATCAAATCTAGGTTTATTTGTATTTTGTATTTTCTCAATTGGGCCATTATGCTAGGATGGGAGCCCACATAAGTTGGATCATTAATGAAAAACTTTGTTGGCCAGAATCTGTGTCGTTTTATGAGATTGGTTATTTTAAATTTTCTTTTGCTAAATTTTGTGTTAGGAACCTAGCTGTGTATCTAATCAGTCGATCAATTTTTTGCCAGGAATTAAGTGTTGGGTGTTTGCAAGAAAACTAACATGGTATCAGAGCATAAACTCTGAACCGATCTTGAAATCGCATAAGCTAGGTTCGTACAAGATCCCCGAAGCCAAGTGCGACCATGATCACACAGGGTGAAATTTTTTTGCAAGCTAAAGGAAATCAGCTTTAAGGGATGAAGAAAATCTGTACATCATTAAAGTGGCTTGGTAAAGAAAAGATTTCGATAGTTGAAATTCTATTTTTAAAGTGTTAAGTTATAAATAATAATAATAATAATAAAATGTGTTTCACTTGTGGCCAACAACATCAGGTTATCAGCCCTGCACTAGGGCTAACAAGTTAGCAACAGGTGCAGTGGGCCACTAAGGAGAGCATATCCACAGTGGTAAATAGCATGAGCCAGAGGTCAACAGGTCACGAGTGGGGGTGGCAAACAACGTGACAGCGGGTCAACCCGAGGAAAACGTGGCAAGAGGAGACAACACAAGTAGGTAGCAGCAGTAGCCACCATGGAGAAGGAGAAGTCGACAGTCGAAGGCACATGCGAAGTCAAGGGTAAGAGTGGTCTATGTTGGGCGCAAGAGACACTGCGTGGAGCAGTGACTATAAGTAGCTAGCAAGTAGAGGCACAACAACCATGGAGTAAATAATGGTAGCAGCATGAGATTCGAACGCATGGGAGTGGAGAGGCCAGTCAATAGTCAAGCCTATGCAAGAACAACAACATGCAAGGCAACACTGAGTGTTGACAAGCCACCAGTTGGATGTCAATAAACTACTAGCAAGCCCTTGTGACTTGTAGGTTCCACAAGGCCAAGAAAAAAGCACAGTGGCAACAAGTGTGTAGGCAAGAGTCGATGATTGCAAGTAGGCCATGGCTAAACCAGTTTGATAGCATGGTAGAACGCAAGGAGACCAACGTGTGTGCCAAAGAGGCAACCGCTACAGCAAAGTGCACAGGCTATGAAAGTGAGGTTGTGTGCCACCAGGCTATCGGGGGGATAGCAGAAACTATGGGAGTGGTTGTACAATGTGCAAGCTAGTCATTGGAAAGGAGCCACAATTTTTTTTCTAAGCAAGATTGGTAGAGATCACCCTCAAAGGGAGACCATACCAATCAAGTCGTGGAAGAAGTCATCAATGATTTCCCAATGGCATCGACTGGTTTGTGGTTCGAGGATAGGTTAGATGGAGACTACAACTTCAGTCCATGGAAGGAGATCATACTATTTGTTCTCAAGGAGAAGAACCTATGGGAGTTTGTTGAAAAGCAACTCATAGCTCCTTCAAATCCTACCACTCTGGCAGCCCATGAATCGAAAGATGTGAAGGCCAGATGTATCATCATGGATGGGGTGAAGGATCATGTGATCCCTCACATATCAGGGAAGAATAGTGCCCATGAGATGTGGACCGCTCTGATGAGCTTATATCAGAGTGACAATCAAAATCAGAAAATGGTGTTGAGGGAGAAGCTCAGGAACACCAAGATGACAGAATCATATACTATGGCATCATAACTCACTAGGATCCAACAAGTTTGAGATGAGCTTGAAGTTGTTGGAGTAGCCTTTCCAAATGATGAGCTTGTAAGGACAACCCTGAGCAATTTTTCGAGACCCTAGGCTCCATTTGTAAATGACCTTATAGCAAGAGAACATCTACCAGATTGGAAAAAACTTTGGGATGACTTCACCCAGAAGGAGCTCTAGGAGAAATCCTTGTCTAGAGGATAGCAAGACAGTGGGGATGATGAGAACCTTGCTCTTTCCAATTGGGCAATGAGGAGCAAAGATCCATAGCAAGGATGATGAGTCAACCTTATAGCCAAAGAAGGATTTGACTAGTGTTTCTCCTGTCATAAGACGAGACGTTATGCTTCATAGTGTCTGGAGAGGAAGAAAAGGGGAAGGGCACACAACCAGTTGTAGCTGCGTTGACAAAAGGGCAGAAGGAGTTTGCTAAGAAAGTTGAGAGAAAATCTGCACTTGCTTCCTACCTTACCTCGAGCACATTAACAACGAGGATGTCATTGCTAGATAGCGAAGCCACACAACATATGACAGGAGCATGAGAGTAGTTCACCAACCTGACCAAGTGGAACTCATAATTGGATGTGAAGTTAGGCATTGATGCGAAGCATACAACTATAGGGGTTGAAACAATATTATTCCAACTAGAGTCAAGTGGTAGGATGAATGTGAAGGACATGCTATCGGTGTCAAAACTTAGGTAAAGTTTGCTCTCAGTCTCAATGATCAAGAAGAAGGGGTTTGGTGTAGCATTCCAAGATGGATAGGCATTGATCAAACCGAAGGGATCTAGCTTAGATAGTGGCCATGTCATCAGAATTAGAGAGAGCAACCTGTATAGGCTAAAGGGCTAGCCTATTTGAGCAACAACAGGAAGCAGAGTCATAACAGAGAATAGGGAGTAGGTATCTTTGAAGGTTGAGCAACTTAGAGGGAGTTAGCCTTCATGTTCAGAAGGGGAGAAGCAGTGAATATACTCTTCTAATATGTCAAGAAGGTCTCTTGGTACGAGATGACCTTATAGAATATCCAGGAGTAGGAAGCTTCTGGGAACAAGTTCACAGGGAGTGGGTCTTCGAGGATGATGGCAGGAAAGTCTTCTACTTCAGACTGAGCAGCCATGGTGGTAGATGCAAGTCCAAGATCGAAGTCGATCCTCGGTGGAAAAGGTACCTCCCTTGCTAAGAGGGAGTGCTAATGTTTGTAGCTTGGGCAGGTACTTCTACACAAGCCTTATGTCTAAGCATGCAAAAGTTGCCCACATTCTCCTTAGAACACTTGCTCAAGTGTGAGCAAGTTGCTAATGTAACTTAGCCTAAGTCTAACTTAGGAAAGAGCACATATTAGTATGTTGGCTTATTGAGCTTAAAAAACTCAAGAAAAGTAAATAATTTACTTTAGCAATTATGTTTTAATCTTAGTCGTTAATCTTAAGTGAGGAGAGATATAATCTTGGTCGTTAATCAATTTGAGATTAGGGTTAGGTTAGGGATTTAGCTCAATGTAAAGTTATAAAAGCAAGGTTAGGGAGAAGGGAAAGACACACTACAACAACACAAGATTGAGAGAGGCATCTCAATGAGAAAGTGTGCTGGGTTCGAGGGAGTGTAGAGTGGCTAGAAATCTAGATTTGCAGGGAAGATCGAGCACTGATTTAGGGTAGATTTGCTGGATCACATTCAATTTATTTGTAATCTGTATTTTCTCAGTTGGGCCATTATCTCGAGAAGAGAGCCCATATATATTTGGATCATTAATGAAAATTTTGTTGGGTAGAATTTGTGTGTCGTTTTATGACATTGATTATTTTAAATTTGATTCCACTAAAACTGTGTTAGGAACCTAGCTATGTATATAATTAGTAGATCAATTTTCTGCTAGGAATTAAGTGTCGGGTGCTAGGTTTGCAGGAAAATTATATAAAAGAAGAGCATTGAGACTTAAAGCTAAAATATTATATGGTTCACAAGGGTTTGGTTTGGAGAAAACTAAACGGATTGGTCCCGAGATGTGTAGATGATGTGGAAGCTCGAAGGTTAATGACAAAGTTGCACATGGGATTGTGTGAAGAATGTTCCCTGGCTTAGACAACGACACACAAGGATACTATCGACTAAACATATTTGTTGATGTTCAGAAGTTTGTTATAGCATGCTAATAGTATAAAATAGTTGCAGGAAGGAAACAAATGGCACCCTTACCTTTGCAGTGTGAGATCGTAGAGGCACCCTTCTAGTAATGGGGTTTGGACTTCATTGGGGAGTTTAAGGATAATTCTAGCAACAAGTTCAAATGGATTCTTACTTCGATGGATTAATTCACCATATGGATTGAGGTGATACCCACAAGGACAATAACCAATGGTGTGATCGAAGATTTTCTAGAAGACAAGATAATTACAAGGTTCAATGTCCCAAAAAAAATTACAATTGACAATGCTAAAGCATCTAGTTTGGTAGAGTTATCAACATTTTGTTTCAACTATAGCATTGTCACATCCCATTCATCTAATTATTACCCACAAGGGAATGGCTTGGCAAGGTCAAGCAACAAGAATTTGATGGCTATTATTAAGAAGAATATGGGTGGCAACAAAAAGAATTGGGACAGTAAGATCAAATATGCTCTATGTGTAGACAAAATAAAAAAGAAACAAGATATAGAGAGAAGCCCAATTTAGTTGGCATATGAGATGGAGTTTACATTGTTGATCCAATTGAAGATCCTTGTATACAAATTATCACTGCTGCCTCAAAATCTTGTGGGCCTTATGAGAAGCCTCACAAGAAAAAGGCCAAACCTTGTTGCAACAATGAGGGAGATTGCCACCATCACCTCAGCAATCTTCCTCCAACTCTATGGCCTCCTAGAAAGAGCAAATATGGCCTAGAGTTTATTGATATGTAGCAACAAAGGAGTTTCTAAGCACATATGAGTCAAATATATGATCAACAAAGGAATGAAGCAAAGCCTCAAATTAGGCCTTAGGTTGAAGGCTTGAAGCCCTAACAAGGATGACATCAGCCCTCCTAAGGTAGGTTTAACCATGGAAAAGGGTAGATTTTGAGTTAAAAGGGTCAACAAGGCTAGACTCAAGTTTTTTTACCTCCAATGTTCATCTACAAGAGCCCTAATTGAATTCAGCCCAACAAAAATGCCCTAGAAGGTTGCCTTGAAAGGCTCCCAAATAAGAGAGGGAAATTATTGAAGTTTTTTATTAACACAAAGGTTGGCAGTACCTAATCCTACATAGCTGATGCAGTATTTAGGGCTAATTCAAGAGATAATGAACAAATGCTTGGAGGAAAGGGGGAAACCTCTTGTTTTCACGTGTATAAACGCTAACTATCCTTTTTGTGAGGGGATAAATTAAATAGGGGAAGCTCACTAGAAAGACTCCCATGGATTTCAAGGAAGATATATTTAACATGCAATAATCAACCAAGCTTTATCATAAACAAAATAATTTGCATTTAGACATGGAACAAAGAAAAACCCTAACAATAATTAATAACATGTAAAGCAATGAAAAAATTGCAATAAACTTACAATTATTTCATGAAAAAGCCTTCTTTCAATCTTGTTACCGCTCAAACTAGCAGGGATCCTAGGAGGGGATCCTATAGAGCAACTATTAGGTCAAGGGGCAACAACAGAGCGATAGCCCATTGTCACCTCAGTTAAGGTTCCCTGCTCTTTACGGACTTTCACTAATGGGAGGAAGAGGAATCACAATGATGGATAGATCAATGATCGGATAAGGAGTGATTCATAAAACCTATTCAAAAGAGAGATTCAATTAAATAGCTTACTTGCTTGAGAAGCAAGGTGATAGGCTCTCTAGGAAGGGCTAAGAGGACACTTGAGCCTAGGTTTAGAGGATATGCCTTGACAAGGGGCTTCCTAGACTTAAGGATCCTTATGGAGAAATGGATTCTATGTAATACTTGTGGAATTTGAGTTATAAAGTTGTGGGACCACAAAGAACCCAAGTGGACCCAAACTAGATTAAGAGTATGGAGTTGATCGACCAAAGAGGGGCTTGACCTATTTAGGAAAGAGAATAGGATCAAAGGACTAACTTTCTTTTGAAATTTCAACGCAATGATCCAAATGACGACACTAACCCAAATCAGCCTAAGGAGAGAAATGATCCTCAAGCTAGGGTTTGCGAGATCTCGGGATTCCATCGTCAGAGTGTGCTCAAATTTGGAGGACCCCTTGAGAAGACCCCAGCACGATTGTGGACCAATTTTTAAGTTGTTTGGATCGCTACAAAAGATTTCGCTTGATGCCCTAGGTGACCCTCTAGGGTTAGGCCTAGAATTTGGAAAAGTGAAGAAAAGAGAGGTAAATTTGACCACCAAAGGGATACGAGGATCAGTGCCTTATTGCTTGGGCTTAATGGAGTCAAGATACACATAGATCAAGAATTTTCGTGAGCTAAGGAGCCCTAATTGATCTTTGCTAGCCTCTCCAAGGGCAACAACTAGGTCAATAGGGATTTATACTTCAAATTTGCCAAAGAGATGAAGTTTCGAGGTCTTTCAACCTAAGAGGTGCCTCTAGGAACATTCACCCAATCCCTCAAAGAGCAACGCATGCATTAAATCACTTATTCAAGGTCCCAAAAGAATTTCGCATTACATTAACCCATACAAGAATAATGATAACAATATACATGCATTTGACAAGTAAGATAACAAGAATAGCATCAAAAATTCGACTTACATGAGAGAGAGAGTATATCCATTCATCCACTTTGCATTAGAAAGAAGCTCCAAAGACAATAGCAAAAATCCAAACATCATAGTGCATCAAGAAACTCCAAAAAGTTTATCCCAGCAAAAAGTGTGAAAATCTCTCAAGAGATACCAATCCAATCCAAGTGATGATGAGAGGTTAGAATGAACCTCTCTCATATTTATACAACTCTAAAGGGAATTCAATTTGCCTAATTGGCCTAATTTAGCCCCAAATAATAAAATAATACATAATAATGACATGACTTGGCGACAAGCCCACCAAGATAGCTCAATAATACAAAGAAAAGCCTCTCAAGAGGGCAAAATAATGAATATGATGATTCATTGGGCCATGAAGGAGGCCTAATGGAGTCCAAATGTGCCAAGTTGAGTGAAAAGGCTCCAAACATAGTGGACAAGGGGTTGGCCCTGTTGTCGCTTTTTCTAGCACCTATAGCACAAGTGCTTCAGGAGATATAGAAAGCTTCCTAGAGACAGTGTTTGGGTTGATTGTAGACCAATGCCTAGGACATCTTAAAGAGAGAAGTGCATTTAGGATTATCTAAGGGATTATGTTGCACTCCAATTGTCATGTAGTTCTAAAAGATAATAAAGGGAGACTTGGTTCAATAGCCTTTCATCAAGGTGAACTCAAGCAGATACATGGATCCAAATACAGGGGGTGAATTAGGCTAATCTCAAGGAGGAATGTCTTGTTCTAATGCCCAACACACAACAATGAGCAGCTTAATATTGAAATTGTAGTAAAGGTGATGAGGAGGACAGAAAGGAAGGAAATAGATGCATCGAGTTGTAACCAAGACAGAATCCCAAGCAGCAATGTTCCAACAGAAGGATGGAAGGCATAAGAGATGGAATGACAGCAATTGCGGAGCGCGAATTAAGGTTTCATGTTCTATAGCTCATGGATACACATATCACTAATCAGCATATGTAAATTTGTGCTCTTAAAGGTACATAAGTAAATCTTTAAATAACACAAGTACTGTTACTACTTAGCAGCATACATATAACCATGAGAGAATGAGACCGACAACTTCATTACACAATTTCAGTAGAAGAGAAACATACATGAAATGAGATTTACAGAGGGGAAAACATACTGCTTACAGCCATGATTGGAATCACCAAAGAGTTTCATTAATCCTCAAAATGAGTCCAATATACCAGTCCATTACATTTAGTCATACATCACTTGAGTCCCCAATGAACAGGCAATTAGAACCAAAGTAGAATCACAGAATTTAGACCATCACGGGTGCAGAATTATGGAACCTCTATTAAGTGTTTCTTCCTTCTATTTATAAGGAGAGGGGGAGCTTTGAATCAACAGTTACAAAATATCTCAGCCAAGGGCCAGTTGTCCAATTGACTAGCTGTCTTGGCGTGCGATAGCTCTGTGGCCCAAAATGATTGCAAAGGATTTGATTCCTTTCTTGAAAATACACAGAAATTACAGAATAATAGAAAAAGGAAAACGAAAAGATGATGGAGGAAGTATCCCTATGCCATTTCTAAGATTGCCCCTGATCAAGCCACGTCTTTGCCTTGGTGTGCTTCTCCTACTGCTCGGCCGGTTCCTGTCGCTTTCGCCTTAACTACTTGACTTCACCACTCTCTGGAGTTGGTAGCGATCAACTGTGTTTGCTTGTCACAGAGCAGAAGCAGAGATTGTCCTGGCAGTCCTTCATAGTATGACTGAGTGGAGCTCCATGTTGAGCCATTAAGTCTTTCTGAGTCCCATATCTCCATTTACTCTCTGAAGTCGTGCAAGTGAAGCAGTCAAATTCATTCCTGTGGCTATTGTTGTCCTAGGTTTCTTGTTACAGAGGCTTCCACAAGATCAGCCCATATCGATTTCCCACTGCTCCATGCCTTCATTCAATGCCTCAACTACCGACCCATACGCCTTCAAAGCTCTGTACCATACTATCAGAACATCACTACATCGAGACTTTTAGTCTTAAAACATTACAAAACAGTGAGCTACGATGTCCCTTGGCCCCCTTTGGTTTAGCGCCTTATTGTAGTCCTTATCATATGACCGGGATCTGTGACTAGGAGCTTAGCCTTAAGGCGCCAAGGCCTTTAAACTCCTGTCGGGCCTATCGTTCCTTTGTAAACTATTCTCCGCCCTTGGTTTGTGAAGTCCTTGACCATGAACTAGCCCACATATCCGAGCTCCTCAGTTGACGTTTTCAAATCGGGGATTTAACTTGGAGTGATGCGATATCAGGTTTCGCCAATTGTCGATCACCTTCTGTGCTTAGCCCTTGGTTCCTCGCTCTTCCCGTGACCATAGGCCAGCCCCCTTATCGGAGATTTGCAATCGGTGATTTCCTATTGATGCAAACATGTTGCTACCATCGATTGTCGATTGCCAATTAGTGATGTCATCATTGCCACGTGTCGCTTCTTGAGTGGTGACACGTGTCACCCGGATATGCCCATATAGGACCCTGAAAATGCCAAATCAGCATGCCATGTGTCCTCCGTACTGCCACGACATGATGACATCAGCTGCCCCATGTCTTTATCGGATCCAATTGTGTGTTGCCATGTGTTGCTTATCGGAACTAATCTTACGTTGCCACGCATCTAGTTGGAGGAGAGGAAAGGCCCACCCTCTTTTGGTTTTGCGACTGATTTCCGTTGTTAAATTGTTTTCAGCCCTCCCAGAGCTTTAACACCATCGGCATTCTTTTCCCGCAATTTCTTCATAGTGATCACTTCCAGAATCGTCGATTGCCAACTTGCAATATGTTTGTGCTATTGCGATCGCCGATGTGCTTGCCTCGACTCACTGGATCATCAATATGCGCTTCGTGCCACTGATTAGAAATCATCGATGTGCGATAGTCGATATCAGAGCTTTGTTACACGAAGCACCAAATGCCATGCTGCCTGATGTTGCGATATGTGATTTGCGATGAGTCGGGGCCTCCGATTTGCGATTCTTTCCTCCTTTCAAAGGTGACAAAACCCCCATCTTCAAGATGCCATATCTTTTGATTCCGGGGTCCATTTGAAGAGTTCCATATACCGTTGGAAAGCTAATTTCGAGCACTATCCATTGGAGGGGGTCCGATTTCGCTTTATGGGCTTTTGTGGCTTGGGGGATGGCTAGAAACTGTCCTGCTATTTTGTACTTTGGTCAGTTGAAAAGAAATTTTGCAGCGAGTGACAACAAGCCCCTTGTTTTCCAATCAAGTCATATGTGGTGCTCCCACGTGTGTGGGGTGACACAATGACATCCTCATTGGTCTCCAGGTGGACCGATAATGCCTGTAAACCATTTGTAAGGGCTAGGATGATGACATAAGCCCTCCATTTGTCTCCTAAAGTGAGACACATCCTCATCTAGACCCTGGAACATCTGCCAAGTGTGTGGTACATGTGTGGAGTCGGTTGGGCATGGTGATCCAGGTGCATCATCCTCATTGAAAAGGTGGAACACGAGCAATCCCTGAATGGTGTTGGGGATCCATGAAGTACTCTTTGCTATGGTGGAGGCCCATGGCTCTCAATGCTCACCCTACAAGTGTCAATGTGGCCCTCTGGAGGGTTTGGACCCCGTATAGGGAGACCAAACCCCAAAATGGAGACCCACCTGCAATCCTGCATAAGATCCAATGCGTCCCCTTGCCCTCCAATACAATAAATCATTAGAGTAATCAAGTAAAAGAGTTTACAAATCATGGAATCAAGTGGGCAATTCATGGTGGCATGCCCTTCCATAGTGGACTTTGGCATGTACAGGTGTCTCCAAGCTCAATAAGGGAGTTAACCAAGGACCCTATTTGGTGGTTTTAGCATTTAAGGGGGCTGACATGTCCATGGTACATCCATCAATGAGTAGGTGGCATATGATATAGTGATGGGACAGAGTGGGGAATAGGGGAAGGCACCAAGTCACATGTCATGGTACAAGGGCAGCTATGATGACGGAAGCCCACACTTGGGTATATGAATGTAGGACGGAGTAAATCATGGTACATGAGTTACCCCGGCCTTTGTTTTTCCACCCTTCTTCATATGCCTTTTGCCTTTAAATGTTTTTTCTTCATAACTGCTCCGGGCTCCAGGGGATGAGAACATGATGTGTAGAATATAGCAGTAGATACCCACTTTTAAGGTGAAGAAGGTCATTGTCCACCAGGGGTTGGGACAATCATGGGTTCCTTAATGTGGAGGGGGCTCATCTAGGGCCCATAGGAACCAGGGTGATGGCCATGAATGAGGGGTAGAGCTCATGTTTGGCTTTTGCCCATGTGCTAAATTTGTATGTCTTGACCATCTTTTGCATTTTGTGGTACATTTCCTATTGTAAGTGGCCAAATTATGCTTTTTCCTTTCTTTTTAGTTGCATCAACCTTCGGGCATCATTCTAGGCCCGACCCAAAGTGTGGACAAGGGGAGGGGGAGGCTAACCCTATGTGGACCCAATGGACACATGTGGACCCGGATGGGAAAAGTGATGAATGGGGTTAAAATGAGCGGAGGGGAGTGATGTATATGGTGTCAGGAAGCGGGACCACGCAACCAAAATCAAGATTTCCCATGTAGTGCCATCCCTAAAGCTAATGGCCAGTAAAAGAGATCCCATGGGACTAGGATACAAGGCTAACTACCGAATCGGGCAGAGGAGACAAGAGTGCAAACCTATCCCACTCTTTCTGCCGCATCCCCTCACCAATCCGTGCCCAAAAGTGTCCAAGATAAGTAAACAAATTACTCAACTAAACCACTAAAAAGTCATACCTTTGGGGTCGGGAGGCCCACCTTCAAACATGTGATCATAACAGATGGGCGAGGGAGCACAAGGCTGGCTCGGGTGATGGAGAAAATGGCGCATCAAGCTATCTGGTGGTTGCTGGCTGCCGGCTGAGGACCATCATGGAGAAAAATTTTATCCTAGGGATATCAGAAGTGGTGGGTAACATCTGGATCCAACTAGGACATGATCTCTCTGGAGAGTGCACAAATGTACTCGAACAAGGAGGTCATGAGAACTCCAGCAATCTCTTGGGTCTGCAGACCTGTCACCTGCACATATCACAAATCAAACACACGGGGCAACATGCTTTCGCAACGTCTCATGATCGCACATGCTTATATTAGGCCACTAAAAATCAACTAGTAAATAAAATTTCAAATGCAATATTAATCTAAATGCAGCTAATCTAGCATGATAATATCATATGATGTTGGTTCTAATGAGGAAAATCAGCATGCAATGCATCCTACCCTAACATGCATATTACATCATAGAAGCACTAAGTGTAATCATAGAGCCAATGCAACCAAGACATCATTAGATCATTATAAAAACATTTTTCCCAATGATTACTTATGTAGCAAATCCAAGAGTAAGGACAGAAACAATCATATGGAGGGTCACCAGGGCGGGAGGTGGGAAAATAGAATGCCCATACATGGATGATCACGGGAGAAGAGGGAACAAAGGGATGTAATCTAGTCCATGAGATCCTCTCCTCTAACCAAAAGATAGAGATGTCAACAATTAGGCTCATAAACTTTTGATGGATGGCAACCTCAGGCATATCACTTCCATCATGGTCCTTACCATTTATGTCATGCTTTATGGCCTCCATAGGGTTATGATTAGTAGGAAAGGGAGACTGATGAGATGGAGAAACACAAGTAGGTTTCCCACGATGATCACACTTAGGAGGGATGGAGGATTCCTCATTGTTAGTGATAATGTAAGAAGGGTTGAGGAAAGGGTCCACACGAGACTCAACTACAACCCTAGGATTGTGAGGAAAGACAAGGGTCCTATCGATATCATTGTCATCGGTGTCATAGATAGGGTCCTTGTCGAAACGATTTCCATGGACCTCCCATTTTCCTTCCAATATGTAAATAATCATTGATATTAACATTTGAAGGGGCTACGGGATCACCTTCTCCAAGGTTTTCAAAGGGTAGATCATTAGAGATAGTATCCTTGGAAAAGGTAGGGTTAACCCTAACTTCACTCTCTACAAACTCATCCTCCCTATCACACATGCTTTTAGAATTATCATCATCCCATCTTTCACCATGCGGACCCAGGGAGGGCCCCCTTTCCTGCTCATCATCTAGATTCCCAAGGTCATGATAATGCTCAATGAAGGCTTCCTCTTGAATGTTTAATGTGGGCCATACTTGAAAGTGTCTAAGAAAACCATCAAAGAACTCCTCAATAGATGAGATGCTCCTAGGTTTGTGATTATGCAACCAAGAGATCTCATGAACAACAACTTTCTCCTTTGAAACATGTGCATTAAATCTTTCCACATGATCAATTGCAGAGAGTGGATCGCCATCAAACACGGACACCCCACATACCATCCTTCCTGTGACATGATTAGGGTGCCCAAGGATGCTAGTGATGTCCAAAGCAAGAAAATCATCAAAGAAAGACATCCTATCGAGATATACATGTAAATTATGTAGGAGTCGCCAGGGTGAATTTAAAGATGCCTAGAGAAATGCTTGCTTCACCCTACAAGCATTGACTTTAAAGTTCAATGAAGAACTAGGGCTTCGTTCTTCCAATGGAGTCGCCAAGACTGATATAACGATATTGTCGTATGGGGAAAAAGACACACGTCTCGCGTCCCTGACAACAACGCCAATATTGTTACTGCTCAAACTAGCAGGGGTCCTAGAGGGGATCCTATAGAGCAACTACTAGGTCAAGGGGCAACAATGGAGCGATAGCCCATTGTCACCTCAGCTAAGGCTGCCTGCTCTTTACAGACTTTCACTGATGGGAGGAGACCCGGTAGAAGAGGAATCACAATGATGAATAGATCAATGATTGGATAAGGGGTGATTCTTAAAGCCTATTCACAAGAGAGACTCAATTAAATAGCTTACTTGCTTGAGAAGCAAGGTGATAGGCTCTCTAAGAAGGGCTAAGAAGACACTTGAGCATAGGTTTAGAGGATATGCCTTGACAAGGGGCTTCCTAGACTTAAGTATCCTTACGGAGAAATAGATTCTATGTAATCCTTGTGGAGTTTGGGTTATAAAGTTGTGGGACCACAGAGAACCCAAGTGGACCCAAACTAGGTTAAGGGTATCGAGTTGATCGACCAAAGAGGGGCTTGACCTAATTAGGAAAGAGAATAGGATCAAAGGACTAATTTTCTTTGAAATTTGAATGCAATGATGCAAATGAGGACCCTAACCCAAATCAGCCTAGGGAGAGAAATGATCCTCGAGCTAGGGCTTGTGAAATCTCGCGATTCCACCGTTGGACTGTGCTCAAATTTGGAGGACCTCTTGAGAAGACCCCAACGCAGTTGTGGACCAATTTTCAACGTGTTTGGATGGCTACAAAAGATTTCACTTGATGCCCTAGGTGATCCTCTAGGGTTAGGCCTGGAATTTGGAAAAGTGAAAAAAAGAGAGGTAAATTTGACCACCAAAGGGATATGAGGATCAGTGCCTTATTTCTTGGGCTTAATGGAGTCAAGATACACATAGATCAAGAATTTTCGTGAGCTAAGGAGACCTAATTGATCTTTTCTAGCGTCTACAAGGGAAACAACTAGGTCAATAGGGATTTATACTTCAAATTTTCCAAAGAGATGAAGTTTCGAGGTCTTTCAACCTAAGAGGTGCCTCTCGAAGCATTCACCCAATCCCTCAAAGAGCAACACATGCATTAAATCACTTATTCAAGGTCCCAGAAGAATTTAGCATTACATTAACCCATAAAAGAATAATGATAACAATATACATGCATTTGACAAGAAAGATAACAAGAATAACATCAAAAATTCGACTTACATGAGAGAGAGCATATATCCATTCATCCAATTTGCATTATAAAAAAGCTCCAAAGACAATAGCGAAAATCCAAACATCATAGTGCATAAAGAAATTCCAAAAAGTTTATCCCAGCAAAAAGTGCGAAAATCTCTCAAGATATACCAATCCAATCCAAGTGATGATGAAAGGTTAGAATGAGCCTCTCTCATATTTATACAACTCTAAAGGGTATTCAATTTGCCTAATTGGCCTAATTTAGACCCAAGTAATAACATAATATATAATACTAACATGACTTGGTGACAAGCCCACCAAGATAGCTCAATAATACAAAGAATAGCCTCTCGAGAGGGCAAAATAATGAACATGATGAGTCATTGGGCCATTGAGGAGGCCTAATGGAGTCCAAATGTGCCAAGTTAAGTGAAAAGGCTCCAAACATAGTGGACAAGGGGTTGGCCCCTTGTTTTCCAATCAAGTCACATGTGGTGCTCCCAAGTGGGTGTGGGGGCACAATGACATCCTCATGGGTCTCCAAGTGGAACAATAATGCTTGAAAACCATCTGTAATGACTAAGATGATGACATAAGCCCTCCCTTTGTCTCCTACAGTGAGACACATCCTCATCTGGACCCTGGAACATCTGCCAAGTGTGTGGTACATGTGTGGATTCGGCTAGGCATGGTGATCTAGGTGCATCATCCTCATCCAAAAGGTGGAACACGAGCAATCCCTGAATGGTGTTGGGGATCCATGAAGTACTCTCTCCTATGGTGAAGACCCATGGCTCTCAACGCTCACCCTACAAGTGCCAATGTGGCCCTCTGAAGGGTTTGGACACTGTATAGGGAGACCAAACCCCAAAATGGAAACCCGCCAACAATCCTGCATAAGATCCAATGCGTCCCCTTGCCCTCCAATACATCAAATCATTAGAGTAATCAAGTAAAAGAGCTTACAAATCATGGAATCAAGTGGGCAATTCATGGTGGCGTGCCCTTCCATAGTGGGCTTTAGCATGTACAAGTGTCTCCAAGCTCAATAAGGGGGTTAACCAAAGACCCTATTAGGTGGTTTCAGCGTTTAAAGGGGGTGACATGTCCATGGTACATCCATCAATGGGTAGGTGGCATGTGATATAGTGATGGGACGAAGTGGGGATCAGGGGAAGGCACCAAGCCACATGTCATGGTACAAGGATAGCTATGATGAGGGACGCCCACACTTGGGTATATGAGTGTAACAGGGAGCAAATCGTGGTACATGAGTTACCTCAACTTTTGTTTTTCCACCTTTCTTCATATGCCTTTTGCCTTTGATTGATTTTTCTTCAAATTGCTCGGGGCTCTAAGGGATGAGAGCATGATGTGTAGAATATAGTGGTAGATAGTAGATACCCCCTTTTAAGGTGAGGCAACTCATTGCCCACCAGGGGTTGGGACAATCATGGGTTCCTTAATGTGGAGGGGGCTCATTTAGGGCCCATAAGAACTAGGGTGATGGCCATGAATAAGGGGTAAAGCTCATGTTTGGCTTTTTCCCACGTGCTAAATTTGTATGTCATGGCCATATTTTGCATTTTGTGGTATATTTCCTGTTGTAAGTGGCCAAATTATGGTTTTTCCTTTCTTTTTAGTTGCATCAACCTCTGGGAATCGTTCTAGGCCCAACCCAAAGTGTGGACAAGGGGAGGGGGAGTCTAACCCTATGTGTACCCACTAGACACGTGGACTTGGATGGGAAAAGTGATGAATGGGGTTAAAATGAGCAGAGGTGAGTGATGTATATGGTGTCGAGAAGCGGGTCCATGCAACCAAAATCAGGATTTCCCATGTAGTGCTAGCCCTAAAGCTAATGGCCAGTAAAAGAGATCCCACGGGACTCGGATACAAGGCTAACTACCGAATCGGGTAGAGGAGACAAGAGTGCAAACCTAGCCCACTCTTTCCACCACATCCCCCCACCAAACCATGCCCATAAGTGTCCATGATAAGTAAACAAAATTACTCAACTAAACCAGTGAAAAGTCATACCTTTGGGGTCGGGAGGCCCACCTTCAAACATGCGATCATAACAGATGGGCAAGGGACCACAAGGCTGGCTCGGGCGGCGGAGAAAATGGCACATCGAGCTATCTGCTCACTGCCGGCTAAGGACCATCTTGGACAATTTTTTTCTCCTAGGGATATCACCCACAAAGTGGTGGGTAACAGATCCCAAAAAGACATGTCCAAGACATATGCTAATCTCCAACAATAATAGCACCATAAAAATTACATCTCCACAAGTAGCGAGCTCAACTAAAGGCTAAGTCGAGCTCTCAAGAAGAGGTTGAAATCCAAGTGTGATGATCAATAACAAATGAGTGATCTTCAATATATGTGAGGTCTATCACTCATAATAATTAGCCTAAAAGCCCTATGACAAGTTTAATTTTGAGTATAGATGAAGAAAATGGGTTACAAGCCAACCCAATAGCCCAACATAACAGAAAAAACCGCAAAATCTCACGTGTGGGCCGAAACTCTCATCTAGCAAGACATCCTGCCCTTTTTGGGCAATAAACACTCTAAAAATGCATGGAATGGGCAAGGTGGATGTCCAATCACCACTATGAACTCTATCATTGAGGGTAAGCCCTTAAGACACGCCTCAAAATGCCTCCATGTTTCAAAACCTTGCTCTAGGCACCCTGTGTCATCTTCAAGGGAGCTAGAAGTATAACATGGCACAGTCTCTCTCTACTGTTAGGGCTCCAAATGGTGGCACAAGCCCTCCCTTGTCATCTTGGGGATGACCATCATCATCCAGACTCTGAATCTTGAATCTTGGGTTTGTTGGGTACATCATCAAGAATCTCCAACTCCAACCAAAGTGAGCTTAATGTTTCAGCATCTGGGTGCTCTGAGTTGTCCATCAACTATTGGGATCCTCAAAGTGCTCAATACTTTGCTATAGAGGGGAAACATTGCATCTTCAAGGTCATCACTACCCTCCCAAAGTGTAGTACGGCCTAGGCATCATGTCTAGTGTAGGCATGGAGTGTGCCCTCAAGACCTCCACTATCCTATGGAATGCCAAATGGAAAAACCATCTCAAACTCAAGTGAAAGTTACCAATCATTAGAGACAATGACCATAGATGCATCATAGTGGACCATACTTGATTGTTAAGAGCATAATAAGACTTAAAATAGGATCACCTCCAAATATCTAACTAGACCAATTCTTGTAAAAGTGTTCCCTGCCTTGTTAGGGATGGCTATTTGGTCAACCCTATTAAGTGCTTCCAGTCCCTAAGGAGAGGCGACATGTCCTAGGTCAACCCTTCAATTCATATTTGTTTGTGATAGTGTGGCAACTGAGGTGAAATGCTTCATGGTTGGGTGCCATGGTCATGGGACCAACTGATGGAGGTCCATCATCCTGTGTATAGATGTATAGAGGGAGAAATAGTGGAGGCATGAATTACCCCTTTCCTTGGCCTAATTTTTCCACCCCTCTAGTGCGCCTTTTACTTTCTTTTGATAATGCTTGGCAAGGAGCATAGCTCAGGTGTCCAAGCTTGCTTTTAATGATATGGCATTGATTTACCCCTTAATGATGAGTTAGTTTCTCACTCATCGAGGTTAGGATATGCAAGGGTTCCTTATTATGTGATGGAGCATCTAGTGCTTAGGAACCAGGTGATGGCTAATGAGGAGGGTAGAGCTCATGACACTAATTAATTTCTTGGCCATCTTTTGCATTTTAACTCTTCTTTTTCATTGTGGCCATTTTATGCTTTTGCCTTTCTTTAGCTGCATCAACCTCCAGGGCAAAGTTTCTAGCCCAGACTCAAGGATGAGGATATGATGGTGCTAATCCCAATGAACCAATGATAGCAAACCTGAAGGACAGATGTGAAATCAAGGGAATGATGAAGAGTGATAAGTATGGAAAGGTTATGGACACACTACTTCAATCCAAGTTTCCCAAGTAGTTCCCCTCCTATAACCCTAAGGCCTCAGAGAAGGTCCCGTTATACTAGGGTCAAAGACTAACCCCCCCCCCCGGTAAGGTGAGAGAACAAGTTTACAATCAAGATTGGTCAATCATCCAAATCACCTCTTTATCCGTGTTAAAATGCCCAAAACATTAAGTAAAAGCATATGATTGCAAAATAGTTAAAGTACCTAGCGCGTGGTGACCCACCTTCAACTGCCAAAAAGTGTCTAACCGGTGCAAATGGTGGAGGAATGTGGGATATCATCATACACTGAGCAAATGTAGGGTTGTTGGCTGGTTGGTTGTCCAAAGTAGGAAAAAAGTTTCTCATATGGGGTTACCCACTTTTGGTGGGTAACAATTACGACACTTTATAGACTAAGAAGCAGTACACACGAGGGTGAACTAGCTTGTAGAACTAGATGAAAACAAAAGAAAAGTATTCAATCACCTTGTTCAAATTTTGGATAAAGTAAAAGGAACCTTTGAGAAGGCTCATCCAAGAGTTTTGTAAAAAGTTGGTCTAGTTCTTAAGTGGGACAAAATATATGAGAAGGCAAGGAAGCACCACAAGTTTAACACGTTGTGCCTTAGGCCTTACAAGATCAAGGATGTGGCTAGCACAAATTCTTTCTACCTTAGCCCCCTAGATGGAGAGACATTGTAGTAGCTGGTGAATGGGAAATATGAAGCATTACCATTATGATGGCAATTAGTGCCATATTAGTTTAGTAGGAATAGGGAATGAATAAGCTTGTGTGGTAAATAAATTAGAGTAGTTGTTTCCTTGCATGTATTCTCTAATATATTGGCTCATATCTTGTTTCTAAGGCATTTTTGACATCATGTAGTAGCACTGTAGATTTCATGCATTTTGTATCAATTTGATTATATTTTATGGTGGACAGAGTGAGATTCTCGCCCTATTTTGTGGGTGTTGAGTTGCATCAAGTTATTGATTGATATTCGAAAGTTCCCATGTACTCTCTTCTAGAGCACATGTCCCCATGTTGGAGCTAGTTGATACTTATCGTATTGCATGAGGACACATGTAGTTGCATGGGATAGATACTCTGCTAAAATTGATTAATCACTTGACAAAAACAAGGGCTATTTTATGGATGCACACACTTCCCCTGGCATTACCCTTAAGGTATTCTATACTAGTTGACTACCTCAAAGGTTGGGTGTGTGATGTTTACAAGGAAGTGTATAGTGTAGATTAGACAGGATTTATGACACATTTTGCCTAGGTGAAGATGTCTCCTAGTACACTAGGTTATAACTCACTTCATGATGGCACAATTTATGGAGATTTCCTAGCTTATTGACCTTTTACTATCGTTTAGATGTGATAATTGATGCAATTAATGAGATCACAACCTCCTAGTGAGGGTGTCCTAGCTTATGATATCATTTTTGATGATTATTTCATCGTATTAGAGATGTATACTTTATGCATAGTGCACATATTTTCATGTTAACTTGATCATATTGAGACAATTTTACTTCCCATGCAGAGACTCCTGGCTAGGGCACTTGGGTTTACTTGCTTGTTTTCACATTAGAGAGGTGTTATTTGCAGATAAATCATGGCATTTTGATGGAGCAATACACTTATTGCACACATGTTGAGGTGCCTATTCCCATGTATTGTTAGTTTATTCTTGAAATGAGGTCATTCCCCTTGATCCTAGAGGTGGTTGAGGTCGTTTTGACCCAACACCTAGTTCATGGTACTATTTTATGATTTGTTGACAACTTCTTTCTTGGATCTATCTCTTGGCACCAAATTTGAGGAGTTGGTTACGCATGGGAGAGGGGCACACCTTTTTGGAGGCTACATGTGCCACTTGGAGTGGCATTTTCATTCATATTTTGTTATATTAGTGGAGTTCGTTACCTTTGAGACCATAGGTGACATCTATTCTCACTTAGTGGTATGGTTTTGGAGGAGTATGAGGGGGCATCCCTCATATTTTATGATTTATTCACACATGTGCAGGTTAGAGTCACTAGGACCCTAACCATTTTCCCTATTTTTGACATGCTTACTCAGTCACCAAGTGGAGCACTCTTCTTAGTAAGTATTTTATTCTTGTGACTTGGTATCTAACTTAGATTGAAGAGACATCTCCCCTTGATGAGTCCTATCTTGCTTGGAGATTGTACATCTGCCATTAATCCACCATATTTTACTAATTGTTTGACTATCCTCCCAAATTAGTCAAAGGATATTGATAGTTTTTTCTTAGGATAGATCTAAGGTTTATTAGGGGATATTATTATTTTATTATGGATTTTGTTGAACCTAGACTCTATATATTTGAGGCCCCTCCACTTGTAATGGTTGTTGAAAGAGCTTGTATTCCTGGAGATCTTTTGCTTCATAAAAACTTGATGAAGCTTATGGAACAAAGTGGTGCTATCTTGCTACTATGAGACTAGTTAGTGGATTGTAATTTTTGAATACTTGATGTCGATTCTTGAATGATAGAGCATATGTGGGACAAAAGAAAGGAGAAGGCAGGGAACCATAGCAAGTTTGACATGTTGTGCCTTGGACTTTACAAGAACAAGTATGTGGCCACCACAAATTCTTTCTACCTCAACCACCTAGATGGGGAGATGTTGCAACTACTATTGATGGGAAAATCTTAAAGCATTACCATTTTGATGGCAATTAGTGCCATATTAGTTTAGTAGAAATACAAAATGAATAACCTCGTCTGAGCAATAGCTTAGAGTGGTTGTTTCCATTCATGTATTCTTTAACATATTGGCTTTGCATCAGACAAGGGCAGGCATACAAGCTATTGGGACAACCTGTGGGTATATTCGAGGGGATCTTGGATATAGGATCAGTGTCAGTTGCTGAGAGGAAGCAGATGGCGAGGAAGAGTGATTCTTCAGGTACTGCCAAGAGCCTCAACTGGTATGATATGACATTGATGGATGCTCAAGAGCAGGATCCGCGGAGGATGGTTGGACGTGATAGGTTCTCAGCTCAGGTTTCAGATCAGGTAGTTGGGCAGGCTTCAGTGTCAAAGGGAGTAGCTACAGATACTGAGATCGGCTTGGAGATAGATCCAGGTGGAGGAGGTTCTTCTAGAAGTACCTCCCTTGCTAAGAGGGAGTGTTGAGTTTGTAGCTCGGATAGGTACTCCTGCACAGGTCTTGTGTCTAGGCGTGCAAAAGTCGCCCACATATCACCTTATAATATTTGCTGATGTAACTTAGCCTAAGTTAAACTTAGGAAAAAACACATAATTATATGTTGGCTTATTGAGGTAAAATAGAACTTAGATAAAGTAAATTATTTAATTTAGTGATTAAGTTTTAATCTTAGTCATCAATCTCAAGTGAGGCAAGATCTAATCTTAGTCATCCATCACTTTGAGATTAGAGTTAGGGTTAGGATTATGGTTTTGGCTCAACATAAAGTTATAAAGCTAGGCTAAGGTGAGGAGAAAGACACAACAATAGCACAAGATTTAGAGAGGATTCTCAGTGATTGTGTATGGGGTCTGAGAGAGTGCAATGAGGTTCGTGATTAATATTGTATTTTCTCAGTTGGGCCATTATCCCAGGTATGGAAGCCTGAGTAGATTTTGTGATTAATTTATTAATGAAGAATTGTTGATTGGGAAGAAATATGTTTATGTGTGTGTGTAATTCAGATCAAGTATTAATTTTTTAAATTTTTTGCTCCCGCTATATTTTTATGTGATAGGAATTTGGTTGTGTATTTGTTCTGCTTATTAATTGCTAGGAACTAAATATTGGGTGCTGGGTTCGGAAAATCTAACAATCCCCTCATTGGGTTCTATCTTGCTTGGAGATTGTACATCTAGCATTATTCCACCATATTTTACTATTTGTTTGACTTGTCCTCCAAAATTAGTTTAAGGGCATTGATAGTTTATGTTTTCTTAGAATAGATCTAGGGTTTGTTAGAAGATATTATTATTTTATTGTGGAGTTTGTCAAGCCTAAACTCTATATATTTAAGGAATCTCTACTTGTAATGGTTGTTGAAAGTGCTTGTATTCTCATAGATCTTTTGCTCTAAAAAATTTATGAAGCTTACGGAATAAAGTGGTGTTTCGTAATTATTGAAGAATTGATGTGGATGCTTGCATGATAAAACTTGTCTTTGAGGCCAAATTAGGAGCATAATTGCTACATCGGAAATACCTAGGTGTGGATGTTCGTTTTCTCTCTAGCTCTTATGCGTTTTAATTATGATTCAAATCTGAATGCATCTTTCAAATAGAAGTTGTTTTAAGGGACTTCTTCATTAGTGAAACCATGCTCAAAGTTGTTGGATTGAAGGTAGATCATCTAGGGAGCCTTTCCTTGTTAAAATTATGTAATTGTTTACACCCATCTTAGAACTATTACAGCTTGTGGTTGCAGCCATAGTTATCCTAATAATATCAAAAGATCAACCCTTTAATAGGCCCATTTGACCCCATAGCCCAATCTGGAAATGAAGGCACTAGTCAACCACCAGAAAGCTAATAAAAAATCCAATTTTATTTTTAGTTTTGCAATCTAAAAATTAACAAACACTTCATTTCAGATCATTAAGTCTAATAAACCCTCACTTTGTTGCCCTAAATTGGACTTAAAATTTCTTCATGCAAGTCTATGATTTCTAGCACCATATTTGACATTGGATTTAACAGTTAGCTTGAGAATTATTTGTCGCTTTGTACTCCTAAATTGGGCTAAATATCATAAGTACAAATCTGAAATTTCACTTGCAACAACTAAACCGTAAAACCAGATTTGGTCTAAGTCCTTTGATAACCCTTTACACTCATAAATCGTTGGACTTAGGTTGCCTTAGGGACTCCCCCTTTGAGTAGAAGAGCTAGCATAAAGAAAAAGATAAGGCTACCAAGGTGACCATGGGTAGTTTATCTAATCACCCTGGAGTCTCATGTATGGTTGGGACTTTTACATCAAGTGAAAACATAGGAGGTAACACATCCTATAAGCTATCATAAACGATTTTTTGTATGAGATTCTTTATCATATCTATACAATAATCCAAGATCACATATACACAGATAAACAGGTGTAATTGATGATCATCTGAATAATATCTAGCACAAGGATAATTGTTAAACTGTGACCACATAAACAGCCCCTCTAGTTGGCAATTGAGAGTTGCAAGCTTACATGTTCCTTCGTGCTTTCCATAGAGCATGAGAATCCTTAAGCTTGGGAAAAGTAGCGAGACATCAAAAATAGAATCTAACTGTTGCGAAAGGACAGAAGTAATTTGCATGATTCTTAAGCTTCTTTCGTTAATTAGTTAGATTATTACGAGAGTACGACTTTAAGAAATGCCATGTGCAATTATTAACTGTATCATGTCATGGTTAGTCGGTAATTATTTTTGTCAAGTTGTATCACACACTGAGACTGTAGGTGGTAGCTTATGCTGCCATGTATATTGTTAATGTATTTGTCAGATCAAATTTTTTCCCAATAAGATTAAATTTTAGCAACAAGAAGCTGCACAGAAATCGACGGGAAGATGTGAAGCACTCTTGAGTCTTTTCTTTGAAAATTCCATATGACGAGGATAAGTGCAATTTAGAAAGTGATTACAGTTCAAAATGCAATTGTCTTCAAAAAACACCAAATGGAAGATATGTTATGTCAGAATGATCTTTCTGGTCAGTCCACTGTCATATCTTTACGACGGTAAAAACCAAAGTAGAATGGAAAGCTTTTGGTGCTAAATAGGCTACATATGTTGCGAAGGAACATATATTTCAAAGATGATGGATCTCTAGTACTTGATCTTTGTTCATCGCAACAAGCATCTATGTTCCCTTGAACAAATGCCAAAATAAATTCAGTAAGCATCAGTTTCAAGCAACCCACAATCTATATGAAGTAATTTTCTTTTACTTTTTTCTTAAGGTAAAGTACAATAAATTTCCATTGCTTTAAGAATGCATGGGTATTTAAAAAGAGCACAACATTAAATTCCTGCATACAGAGACTGCATCAAAGAATTGAATGGAAAACCTTACCCACTCCAAAAGAAATTGCTCCTCGACTGCTAAAGTTGACTTTGTGTTACTTCTGCCACTAATTATCTCAAGTACAAGTACCCCAAAGCTGTAGATGTCAGCTTTCTTCGTCAACTGACCACGCATGGCATACTCTGGGGCTAAATAACCACTGGACAATACAATGAGAAATACAAATTTAGTTTCAGTTAGAAGTAGCGAATGTTTGTATTCCATTTTATGTAATTTTCTTTATTGGACTTTTGGAGCATTCATTGAAGCATTTTTCATTTAAAATTTTCAACTATTTTATGCCTTGACGCTTGGCATCTCTAAGCAGTTTGTATTATTCTGAAAATTACATTCATTTGTTACAGACCAGGACAAATTTAACATGGGCTGTTTATGACTCAAGAACTGCTCAGCCAGGAACAATTCTAGCTTAATTCTATTATATATAGATTTCTTTTCTGTAATTTATCGAACTGGTTCTATCTATAACATGAATTTCTTCATAGTTATACTCCACAATAACTATTTTGGTTAAAGCCAAGTTGTATCCCTAATCATTGTTATTAGATAATATGGAGATACATATACCCAACACAATACAGGAAATTATGCAAGCATTAAATCTAAGTTGCAGTGAAGAGTTCAATTGAACTGCACTACATGTGCAGCTAAAATTAACCTCATTGTGTTCAGTTTCTCCACAGATGCGAAAAAAAAAAAATTAATGTGTTCTGAACTTCTGTGCAAACCCTTTTGCTACTAAGTCTCAGCTTATGCATGTCAACTGAAGCATGTGCTTTGTACTTTGTACTGTATACCACTTCACATCCAATTGCATATTTACCTTAAGTAATTCCACAAGTTCCCAACTTCCATTTTAAATTGTTTAGAATCTAATTTCACCTACAATGCTTGGTCACATTCCTGTTTTCCATGTGCCTTAAATGAAATAGGTTCATCGGAATTCAAAATAGTCATCAAAGTTATATTTAGCTGCCACAAAGGTGACTGTTGTAGTCGGTCTTTCTTGAATCTTTGCTTCCTTCACTAGTTTCTGGTAGTTCTTGTAGATTGGAGTTTTGCAATGCCTTCAAGTACCATTTTGAAATTGGTGTTTCTTTGCACTACTAATCCCGTTGTTGTCAACTTCTTTATCACCACCTGATTCTGGAATTCTACTGCCCCAGCCAGTGTTTGAAAACTTGGACTCAACCAAATGTCTGCTTGGACTCGGCTCGGAATATAAGCGGTTAGAAATTTATGACTTTGTTTACTAAAAAATACAAAATACTAAAAATTTAATGAAAATAATATATTTTAGAGATTCCAAACCATTGGAGACAAAATATGCAAAGTTTTCTCATGGTCTATACCATGTAAGGGTGAATATATCAAAATGACACCGAGTGCAATACATATCTGAAACAAAATACATAGATAATGAGGCTCCAAATCCCCTATACAGTCCAGAAAACAACATGCTACAAGCTACTAGCCCACTACATAACATTAATCAACATGATCAATCATCAAACTCATCATCAATACTAGAAATGGGATCCTTGACATTAGATACACAACCATCCTTTGGCTCAGCGTCCTCAAACTCGTTAAACTCATTGGGGAAATCTACAACTTCAATAGTAGTAATAGAAGCATAACTCAATGAGAGAGGTATGAGACAAATAGCGTGATTTAGGGTTTAAGGTAAGATGATCTAGGGTTTAGGTAAAAAAATAATAAAAAAACTATTACTTTCCAAAAGTGTGCTAAGGCCTATAGCAAACAAACTAGTATTGGCGTGACCAAGTAGGTAAAGACTCAAGCAACTCGGACCAGTTTGGTACACAACCGACTAATTCGTACATCGAAGTTCGAATTAGCTGGTTAGGTACCAAACCAATACCCTATCTGATACCCTAGATAGTCAACTTGGTCAACTTAACCAAGTTGGAGTCTAAGTCAACTAAGATTTAAAACATTAGTCTGAACTCATACCATCATCTTTAATGGTCCATGACACCTCAAATTTATCCAAATCCCATTGGTTATGTTCTTCATGAAATATAACATCCTTGTTAGCAATTATAACCTTATAACAATCTGAATTTTAGCAAAATTGCATCTTTATCTTTTGGACATGTGTTAAATGAAAATCACTTATCCAATTCAGTTATATGTTATGTCCAATCAGCATGAACAAGGGCTGAAACCTTCTCAATCAAGAAGAGAACATAAGTTGAAAGTCAATCTACAACATAGTTTTAAAACTCCGACTCCGACTCCGACTCGGCCGAGGATCGACTCGACTCCGACTCCGACTCCGACTCGGCCGAGGATCGACTCCGACTCCGACTCCGAAACGGTAATGACTCGGCCGGCTCGATTTCAATGACTCGGTAGTTGTAAAAAATACATTAAATATTTATTTTTTTTATAAAAAAACATAATTTTAAAGATTTTAAACATAATTTTAAAGATTTTCATTCATGTTTCCAAACACACAGCTTTATAATATAGATGGAAGACAACATATGATCAAAGTAGGCTCATGAACCAATCCATTATATCAAAATGGTACCCAATGGCAATACATAGTCAACTGTCATACATGATCAAAGACTCAAAACAAAAAACACATAACCAAGGAGGCCAGAAATGGCCTCTACAACAAAAGTAAATTGTGACCAAACTCCAGTACTAGTACTACAATTACTGGCTAGTAGCTACTGCCAGAGGAGCCAAGATCATGTCAATCAATCTCTAGATCATCATCAGAGTCAGACAGGGAGCCCCATGGCTCCTCATCATCATCATCATCTCCAACTGCAGCTGTAGAAGTGGTACCACTAGCAGGTTGTGCAACTGCAGCAGATGCAAGCTGAGATAGAGTAGATATGCGGCTGCGCTTCTGTCGTGGCTGAGCAGAGGAAGCACCTACAACTGGAGTCCTTGCTGGCTATGAGACTGAGGCTGGTGGATTGGGATCTGCATTCAACTGAACAGCATGTTCAAGTTCAACTGATGTCTCGATATCTAAATCTAAATCAAGATCCTCATCAGGATCAAACTCTGTTGGACGACTCTCCGAGTCTCCACTACCCAATCTGATGTTGGATCAATGTCTTCCAACACAATGGGATCTGAATTAGGTCTTTTGTTCAGCAAATGGTTTCGTCTGAGCCGGAGGTTGTATTGGACATAAACTAGATCATTTAACCGTTTTTTATCCAAACAGTTTCTCTTCTTTGTGTTACTTGGGAGCAAGAGCGAAAACAGGAGCGGGAGCTACATTTTTAGAAGCTCCTGGTTTGGGAGCGAATCCCAGAGGAGTTCGACAACCAATGTCACTAACATCAAGGTACATAGAGGGATTGGTGCTCTTGATTAAATACGAGTTCCATACCCTAATACATGACAAAATTCAATGGAAACATTGCAATCCTCCAATCCTGAAATCCTGAAAAACTGATAAGTCTGCTGGATTTTGAATGAAATCTAAAATTCTACTTTCTCCATATGAAATCCAATGAGGCCAAAACCACTCTCAAACATCCTGAGTCATTTCATGGTAATGTTAAAAATTTAAGTAAAAGGATGAAAATGAAGATTAAGGAGAATGTCACTTTTACTTTAAGAATTTAACATTACCATGAAATTTGAATAGCATATCAATAGTAGAGAGCATTTGAGTGTGTTAAATAGGGTTTGGGAGGGGGAAATGGACCCCAAATAACATTTAACTAATTCATAAAACACATTGGAGTCCAAACCAATCAGCAAACACTTCAAAATTTCATTAAAAAAATGTCAAATCGCTGTTTTGATGGGGTTACAGGGCACTAGTTATGACTCGGCCGAGTCAATACGGAAACGGCCGAGTTGGCCGAGTCAGCCATGATTCGGCCGAGTCATTGAATGACTCGGCCTACTGAACCGTTTCCTCCACCGAGTCACATTTATGCGCAATGAAACGGATCAACTCGGCCGTTTCCGTTTCGAATCGGCCGAATTTTAAAACTATGATCTACAAGTACACAATATTTGGATAGTTGGAACCTTCATATACATATAAAAGATGAAGTACATACCACCACTTTATCACAAAGCTAGTATAAATTGAGCTCTTCAAACCCTAACTAGGGAAACCATAAGAAGCCACCAACTATTAGCTAGAAATCACTCCAAAAAAGATCCTTCACAGGTCCTCCTTGGCACATAAACCAAATTGTATCACACAACCTTTGCATGCTAATACTATTGTCTTCCTTGATGTTTACAAATATTTGCCACGTTGCATCACACAAGTGCATGGCAAGACAACTCTAGCTCTAGCCTCCAATCTACATGTCCATCCAAGAGTTTGCATCCATAAACCAAAGTCTTCAACTCTAGCATCAACAAAAGCACCAAGAACTCTATGGAAGATCAAGGATACAATAGCTAAGTCTACTTCCAAGAAAGGTATCACACCAAGCTTGAGACTAATCAAACTAGTCTCTCCATGATCTATCCCTACCCTCAAATCTCTAGAGAACAAGGTTCCAAAATCATGAAAGGTATTAGCTCGACTCTCCATGTCTTCTAATAGAGTGTAAATCTTGGCACTACAACAAAAAATCAAACTCAATTAAAAATCGATGACTCAATAGAAAGTTGGGCTCAACAAAAAATCAGTGAGCCAAAAGAGGGAAGAGTTTGATAAGGCTTGGGAAATTATTGGGAAAAGATCAACAAATACTAAAAAAAAAAAAAAAAAAAAAACACATTTTTTGAATTAAGAAAAGCATTTATCATTGATTTCAATAAAGCCATGTCCATATAATGCAAAATATCCATAGATGACCAAAATTTCACAGATGAATAGATATATCATCCATAATGCAAATCCAAACTCCAAACTGAGAGTTGGACACATCTACTTATAAAAGTTAACTAGATACTAGACATTGAATTCCATAATAGTAAAGTTAAGAAGCAAATCCTCCCATGTCTTTGACTATTTGACCCTCAAGGTTCTCCAAGTCTTGAAGGCTAAAAAGAGGAGCCTCCTCCAATTGAATCCAAGTAGAATTATGATCCTTATCTATTTCTATCTCTTCGTCTTCCATGTCCAGGGCAATACCTAAATGATCCAAATCTATCATCAACATGATACATTGAAATGTGAATTAAACTTTAGAGCTTTAAAATTTAAATCAATTCTTCACATTGAAATGATTGAACCTTACATAAACTAAGCTAAGTCTGGTGTTTCTCAATGGCTCACCAATTAATTGCTTGTTGCGAAGCCAAAGATTGAAATGGACAAAAAAGGGACTTTTAAGCACTTTTGTGTTATCAATTTCACCTCTTGGAATGTGTTTTCTCAAACATGCTCCAGTGGCACTCACAATCTAAAGCACTACAAGTTAAGGTTCTAATGGATAATTTCTTAAGATCTCGAGTATCCCTACCAAAGTTTTTCCACCATAGACCTAGCAAGTGGCAAGGGTTCAAAAGTCACGACCAAAGATGATAAAAAAGGTTAAAAAGTTAAAAGTTAAAAGAATCAAGATAATAAAATTTCATAAAAAATTTCACATAAACAAAGAAAATAAAGTAAATTTAAAGAATTATGATCAAGCCTTCAAGGGTACTTGGCAACATTTTAGTAATTTTGCATATAGCATTGACATAGATAAACAATTTTGAACTTTTGAAGGCATCCTATAATCTTGGAGCTGGGCAAGGAAGTGACTTTAAGTTTCTTGATCAACGATGCACCTTTCATGCCATACTCCCTTTACCAACCTCCTCATCCTCAATAAATATGGACTTATCATTAAAATATGTTGACTTTAAAAAATACCCAATAGCATGTAAAGGGGAATGCAATTGCCTGTCCCAACTCTCATCAATAATATCCCAAAGAGGCATATACTTG
The DNA here is from genome assembly GCA_031772625.1 of Pinus tabuliformis. NCBI lineage: Eukaryota > Viridiplantae > Streptophyta > Pinopsida > Pinales > Pinaceae > Pinus > Pinus tabuliformis. The sequence goes on along the minus strand of CM062819.1, from coordinate 786,714,203 downwards.
GCCTCCTCCTCCATATATCTTCTTTTGATGGCCTCCTTGGGGATCACCACTGACTCATAAATGAAACCCATAGTGGATTTTTCACCATCAACCATCCTAAATTTGAAAGTTAAATGAAGTTTGACTTCGAAGTTGAACCAATGAATGTTGAAAAAGTTTAAGGAGTCCAACACATCATATCAACATTTTTTCAAAAACCATCATTAAACACGAGCAACAATTTCAATACCTTTAAGGGTTTTTCCATATTTAGATGCCATCAACTCAAGTCCTAGAAACATCCTCTTGAAATTTACCTTTTGCTCAACCATGGATTGCAAGGACATGAAATTTGTTGCAAATTTGGTCATTGCAAGACAAACAAGTTACTTGCCTTTAGTGTAAATTCTCATGGCGTGGAGGACATTTTATGATTTTTGTGATCATAGATGTATTTGGTTATGGATTTTTCCTTATCCATAGCCCCTCATATCCATGCAAGTTTACCAATGTCCTTAAGCATTAAATCTATGCAATGTGCAACAAAAGAGCTCCAAAATATGGTGGAGTGTCTAAGCTAAAAAAAGTCTGCCAGAAGCCATATAATTAGCTGCATTGTAAGTGAATTTGTACAATATTTTGTTCTCCCACTTCGTCAATAATTTCCTCCATCATTTCACAAATCAGTTAAGCACTCTTAACTTTGCCTGGTGCATCCACTAATTAGAGAATCATTGTTCCCTTTGGACAATATACAAGGAAATTTATCAGAATTTTTGTTACTCTAACCTGTCCATCCATTACTCATGATGGTGCACCCTGTTTTTGCCCATGACAATAAAGTTGATATCACCAATGCTTTCCAATAGCAAATATGTCCCAAGGCTCTCAAATGTAGGAGCTTTGAACCTCAGAACTGCAATAGCAACTACATATATCATAGACTGCCAATAAGGGCTTTTGGCACTACGGAAAGGGATGACACAATAGTACTTGAAAATTAGCAGTGGCCTTCCTTGCTTCACTATGGGCATTCTTTTTCCAACCTAAGTTATTCAAGCTAGGTTGGACAACAAAATGTGTGCAAGAAATTAAAAAAAAGAAGTGTACCTTTTCACCAATGTTCCATCAAGACTCTAGGACGGGGAGACGCACAAAGGGGACGTGTGGGAGTACCCTCAAATTTAAGGGAATTTAGGGGGGACAAGGGGACGTCGGGGTATATAATTTTTTTCCTTTTTAATATATATATATATATATATATATATATATATCAAATTCATATTCTATAATGAAAGCATAAATACAATAATACATACATATTTGAATTAAATAATGAAATACATTGATCCATACTCATCATCCTTACTAATACATACATGATTCATTCATAGACCACGAGATTCAATAATGAAATACTCTGATCCATATTCATTATTCATTATTCACCATTCTAGAAACTACATTGATTTAAAAATTAAATTCATCGTTCTAGATTCTAAATTGATTTAAAATTTAAATTCATCATTCATCATTCTAGAATCTAATTAGTACTAAAAAAAATATACTATAATAGATACTGAAATCTAAAGTCTGGAATAGTAAATTGATATCGCTAAAACTCAAAAATAGTGGAGTGATGAATCTAAAAGTCACTCCAAAATACACTGAGGGCTTGGTGCTCTTGATTAAATACTAATTCCATACCCTTGTACATGACAAAATGCAATGGAAACATTGCAATCCATCGAATCCTGAATTCCTGAAAAACTGTTAAGTCTGCTGGATTTTGAGTGAGATCTAAAATTCTACTTTCTCCATATGAAATCCAATGAGGTCGAAACCACTCTCAAACATCCTGAGTCATTTCATGGTAATGTTAAAAATTTAAGTAAAAGATGAAAATGAAAGATAAAGGAGAATGTTGCTTTTACTTTAATAATTTAACATTACCATGAATTGCATAGCATTAGTAGGGCGATATGGTCAAATACTAGGTTTTCCCTATCATAAATCATTGTTTACAAGCAAATTTAAGGGGGGACGCCTAGGCGTCCCCCTTTGGGGGAGTCGCGTCCCCCACACTGGGGAAATGTCCCCCCCACGTCTCCCCGCATCTCCCCAAAAGGGGGACGTGGGGAAACGTTTCCCCAGAGGTCCCCCTATCCTAGGTGTGTGGGGTGCGAGGGGTGCGCGCACCTGACCCTGGGGGATGCGTCTCCGTGGAACACTGCTTTTCACCTCTAGTGCTTACATTTGTAGGAATGGGTGGAGTAGGAGGAGAAGCAGGTAGCATGCATGGAACATGAAAACTTGGAGCCATGATTGAGGATTCAACAAAGTGGGGTGACAAGGGGTATTAGAAGAAGTTTGGCCACCCACAATATATGCCATTTCCGGACTTATTTGTGCTTTCTTGGTTTTAAGCTCATTGATGCAATCAATGGCCAACTTGGTTTGGTATTTAACAATTTGGGGAACAATTTTACAAGGGCCAATGTCATGGCTAAGAATCTGGGTAAGTTGCTATTTCAAACTGAAAATGCCACCACTAAAGGGATCTTTGCCAAATTTACACAAAAGCTAAAATATTTTCACAGTAAACCCAAGCAAATTCCTCCTCCCCTAGCATTTTCATTGTTTCCTACTCAATCTGTTTATGCCCTAGGGCTTAAAGATTGTTGTTTAAGCCCTAGGGTTTTAAGGGTTGTTTAGAAAGTAAACTGCAATGTGAATGAAGGTTAGGCTACAACCTATTTATAAGCTTTAAATCCCTACAAAAAATAAAATAACAAAACAAAGCCTAAATAACTCAAAAAACTTCCAAAAAGACCCTAAATAATTCCTAAACAATAACCAATAGTCAAGAAATTACAAAAGTAATCTACAGGGTTACCTCCAAAGGTGAAAAAGACACCAAAATAAGCATGTAACAATCACTCGTTCAATAAAGCCCCGTTGCTTTTCATGCCCAAGTTGTCCAACATCAGTCGAGAGGCTTAGATGATGATTTTGTCCTCTTATAGAATGCTAGTCAATATTACTCACTTAGCATAGGCAAAACTAGCTCAAATAGACAACAAATAATGACAAAACACCTTTACACACAAACTAGGCTTGCAGAGGTTTAAATCATAATTTTTACTTGTTAAGTTTATTCAAACTTGCAAGTTTGACCCAATCAATCGAGCCACACTCGATCAATGTGATTAAGACTTAGCAAGATTTGAATTAGATCTTCTGAGTCTTGATCCAAGTTAAAATCGCAATTTTGGCAATTTAAAATCATGAATCCTGTGACTATGATAATAACCATCACCATCTTCAACATCATCTTCTTCACTAGGGTTTACATGTATAGCACGAACCTTAGCATCACAAGAGAAAACCCTAATATGACACAAGAGCAACTATCCATGAACAACCACAACATCTCTCTCTCTCCTTGTATTTTCCTAGGGTTTTCTCATGAACCCTAGCATATTGCTTCCTATAAGACTTCTCCAATTCTAAAAATGATAGAGTACAATAGAGTAGGCCTGAGAGGCTAACACATAGAGTAGGTGAGGGAGGCTAACATAGAACAAGGACATAATTCCATACAAGTCGCCAACAAGGCAACCCCACATGGAGCACTTTATATTACAAGGATGTAAATTTGCCAAACAAGGCTTTATCCAACCCCCTAGATCAAACACCCTCCATGTATGATGCTCCTTGTGCTCAATGCCCCTCCCCCAATATGGTGTTCTCTCCAATAGGTTGCTAGTCCAATGATCCTTCTAAAGAAATCCATTATCCAAGTGTCCTCATGCAAGGTGATCCTCCTCTAATTGTTTGCCACATATCCTCCTATGCTCAATGCTCCTCAACATGTGCCAATGTGGTCACAAAGATCGAATACTTCTCCTTAACATATGTGTCCAAGTCCATCACCAACCTCCATGAAGTATGCTCCTCAACCCAAGCATCCTCAAGTCAAGCATCCAACCTCCAAAATATATATCACATGGTCCAAAGCTCCAAGGGTTAAGTGACCTCGTCCAATTACCTAGTGCTCCTCCTCTTGGATCGGTACCTCCCCTAATTGAGAAACCAATTCCCCCATTGTGTACACCCAACATGTTAATTATTATGCCAATTATTGGGTAACAACCTCCTAAATAAGTGCACCATGCTAGCACTCTAATGAGGGTCAAGCATATATCCGAGCTAAGCCATCCATATGCCCATGTAGCATTGCTAAGGGGCCAGGGGGCATAACCCTCTACAATCAAGGTGAAAACCCCAATAGCTAACATTCTTTTGTCTTGATAGTTGCATTAATTCCTTTCTTGGATTTGTACCATTGTGGATGCAATGTCAAATGAAGTTTCCAACACTCATCCATGTGCCTATCCACATCATAGTGTATGCAACGTCTATTGAAATTATTCCTTTTTGGACTATGACTTCAATCTTCTTGCCTTATGTCTTGTTCATCTCTTATTGGCCCTTTTGTTGTTGCCCCTTTCTGGAGTCCAGCTCAATGTAGAGACCTTTCCTTCTCACCTCATCTATTGTTTTCACACTAAGGCACTGTAATTGCCTTTGTCATGAATGAACAATCCTCCAAGGTACTTCACACCATCCCAAGCTCTTCCAAGGAGATGGCTGTCCTAATGGTTTGTTTCAAAATTACATGTATTCTTGTACACCTTGTCCCTATTCTTGCCTAAGGCATTACCATTTCTTCGTAGCCCTATGGAATAGAATTGTGATTTCAACAATGCCTTGAAATCCTCTAATTTTGTAACCATGGGCCTTTTGCATGTCCTCAATGCATCTACATAGCTCTCCCACCGCAAAAGAGCATGCCACTCATCTCCAAATGGATAAAAGAAGTCTATTGTGTTTCTTTGATTTGATAATGGCCAAAATAAACCTCCAATCGTTTCAACCAGTTTTTCAACTTTTCAATGTTAACTTGACCATCCAACATTGGTATTTCAAGATTTGCTTCAACTTTAAATGGAATGTTGGAAGATAAAGGAAGAGCGTTATTTGAACCCGAGCCTCCAAGCTTCTTGATTTCTCACCTTTGAAATCTTTTGGGCCAGCCTTTTCTTCTTCATGCTTCATCTTTGCTAGCTGTCCTTATTGCTCATCACCAACAACAATGTTACCATCTCTATCAATCCAGGAATGTTTTTCTCCAACTGAGTACACTTGGCTTCCAGGTCCTTCTTGTCATGTTCATCATGAGATGAACCCACCATCCTTGGTTTTCTGTGCCTCTCTAGACCTTGCAGCATTGCTTCTCCACCATCAACTGCAGGTGTTTACCATATTATAGGTTTTTCACTGTGACTTCGAACTTGGCCTTTGAAAGCATATGATCCATAAACAGTAGGCCTATGACCCACCCATCTCACCAACATAGATCTTCACTGCAGAAATAAAAGGGTGATGTCGCTGTGATTCACCAACAAGCTGAGATGATGCTCCTTGTTCTCTGTTCAGATTTGGTTTCGATGCTTTGTTTGCTTGAGGCACCAAGGCCAATTGCCCAACATCAGATTCAAATGTACTCTGTTTCAGTTGCCAGCAATAGAATATCTCTGAATTCCCTGCTCTGTTTAGTAGGGTATTCAACCCAGCACTCTACAATTCTGTTTTGCAAAATAGGCAGTGCACTTTATACACAGCCATTCAGACTAGCTGCCTCTGCCCATTGAAAAATTAAAATACATGTATATGCTTTGTGTTCAAGCAATTAACATGAATACTATTGCTTTCTTGTGTGTCGTCTATTCCCAATTGAATGACCAATATAATAAATATATATCTGTTTAAATGGGCGGCTGAAAGGAATTAAAGAATACAGATTGTACAAGTTCTTATTCCTTGTTTATTCCATCCAGAATTTGGTAAATTCAATATGATGGCTGTAGGAGGCAAAGCAGAATTGCACAGGGCAATTGTAACGCAGCGAGATCTGGTTTTCAAAGGCTCAAACAGACAACAAAATGCCAATACAATGTTCTAGCATGTAGTTGACACAGCAATTCATCACACCAGTGATCCAAGCAAAGCATGATCAGCTGTAGGTAAGCAACTGGCAATTTAATTAAAGGGAAATTGATGCCATAATAAATTGTGGTAGAACGACTGTATAAGGGGAGTCATGGTAGCATTTATTGGATAATTTGAAGTGTAATCCATGGAGTTGGCAGTGTGTGTGACCACACAATGAGTCAATCAATAGCTAGTGGGTACCATCCAGTGATCCAAGCAAAAGTTCCACTGTGATAAATCCCATGATCAAACAACTTGTTAACACAACTATCACTCAACAATATTGGTAATGTAGAGCAAGCAATGTATATATGGGCGATGTAATTAAGTACAGACAAAGCCAATTCTATGCATGTGAAGTTCATAGTCTCCCAACAGTTTACCAACAGCTGGTGAGTGAAGAAAATGATAATTTCTAGCAGAATGATTAAACGCCCAGGCTAGAAGACACACTTGAACATATCAAATTGAAGCAATTACACAGCAAATCACTATCACAGAATCAATTATATACCATAGACCCAAATATTACCCTGGAGAAAAAGTATCGAATGGCTTTGCTCAGGTTTTTTCTCACAGCAGTTTGCCAAATTACAATGGTGTTTTGGCTCTCTGGAGCATTACAGATTACATACTCTGAAACTTTCTCAACAATCCCTCCCTTCTCTACCAAAGAACCCCTTCTTCATCGCTGTGAAAAGAGTTTATACTAAGAATTGGCTTGCTGGGAGCAGTTGGAAGGCCAAGCATCCCCAACTCCTCAATTCCCTGACTCTAGCGCTATTCCTCTCCTTTGTCTTTTGTTGGAAGCATTCAATTGCATGGTTCTTTGTCATTTGACTTTATTTTTCTTTAACTTCTAATTCTTTTGTGCTTTCATTCGCAACACAGCACTTTAAAGTTTAGAGGCAAGCAATAACGGATTGAACGAGCATTGTCTTTTGCTGGCAGCGTTCATGTGAATCGTTTTTTGTCATTTGACTTTATTTTTCTTTATTTTCTAATTCTTTTGTGCTTTCATTCGCAATGCAGCACTTTAGAGGCAAGCAATAATGGATTGAATGAGCATTGGACCATTCACACTGTCAGATGCATCCCCCAACCTCATCATCAACATTGTAGCCTCAAGCTTTACTTCCATGGCCATTCTTCTAATTAGGTTGAATCTTCTTCATTGCACTAAACCATTAAACCATCCAAGGTGTGTGCGGATTTGGTTTTAGATCAGTTATGCAAGGCATTATACTTGTAGCTAATGCAGCATGGATACACCTACCAGTGTCAAATTCTTTACACCTTACCAGTACCCATGTACTGGAAACATACTTGTACCTATGCCCTATCACACCCTACCTCATACCAGAAACATAGTCACACACACCCCTATCATACCCCATTGTATCCATGCATTGTATCTTTTATATTCATGCATTGTATCTTTTATAAGAGACTGTTTGGTTCTGCCACATTGTATGGACAACATTGTAGTCAACAGTCCCTTTGACCTACTTTGTGGTCAATAGTGGGACATAAATATAATTATCTTATCTTATCTTACCTACAACACCTTCACATACCTCGTTGTACCTTGGGTGAATTTGGAGATGTGCCTTGATTTCAGGTACATCAACATCAACCTTCATATGCAAAAAGTTTTTCTAATAATTTTCGCTTTTAACCATGGTGAATCAGTAACACGTTGGAGTAATCTAGGTGCGGCCCATGATCAAATCTTCTGGCTGCCACTATAACACCAACAGTATATCCAACAACCTGCAAACCAGATATACCAATAACTTATGATAGCAAGAGGCAAGACATCATGTGGGTGGGAGCGCCTACTCTTCAAGCTTTATCACAGCAGGCCAAACATGTCCCTTGACATTGAACGTGGGTGGATGGGAGAACAAACCATGCTCCCAACCAATCAAACTACCAACTCGAGACAAAATTAGAAAGCCCCAACAAGGTTGCAATTAGGGTGGCCCAATAGAAAACCATAAAACAACTAAGTGTTGCCCCCATTTATACCTTTAAACCTAATTGCATGCTCACTTTTGCATTTCCAGTTTGGCTATACAGGCTTGGAAGAGACAAGCAAACGAGGAGGAAGTAAGACTCTGTATATTGTTTTATTGCAGGAAACTGGTTTCCATCCCAATGTTTCAACATTCAGCATTTTTCATCACTATCGGCATTCTTCTCTCCCAGAGAGTCCCCACATTTCAGTATCATCTAGTTGAAGTTTCACATTTTTCTATTTGTCATTTCCACACTATATATGGAAAGGGAAGGAATATCAATGTTCAATGTTGAATCACGAATGTCAGTTGTTGAATGGTAGACACTAGAATAATTTGAATCTAAAAGTTAATCTGAATCTTTACTCATTTACATTAATATTAGTTCTCTTTTTTCCCCACACACACATATATATGATATCTGTATCTCTGACATAACCCTGTCCTGTGTTTCAAAAAGTGGCACACCTGTACCCGTACCCACACCTATTCCCGAGTACCTGTACCCTGGCAACTTAGACTTTAGTGCTTGGAAATAAAGGACAAATATGCTAAAAATGCAGGAAAACACCTTCATCATTTGGTTGTTACAGCAAGGGATTGGGCTGCTGCAATATATGACCAAAATCTAAATATGATTTGATATATACCCAAAATTATCAAGAAAACGGGGGAACTTAGTAATAGAGAAGCTTTCTTTCCTTGGATACCAATATTTCCTCTTTAATAGTACAATTAACGGCCAAGGATGCCCAAGAATTGAATAAGGTTATAGTGAGGTCCAAAGAAGGGCATTTATAGACTACAGTAGTCTTGCAGTGTCCTAGACAGCCTCTGATCAATACGTGCAAGTCATGTTTAACTCCTGCTAGTGGTCCCCTTTGGAAATGCCTCCTGGCCGACACACTATCTAATGCAGTCATCTTATATCATTATGTATTTTTCTGAAAAGTGGGTACCTACCACTTGCTTGGTTAGTTGAGGGACAATTTTTGAGGATTGTCTATCTCCTTTGGTTGACATGCAAACCCTCATCAATCAAACCAAAGATCACGGACATATTTGAGCATTAACGAATCACTCTATAGGAGAGAACTGGGCCTGTAACAAAAGGAAACACTTCTTTCAACATTAGTTTTCAATTATTGACAGAAAAGGGATTGCAATCCTAAGTTGCATGGTATGGGGAAACAGAAATGTGTAGCTGAAATGATAAAGCGCTGGAAACATGACCCCCCCAAAAATCAGGAAACAGGGAAGCATGATGTGCGTCTGTGTCTGTCTGTGTGTATTTCAGAAAAATATAATGAAGTTTTGAAAGAAAGCATTTCAGTTTTAACATCATAATTTAGAATACAAATACAGATTCATGAATAAATGAGCAAATGCCAAGGCCCAAAGCCCAAGAACATTTAAATGAAAAACATAAAATAAATTAGACAAGTGATACATGTAACATAATGCAAACAATAAACTCCAAAAACAGCCATTATTGTTTATAAATGAGACTATATATTCAAAATTAGCCTTTATATATGAGCCTTAAGGCTACAATGCTGCATGTGTGAACTATGGACAGTGAACATAGAATCTAGGAAAGCATAAAGGCTAATAGTCATCATCCTCTTCTTCATACTCATGTTGTTCATGTGTTTTCCCAAAATAACAACAAAGATGGTCGTAGCAACTTAATAATCTAAATCTTCTCTTGCTGAAGTTGCCCTTGCTCAAGTCCCCCTTGCTGTAATCCCTTGTAACTTGTTCAATTTCCTTTGCTGAGTGCTCAATTCTCACTTGCTCAAATGTCAAACAGTGTGAGGAGAAATTAAAGCAACAACCTGTTTTAAAAGAATTTTTTTATTTCTAGAGGCTTATAGAAATCTCCCAAAGAATATTATCAAAATTAGTGGGTCTCAGGCGAAAAATAAGCCACATAAGCACACCGTACAAGCCCACACCCACTGTATGGCCAGCAAAACGCATTGTACAACACTTGAAAGTTGAAATGCATTTCAAGAGGTGTGATATGTGTTTCAAAAATGTGAAACGCGTATCACCCCTCTTGAAACATGTTTCAATCATGTATTAAGTGTGTTTCAAGGTTTTCGTACCCAAATGCGCTTTGTACAGGAGGGCCTCATTTCCTACAACCTAGTTGCAATACTAACCTTGGTCAAGATGACAACCAAGTTCCACAGGCCACAACTATTATCTGTATTCCGAAGATTCCTTTCTATGATGTCTTCATAATACTTTTAGGGTTGGTACTGCACAACAAATGAAATTGTATTAAAAGGTTTTGTGGTGACTTAGTTATCTGAGGGAAGTTGAATGACCAAAGCAGGAAAAATACATCCTATGATCTAAGTAACATGACACGTCCCGCACCCCCTGTGCCATGAATCCTTCGCATTAGACACGACACGATGATGACATGTGCCCAAAACGAGTTTGACTCGTGTCCGAAGTGAGCGACATGAGTTTGACTAGTGTCAGGCACATGCCAAAATCATGTCCAGATTTTGTGACACATGTCCCACGTGAAATGACCCCTACGCACTTTAAAATTATGTTTTAGATCAATTCTCCTCACATTTGTTTGTTGTTTTAGAGTTGTAGGAGTGTGTGGATGACCAAGGAAGGAGAGAAACAAGTTCTAGAGGAGATTCAAGGAGAAGGTAAGTGGATTTTCCTTCCAATTTATTTTTAGTTTTGTTATAGCAGTTTGCCAATCCAATTTTGTTTACATGCACATCCTTACAGCAGTTCATTTTTCTTTATATTCACAGCAATCATGGCTCAATCAAAGGCAGCAGAAATAGGGCAAAAGAAGGAGAGGAATGCCCCCACTAATAATGCCCCCCTTTTTAATTTCATCAAGGTCTGCAAGCAATGTTACTTGGGAGCGGGAGTGACATTTTCAGAAGCTCCCGGTTTAGGAGCGAATCCCGGAGCGATTTTTTAAAAATATATATATTTTTTATATTTTTTAATTTTTGATACATATATGTCAACAAAAACATGTAGAATGATGAATTAGATATAAAAAACATACAAAAAAAAAAACATATATTGATCATTGAACCATATCACATCAATCATCTAAAAGTTATAATCTTCATCAACCATGTCCACAAGTTAGTAACATACATATTACAACTGCAACATATTGATTCTCGTGAATCATGATTCATCAAATTCAATCTTAAAGTTTCAACTTCAAGCTTTCAAAATTGAAAATTCAATATATAACATTTGTCATCATTGATCACCAAAGTTGTACTTGTAAGCTAAGTTTAACCATTACAAGAAATAATATCTTAGATATTTCTAAGTTCTAACTTCTAACTATTAACATGAAATGAAATGTTATAAAATGAAACATGAATAATGAAATGAAATGAAACAACTTTAGTCTTTCACGAAGCATCATATTCATAATTCACAATCATTCCCAATGAGTTATAATTGCCAACTTCAAACTTCAAATTTTCATTGTCATAGTCATATATTGTTTACAAAAAATATCATTATGATATGAAAGAGTCAAGAGTCAAGGACTCAAGACTCAACAGTTATGAAAACTAATAAAAACTAGAAAAGACAAGTAAACTGTAAATCTACATGTGGCCCTTGCCATGAGAGTCTCCAGGAGTATAAGTAGGTCGTGGTGGTCTTCTAGGAGTCTCCCGCACAAACCGACGACCAGAACTAGAAGGCACATGCCCTCCACGTGAGGGTGTAGATGGAGGTGGCGACAGCAAAGGAACAAGACTCGGAACTCGAGCACTGCTACTAGATGGTGGAGGTGGCATGGCTGCTGCAGCTGCTTCATCTTCATCCCTTATAAATTCCTCTTCCAGCTCTTCAAGATGTATAGTGCCATCCTCCAAATTGTCTTCCTCTGGGTGGTTGTCCCAAATTTTATATGTGGGATCCTCATAAGCCCGATCACAGTAATGACTCAACAACCTCAAGTTGTAGTGCACATAAACCAAGCTTTCTCCCCGGTTTTCATTGAGTCTGTTTCTTTTCACACTATGTATGAAGTTGTAGGTGCTCCAACACCTCTCTGCAGAAGAAGTATTTACAACCTGTGATAGAACTTTTTTTGCCAATTTTGGGAAAAGTCCCTGGCCGCCATACGTTTCCCACCATGTGAGAGAATCAAATCTGTCTCTGTCTTCCATTGCATGGAAGTTACCAAACAAACCGGTGCCACTGAAATATTTGCCTATTTCAAGGCGCACAGCTGCACATTCCTCCCTGTCAGGTATCAACTTTTCTAATGCTTGCAAATATCCACTAGTTACCTCTGCATCTAAATGGGGTTTGGTCCTAATCCCACCCCCTGGTGCAGGTTAGCCCAACCAAAATGTAAAGTAGTATTTTGGCGTAAGGATATACACCAAGCAATGTAGTGGAAGATTAACTTTATTCCACCATTCACACACACAATCGTGAATCAGTTTGTACAAGTCGGGATCTCTGTTATGAAAAGTATCTTTTATTTGCCCCAACATGGTATCCATCTGCTCATACACCTCGCCAATCACTGGTTTATTTGTATCTGCAAACCGAATCATGTGATAAATGGGCTTGGTGAAATCCAATACTTGCCTCACACTTGTCCAAAACTGACCATCAAGAGCGGCCTCCTCCACTAGTTCAAAACCTCGCCTGTCAGCTACATTTGTAGCCCTTTCCTTTAATACCTGCCAATGTGGACTTGATACCATGATAGCCAATGACTCTCTTACCTTCAAAAGGTGCCTGAAGGTGAGGTAATAGCTACCAAATCTGGTCTTCGCAATCTTCAACAACTCCAATCTTGAGTGACTGCGGAAAAGGCCATGGGTATTGCTATGATTTGTAATAAATTTTATCATTTGTTTGCCTTTCTTGCACAAATCACCAATCCATTTGTATTGTGCATTTTTGTTCTTGACAACATCATGCATTAGAAGGTTCAATGTGTGAACCAAACATCCAGACCAAAATATGTTGGGGTATTTATCCTCAATAATTGCTCCCGCTGCCTTACAATTAGGAGCATTATCAGTGATGACTTGGATGACATTGTATGGCCCAATACGATCAATTGTTTCAAGTAATGCTTCTGCAATGTTGATGGCGATCTTGAACTTGTCTGAGTAATCATGTGCAGTTAGAAAGATGGCACCACTAACAGACACAGCAAGAACACTTATCAATGGCTTGCCTTTTACATTTGTCCATCCATCAAATACAATGGACACCCCATGGTCAGTCCAAGAACTTGTCATTCTATTCAAAGAATGTGATCTTTTTGCTTTTTCATGATCAAGGCCAACAGTTCTTGCCTTGTCATACCCAGGGCTCTTGTATCCTTTAGGGGCATCATTTATGGCAGAAACCATTTCGTGCCAATAAGGTGAGCGAAGAACATTGAATGGTATCCCACATGCATAGAGAAACCTATAAACCTTTGAATCCACATCATTCCTACACCCCTCATCAAGGAAATTTGATATGGTTCTACGCCTTAAAGTTGATGACCCTGTGCCTCCATATCCACTGCCTTGGGAGGATGCTGAAGGAGTTCTTTGTGCTTGTGATTGTGAGCTTGGTTCAAAGAAACCCCTTGATTTTTTAGATTTGTATTGGGCTTCCTCCTCTTCCCTTATGTATTTGGCTCTATCTGCTGCTGACGCAGCGGCACAAGTTTTGATTCCTATTTGTTTATCTCCATCCCATGGCCTTTTCCCGCATAGGTGTTTTCTGGCACGGGTGTATGAACCTGTGTAATTATTGTTGCAATGGGGGCAATGAAATTTAGTGGTTCCACCCCCTTTCCCTGCTTCAAGCCTGTTAACATATTTCCACAATGGGGTTTGGTCTTGTTTAGATTTTTGAGAGTCATGTTCACCCTCCTCCAGCTCCTCCTCACCGGAGTTTTCATCAAATCCACTTTCTCCAGCTTCTTCATCCCCCTCTTCATTTTGGCCCCTCCGTTTCCTACTCTCCAGCACCATAATAACCATAAAAGGGACCAAGAAGAGGAAAATGCGAAGAAATATAGCTAGGTCCATGATGTTTGATATTTGTAGGCTTTTGAATCTGCAAAATTTAATGGGAATGAAAATGGGAATATGAATGAGAAAATTAATTTAGATTTATTTAGATTTATTAATTTTATTTAGATTCATGATTTTTTTACTAAATAAATTAAACTAAACTAAATTAAACTAACTAAACTATACTAAATTACTACCTAACTAAGGTTTAAAATACTAAATTACTAAGTTACTAACGTAACTAACCTCTTTGCAGGCTTGCTCCTCGGCGCTTGCTCCTCGCTTCTCCTCGCTCCTTTGCTCAATCTCCTTCGCTCTCCAGCGTCTCCTCAACTCATTCAAGTGACAATGAATTTGCTTTTGCCCCCAAGTCATTTTAAAACTAAATTTTTTTTTAAAATGAAATTTTTTTTTCGCGTCCGCGGAATTTTTTTCGTTCGAATCGCTCCCGACATCACGCGCGTCGCTCCCGAAGTGAAAATTAAACGCTCAGGAGCGATCGCTCCTGATCGCTCCCGAGCTATAATTTTCGCTCCCGGAGCGATGGGAGCGACGCTCCCAAACTCGCTCCTGATTTTGGCAGGGAGCGTAAATTTTTTTATCGGGAGCGCACTCCCGCCCGGAGCACGGATTGGGAGCGGGTTCAAAGGGGGGGGGAGCACTCCCCCGCAACTCTGTCTGCAAGTATTCCATCTATTGGAAGTGGACCTCAACAACAGCTTCAAATGTTGAGAGAAACATCCTTTTAGCAAGACAATAGGCTCAAGAACTGAAATATCCCTTGTGGAAGTATGTTACAAGACATCAAGGGCCAGGGAGCAAATTAAAGGGAGGCAATGTTCTTTGGACATGCAGCTTTTGCAACCATCAATTCAAGAGCACCTACTTCCATGTGAAAGGGCATTTGTTGGGCACATCTTGTGGACTTGGAGCATGTCCAAGAGTGAGTGCATCTAAGAGGAAAGAACTAGAAAGAGAGGCCAATGTTGGTGTGGCAATGGTGGCTGCATCATCTAAGAAAAACAAGAATGAGGATCCTCTTGCATTCTTGAGGAAAACCAATTATCCATTTGGGAGTTCCAGCGGGGGTGCAAGTCAAACAACAAAATGAAGGGCACATGGTCCAATGAATAACATATTTCAGCAAGAGAGGTGAGAAGAGATTGACCTTACCATGGGCTTTTTTTCTATCTCGACTTCATATCATTTAATATTGCATGGTCACCTTTATATATTGAGATGTGTCAATCTCTAGCTCAAGGGGCTCCATTGGGGTATGTGCCTCCTAGTTCAGAGAAGCTTAGAACCACATTGTTGGTTAAAGCAAAGAAAGAGGCAGATAGAATGCTTGAGCCTATTAAATCAACATGGCCATCATCTAGGGTTAGTATGGTTTCTGATGGATGGACAGACACAACACGCCATCCATTCATCAACTTCATGGTCTCTTCCTTGAATGGACTAGTTTTCTTGAAAACAGTGGATGTTGCTGGAAAATACAAGGATGCAAAATATATGGGTTAGTTGTTCATTAAAGTTATTGAAGACGTAGGTGTTAATTCGTGTGCAATGTTATCGGAACCGAACCGGTCATTGAACCGGAAAACCTCGTGGGCCAAGAACCAGTCAAAACTGGAAAAAAAAAACAGATTTACCAAAAACACATAAAATATTCATATTTTAAAGAAAAAGCATAAATATGCATGTGCATCCATATGAATCCAAACCATTTATACACAAATATGCAAAAGTTCTCATTTATATAGCAAGTAATAGTGCATATAACCAAAATAGCACTTAGTGCAAAACATCGTTGAACCAAAAATGTTACAAACATCAAGAAGCAGGCTCTAAAAGGCCTTTATAGTCCAAAATAACATGATAGATCATAGTATTATACTACAGCCTACAATACTACAAGCTACAGCTACAGCAAATCAATGATCAAATCATCAATCATCATCCGATTCTTGATCATCCTCCTCATTCTCATTTGAAGAATGAGTAGCATCCAAGTCTGCAATGGGATTATGGCTTGATTCCCCTGGCCCTGAAGCTGCTACTGGTGCTTCTGATATATCTACCTCTGCATCCTGTGGAGGTGGGTCCAAGTCCAACCAAGAAAGGTCTTCATTGTCAAATGTTGGTGCTTGACTCTCCACAACCCATTCTGATGTTGGATCAAAGTCACCCAAGAGAATGTTGCTTGATTCAAGAGTTTTATTCAACAATTGGTTGCATCTCAACCTAAGGTTGTATTGAACAAAAACCGTGTCATTCAACCGCTTTTGCTCCAAACAATTCCTCTTATTAGTGTGTATATGCTCAAACACACTCCAATTCCGCTCACACCCTGAAGCACTACATGTCTGGCTCAAAATTCGAATTGCAATTTTTTGCAATTGAGGGCATTCACTACCAAATTGTTGCCACCAGTAGTCTGCAAAAAGGGTGGAAAGAAAAAAATTATTAGCAAATGAATTTGAAAGTAAATTATTAATATAAAAATTTGCAAATTTTGACAGCTCTTACCTAGGGGACTCTTTGTTATATTTCTTATAACCATAGAAATTCCAAAGGTACCAATACTCTCACTGAAATTCAAGAGCTTGTTATAAATTAAATCTTGAGTCTTGGAATCTGGGACCATGCGCTTAATGCATTTATACAATCCCCCTAAAACCTCCCCATCAACCTCAAAATTTGTAGTGTAATGGTACCTTCAAAATTTAGAAAACAAAAACATATTCATCAAGTCAACAAAACTAAAAGTTAAAACTTATAACTTATAACTTATAAGAAATGAGCATTGAAATCCAAAATTACATACCTTGGATTTAAGTAGTAGCCAGCTGCATGTAAAGGTCTATGGAGTTGTTTGTTCCATCTTTCATCAATGATTCTCCATAGAGGAATGTACTTTTGTCTTTTATCCCCATATGTTGCCTTTATTTTTTCTTTGGCCTGATCCATGGCCTCATAAACAAACCCCATGGCAGGTTTATCACTATCCACCATCCGTAAAACTCTGACAAGAGGCTCACTAAATAGCACAATCTCCTCTGCCTTTGACCAAAATCTTTTGTCAAATACTTGGTCAACCATTTGTTTCCCTTCAGCCTTTTTGCTCCACTGAGATGAATTCCATTCATCACATGAAAACATCTTCCTCAAGTTCGATTTTTGTTGAACAAGGGATTGCAACGAAAGGAAGTTGGTTGCAAATCGTGTGATGGTTGATTGAACAAGCTCTTTACCCCCTGTGTGCTTTCTCATAAGGTTCAAAACCCATGAGTGGTTGTAGATGTACCTGGTTATGGATTTTGCATCTTCCACACACTTCTTCACCCACTCAATTTTGCCAATATCCTCAAGCATGAGGTCCAAACAATGGGCTGCACATGGAGACCACCAAATGGTGGGGTGTTTTTCCTCCAACATTTTTCCCACTGCAACATAGTTAGAGGCATTATTTGTGATAACTTGTACAACATTTTCAACCCCTACTTCCATAACTACTTCATCCAAAAGACGAAATAGCAATTGTGCATCCTTCACCTAATCAAATGCATCAATAGATTTGAGAAACATAGTACCTTTTGGACAAGCAATTAAGAAATTTAGTATGGTGCGAAATCTACCATCAGTCCATCCATCAGACATAATTGTGTATCCTATTTTGGTCCATGATTGCTTGAACTCTGTAAGGTACTCTTGTATTCTTTGGACCTCATTTTGTAAAAGTGGCCCCCTGATATCATGAAAGCTAGGGCCTTTGAAGCATGCTCCACATGAAGCTATAGCATCAATCATGCGCTGATAATATGCAAAATTAGTAGCATTAAAAAGTATGTCTGCATCATACCACTATCTAAAAATGCATTCATATGCAGCCTCCTTCTCTATCTTCTTCCATTTAGCATCAAGGGTTGGTTGAGAACCAGGGGTGGTGCGAGGTACAAAGGAGTCAATCCCTTTACAAGTTGTTATCCTCTCAAGTTAAAAGCACTTGAACTACACTCTCCAACTCTAGTAGAGAAATTAGAGGAATCTTCAAAACTGGGCACATATTCTTCAAAATTAGGTTCACTAAGCATAGCATCATCCTTTTGACTTTTGCCTATATCTTTTTTAATTTTTTTGTTTTTCTCATTTTCTTCATTGTAAGCTTCAATTAAACTTTGCATCTATGCTTTAAGATCATCAGAAACATTTTCACAAGGTTTTACTTTTTCTCTCCAATGTGCTAAGTGTTCTTTAATTCTATGGATCCCCCCACCCTTAATTTTTTTCCCACAATAGTTGTAGACTTTTACCCCTTGTTCATTGAAATGGCAGTGAACTCAAGCTGAATCATTCTTGTTTTGGGGGGCCTTGAAGAAGAAATGAAAAAATCTACCTAAAAATCCCTAGGGTTTTTAGAATTCTATGGCAAATTTTTTAAAGAAAAATAAAAGAGAAGTAGAGGCAATGAAATACTTGGAGAAGAATCAAAATCTATAAATCATGAGAAGAGAAGAAGCTCCAACCAATCTAAAAATAAACTCTTCAATCAGCTCCAAAATCTCCCTCGGAAATTTGTCAATGAAATCCCTCAAAATAACCCTGCAAATTTCAATAATTGTTGAGAAAAAAATGGAAGAAAATAACGGCCAAAATTTTTTTCCAACAAAAAATTACAACTCTGAGTTATGCATAAAAACACTAGGGTTTTAAAAATTTTAGGGAAAAAAAAATAGATTTTTCAAGAAAAATAGAACATTAATGGTTGAAAAAAATACCTTGAATTTTCCTCTTAATTTTCTAAAGAAAATCAGATCCAAAATCCTCCAAAATCAGCTCTAGAGCAGCCCCTACAAATCTGCATAAAAACACTAGGTTTTTTATTTTTTTGAGAAAAAAAACACTGATTTTTGGAGAAAAATGGAACAAAATAAACTGGAAAAAATTTCCCTCATTTACCCTCTAAATTTTTTGGAGAAAATCAACTCCAAAATCCTCTGAAATCAGCAATGTAGCAACCCCAACAAAACAAAAAATAAAAAATCTTCCACGAGCTCCAAAAACCACTGAAGAAAACTCAAAGATCTTTGAAAAAAATAAATCTTTGAAGTAGCTCGAAAATCTTCCAACCCAACAGCTCTCCAAGACTCCAATCAGCTCTTCAAATCTGCAAAAAAATCTCCCTCAAAACAACCCTGCAAAAAACTCTCTGAATTCTCCTCACCGAACATAGCTCAAGAATTGCGAGAGACTTGAATGAGTAGTGTGAGTGAAATAGAGGGGGTGGGAGTGTTTAAATAGCTTTAGAGGGGTGGGAGGAGGGGGCGGCTAAAGTAGGTTAGAAACTAGGAATAATAATTAAAAATTAAAAATTAAAATTATGCCCAGGGCGCGCAGCCGTGGGCCCAGCGAACAGGCAGAATTGATCACCGAACCGGTCCTTTTCCAATTCACATGGCCGGTTCAGACCAATTTTGCCTCCAAACCAGTCGGACCGGCCAGTTTTGCCTAAACGGTTTGGTTCCGATAACATGTTCCTGTGTGCAAATCATTACAGACAACGCATTTGTTTGCAAGGTTGTTGGCAAGATTGCGAAAGCTAAATATCCACAAATATTTTGGACACCCTACATTGTCCATTCTTTGAATTTAGCACTTAAATCTATTGCTTTTGATGTGCCATGGATTGGAAATCTTATTGAGGATGCACGCCATATCTGCAACTTTGTACAAAATTGTACCAATGCCCACACAATCTACAAAGAGTACACAGATCTATCATTATTGAAGATTGCATATACACGGTTTGCCTATGCATTCATCATGTTGAAGAGGTTGAAGGAGGAGTTCAAGACTACTCTTGGGGCCATGGTTATTTTAGAGTTTCGGTCTTTTTGGAAAAAAACAGATCAAGCATCCTCAAAAAAAGTCAAGGATACAGTGTTAGATGATGCTTGTTGGGAGAGGGTAGATCTTACTATTAAGATCATGGACCCTATCATTGCTTTGTTAAATTTGCAAACATAGACCAACCCATCCTAGGATAGATTTATGAGGGGTGGGATTCCATGATTGAGTCCACGAGGACCATTATTTTTCAAAATGAGTGT
Source organism: Pinus tabuliformis (assembly GCA_031772625.1). Classification (NCBI taxonomy): domain Eukaryota; kingdom Viridiplantae; phylum Streptophyta; class Pinopsida; order Pinales; family Pinaceae; genus Pinus; species Pinus tabuliformis. The sequence continues at coordinate 786,693,977 of CM062819.1, read as the reverse complement.
CATGAGGATGAGACATCATCAGAGGCCTTCTTCACCACCATAAAATATATTTTTTCCAGCAGGTGGGGCAAGAATTGCACATCTTTGCATTGTTGGGCTCACTCATTGAATCCAAAATACTACAGCATTGAGTGCCTTAGTGGTGGGCCTTTACGCAGATTCCCCCCTCACATGTATGTTAGAGAAAAGATGCATTTAGATGGATATTTCAAGATAGAGCATCCCTTGGTGAGGTAGAGGATGACTTTGCAGAGTTTTCCACTAGTACTGGGAGATTTGCAGGGTATGATGTGATTAGAGATAAGGGGCCTAAAAAGTTGGGCAACATGCCCTCCTCTATAGAAATTAGCCATGAGACTCATGTCTCATGTTTTTTACTTCATCCTCTTGTTGCGAGAGGAATTGGAGCACATATGGGAATTTGTATAGTTTGAAGAAGAGCAAGCTTGAGTAGTCCAAGGCAGAGACAATGGTGTATATGCACACCAATCTTCGTCTTATTTACAGGCAAAGGGAGGAGTAATTGAAAGGAAATACAAAGATGTGGTATATGTTTCCTGATGATATGGGTTTGGACAATAATGTTGATTTGGCAATGGCCAACTTGGATCTTAATGAGCCAGTGCTAGAGGTTGACACTTTTGATGATGGTGATCCTCTTGAGGGGTCATCCTCCACACTAGTAGATGTAGAGTTTAGATTAGATACAGAGGAGGAGGATGCAAAAGAGAGCAATGGAGGTAGTTATGTTGATTTTGATGTTGGTGAGCTATAGCCTATGAGATTCTTCCATCCTTATCTACAGTTCTAGTATCTACCCTCTTTTGTATATTTACCATTTGCCATTAGCATTCCCACATATAGTATTTGTGACTCATTGAGTCAAGTCTCAATATCTATGTAATATATTTTGATTTTGATGACTTAATGAGAAAACCACAGTTTATGGTTAATTTCTTGCGTTTGTCAATTTATTGTCATTGACGTAGTAGTAAGTACTAGTTGTATTATTGATGATTGTATGTATGATTGAATTTGTATCATCATCATGTACATGTTTCAGTTACTAAATTGAATCTTTGTCTGATATTGATATATATATAACGTGTCCTCCATATTATGTGACTTAGTCTATGATGGACATAAATTATTAAACAACAGTCACTAAAGTTCATTAGGATACCACCAGATCAATGGTCATACAATACAAGTGTATAGTTTTTGTATTCTTATTTCCATATACATGATGCAGGGGTAGACCTTAAGTAGACAATTATAGTAAAGGAAGAACCATAAAGGACTAGGCGTTCTTATTGTACCAGCTTAGATCCGTATTAACTTCGGATCTACCAAGAGCCGAGAGGGATCAAATATCTTTTCACTCTAAAAAGAGCTTTGCATATCAAAGAGATTTGATCCCTCTCGGCACTTGGTAGATCTAGAGTCAAAATGGATCTAGGCTGGCTTAATTTCACCTTTTAAATAGGCTATATTCCACATGAATACCATGGGCCATTTTTATTTTTATTATTATTTTATTTTTAAAGGGTTATTTTTATGTTTTATTTTTATTTATCTCTATTTTATTTTCACCAAGTTAAAATGTTTACATTACATTAATCTTTTTATTTTATTTTATTTTATTTTATTTTTATGTAATTTGACTTAGTCAAAATGTTAAACATTACATTACAACATTGCTACTATACTGAGCTGGAGAGCGCCTCTCGGCACAATTAAAAGAATTTCTGGTGACTTGGTTATCTGAGAGAAGTTGAATGACCAATGCAGGAAGAATACATCCTATGATGGATATGATTATTATGTGGTGATCAGTAAAGTTTGATAGGATACCACCAGATCTATGCTCATACATGTGTACTCTGTTTTAAAAGTCGGCTGGCTCGGAACCGACTCGGCTCAATTGGTCCACGCCGGCAAAAAAATTTCTGACCCGGCCTTCGAATCGGTTTGGCCGGCTCGATCTTAACTCGACCGAGTCCGTGTTAACCCGGCCAGGTCACTTCCTGTGGCCAACAAACCAAAAAAACGCAGAATTTTTTATATTTTTTTATGATTTCGCTGAGTGTTGGGGACTCCAAATTGTTTTATTAATTGGTTAGTTGTCTTTGGGGTCCATTCCCCTCTACCAAACCCTATTTAACCCACTCAATTCCTCTCATTCTCTCACGGCCATCTCATGCATTTGAGTGAGAACTTCAGTGAGAGTTTGTGAGGAGTTGTTGAGCTTGTTTTTGGAGCAGCAGTGAGGAGTCTTGGGCAAGCATTGTAGCTGCAGTGAGGAGCTTCTTGGGCAGCCATTTGGAGCAGCATTGAGGAGTTGATTTCTTGGAGCAAGCTTGAGGAGGCAGTTTGTGCCTGGAGGTATTTTTTTCACTTGTACAAATCTGTTTTTGCTTATTAAATTTTAGGTGCATATCTAGAAATCCTAAAGAGTGTTTTTTGTGAAAGAAATGAACATTGAATCAATGTTTTTTTTTTCATTTTCAGATTGTTTGGTTTCATTTCCTAGTCAAAAAATGGCACCTAGAGTGAAAGATGCTGCTTGGGCATATGTTGAAATGGTTGATAGTCAAATGCATTGCAAATTTTGCCAAAGGAAAATTAAGGAAGGTCCTGGGAGCATTAATAGGCTGAAACAACACTTGGCAGGGATTAGAGGCCAAATTACTCCATGTACCTCACCAGAAATTGGGGAGATTAGGAAGGAATTGTTAGCCGGCTTTGAGAAGTTTAAACAAGATAAGGCTAGGCAAAAAGAGTTAGAGGCTGAAATTGGGAGGAAGAGGGAGATACAAAAAATGATGGCCCAGGCTACCAACCCCCATTATGATTTTGAGGGTTCTTTCTCTATCCCTCATACTGATGCATCCAACCCTTTCTGATATGTTCCTCCCTCTTTGGGTTCTATTCAAGATAAGGGAAAGGGTAGAATGAATTTGAAAAAGGGTGATATCAAAAGTTATTTCACTCCCTCCTCTCCATCAGATGCACATGGTCCTCAACCTAGTAAAAGTCAAATGCAGCCCACTTTAGATGACCATTGGAAGAAAGAATTGAGGGAGACTACTTGTGATTATATAGCTAGATGGTGGTATAATGTTGATATCCCCTTCAATGCTTCCCGTTCACCATATTATGAGCCTATGTTTGATGCCATACATGCTGCTGGAAAAGGCTTCAAAGGCCCTACTATGCATGAGCTAAGGGGGTATCGTTTGCAGAAAGAAATTTCATCCATTAATGAGTATTTGAAAGATTTCAAGGACTTATGGGCAAGAACAGGATGTACCATCATGTCAGATGGATGGACTGATCAAAGACACTGTACCATCATAAACTTTCTTATCTTCTGCCCACGGGGAACCATGTTTTTAAAATCAGTGGATGCATCTAATAAGGTAAAAGATGGGCAATTGTTGTTTCAGCTATTGGATCAGGTTGTTGAGGAGGTGGGGGTGGCTAATGTTGTTCAAGTCATCACAGATAATGCCTCTAACTATGTTCTTGCTGGTAAACTGTTAGAGGAAAAACACAAGACCATCTTTTGGACCCCATGTGCTGCACATTGCATAGACCTCATGCTTGAGGATATTGGAAATTTAGATTGGGTCAAAAACACTGTAGATCATGCCAAAAGCATAACAAAATTTATCTACAATCATTCGTGGATTTTGAGCCTCATGAGGAAATACACTGGGGGCAGGGATATTATTAGGCCTGCCATCACTAGAATTGCTACTCATTTTTTGACATTGCAATCTATGCTTTCCCAACACAGAAACTTGCAAAAGTTGTTCTCCAGTGATGAATGGAATCAAAGCCAGTGGTCTCACAAACTAGAAGGAAAAGAATTGAAAAAGAAAGTTAATGAAGAAATATTTTGGAGAAAGGCAGCAGAGATTGTGAAGCTTGCTGAGCCACTGGTTAAAGTGTTGCGGTTGGTGGATGGGGAAAGATTGGCTATGGGCTTCATTTATGAGGCTATGGATCAAGCAAAGGAGCAAATAAAGAGGGCATACAAGGATAAAGTGGCTAAGTATGGGCCCATTTGGGCAATCATTAATGAAAGATGGAACAATCAACTCCATCGCCCTATACATGCGACTGGGTATTTTTTGAACCCATGGTATCATTATAAAGCTAAGGAGCCAGGAGCTTTGAGGGGGGAGGTTAGAGATGGACTGATTGACTGCATTGATCACATGATCCCATTGGAGTCTGATCAGCTGGAGATAGACCGACAGGTCACGACCTTCAGCGATGCCTCAGGTACCTTTGGGAAGAACCTAGCAAATATTGCAAGAGAAGCAGATGAGCCAGGTAAACAAAAATTTCAATTTTCAAATTCTTAATAGTTTTTTTAAATTTTGTTAAATCGTTTATAGTTTGAAAGTTGGATATAATTTGTAATCTTGTTGAGCTAACTCATTACACTCCTATGTTTTTTGCAGCACAATGGTGGGAGGCTTTTGGTGGCCATTGTCCTGAATTGCAAAAGTTTGCAATTCGTATTTTGAGTCAAACTTGCAGTGCTACTGGGTGTGAGCGCAATTGGTCTGTCTTTGAGAGGATTCACACAAAGAAGAGAAACCATTTGGATCAAAAACGGTTAAATGATCTAGTGTATGTCCAATACAACCTCCGACTCAGACGCAACCAATTGCTGAACAAAAGACCTGATTCAGATCCCATTGTGTTGGAAGACATTGATCCAACATCAGATTGGGTAGTGGAGAGTCATCCAGCAGAGTTTGATCCTGATGAGGATCTTGATTTTGATTTAGATATGGAGGCATCACTCGAACATGATGTTCAGTTGAATGCAGATCCCGATCCACTTGTACTACCAGCCTCAGCCTCACAGCCAGCAAGGACTCCAGTTGCAGGCGCTTCCTCTGCTCAACCACGACAGAAGCGCAGCCGCATATCTACTATATCTCAGCTTGCATCTGCTGCACAGCCTGCTAGTGCTACCACTTCTACAGTTGCAGTTGGAGATGATGATGAGGAGGAGCCATGGGCCCCCCTGTCTAACTCTGATGATGATCCAGAGATTGATCCACATGATCTTGGCTCCTCTGGCAGTAGCTACTAGCCAGTGGCCCAGTAGTACTGGACCCTGGTCACAGTTTACTTTTGTTGTAGAGGCCATTTCTAGCCTCCTTGGTTATGTGTTTTTGTTTCGATCATGTATGTATTGGACAGTGCACTGGGTGCCATTTTGATATAATGGATATATTCATGAGCCTACTTTGATCATATGTTGTCTTCCATCTATATTTTAATTTCTAATGCTGTGTGTTTGAACTTTGAACTTTGAGCTTTGGAAACATGAATGAAAATCTTTTAAAATATGTTTTTTTATAAAAAAAAAAAAATATTTAGTGTATTTTTTACGACGACCTAGTCATTGAAATCGAGCCGGCTGAGTCGATACTGAGTCGGAGTCGACCCTCGGCGGAGTCGGAGTCCGAGTCGGAGTTTTAAAACATTGCATGTGTATAGCTGTTGTATTCTTATTTCCATATAGGTGATGTGGGGATAGACATTAAGTAAACAGTTATAGCAAAGGAAGAACCGTAAAATATTAGGCATTCATATATATATCAAATTTAAGTATATGTGCATGACATGCAATTATTCAATATGCATAACTGTCTAGGAGCAATTATTAGGACACATTCTTCCGGGTGCAATTAAATAATTTTCCAATTGTATGGACTATCCATTTTGTGTTACTCTTATTATGGAGTCTCAATTGTTAGCGATAAAGTATAGACCATTGTGAAAATAAAATATATCTATGCAAGCACTTCAAATTTCAATTTCACTTCTGCTTCACCGAAAATAATAAATTGCATCAAGGAGAGTACACAAAGATAAAATTTAAAGCTTACATTGTGCCAGCAACCCGTGTACTAATGTGGGTAACATTATCTGGGAAAAGCTTAGCCAGACCAAAATCTGCAATCTTTGGATTAAGATCTCTGTCCAGGAGTATATTACTAGCTTTGATATCCCTGTGTACAATGTGAGGCACAAGTTCTTCATGAAGATAAGAAAGACCACGAGCAGTTCCCATGCAGATTTTGGCTCTCATTGTCCAATCCATATTCATTCTAGTGTTATCTGAACCTGAAAATCATTTGTAATGTGTGTCATGTTCATAGGAAATTGTAATCCAATTGTTTTAATACTTCTCATTCAAATTTTGGCTGTCCTGTTCTCTTTTCCTGTTGGACTATTTCCTTGTTATCGCTTTGTTTCGTAATTTCCCTCGTCTAATACAACTTTCAATTGTGCTGTCATTTTCCAAGGGCAAGATAATTAAATTATTTTCAATTTTTTACTACAGAATCTACGATAATCTACAAGTGTAGAGTTGTACCTAGTAAGGCTTGAGAAATGCTGTTATTTTCAAGGTACTCATAGACCAAAATGCGATGTCCTTCTTCTGCACAGCATCCATGAAGCTTCACGAGATTTTCATGTTGCACGTCGGAGATTGTAGCTATCTCAGTTAGAAACTCTTTAACACCTTGTTTTGATTGTGCAGACAGTTGTTTTACTGCTACCACTGTGCCATCCTTGAGGGTTCCCTGTGATTTAAGTCAATATGCCACGAATCAAGGAAAGATGAATTGGTGCGCCAAAATTACTCGCTAAAAAAAGGGTAAACCCTGCAGCAGCTTATCAGGCAGTTAAGGCCGATATTTGAAAATGAAATACTAGGTGGAAAGCTCCATATTAACTTTGTTTGCACAAAGAAATATATACAAAGATGAAAGTCCTGTCAGGAATACTATGGTAATGATTTCCAAATATCACTGTGAAATTTGAAATACAAATTCAATTTATGTCACTCGTATCAATTTTCAACCAATCAATTTTTTGTTGGTTACAAAACAACTAACAGGCTCTCGTTAAAAACTTGCCCAAAAAAGAAAAGGATAAGGGCCAACGAGAAAAACTCACAGTTGAACCCAACAAAGAAGTGAGGAAGAGTTGAAAAAACAGTTAAGGAGATGAACCAGATATATTGAAAAGACGCTAAATAAAAATAGAACATACGCTGAATAATCATGGGTGACAGGGACACAAAACAGCAATGTGAAAAATCACTCCCTCACAAGAAGAAAAACCTAATAACAAATTTATAAGCAACAAGGGAGATTGCCATAATGTAGACATGTGTGGTCTTCTAAAACCAGCGTGTCTTTTAGCTCTTTTACCATGGCTTTCAAGCCATACGCTAATCTTCTTTTCCAAAATGAACCCATATAGCTTGGCTAACTTGCTAAGATGTGGCTAATCATAATGGTCTTATAATTAGAGAGAATGTTTTTATCCCCACTTTTAAAGATAGGCACAATCAAGCTTTGTGTCCAAGGCTTAGGGAAGCCATGTTTTACTACTAAATTGAGAAGCTTGTGAATATGAGGAATGAAGATAGACTTGCCCATTTTGAAAATTTTAACTTGGTAGCCTTCAATATCCCTGGCTTTACCATTGGGGATTTTCTTAATCCTGAACTCCACGTCTTCCAAAGAGAAAATATCCTCCTCTTATATAAGTTTTTAAGATGCTTCTGATAGTGTCCAGAGAGTCATAAATATTCTTAAGATAAGTATCCCAGTTCTTCAAGGGGATCAAATTATTTTCTTTTGTTTTACGAACAAGTATATTCCTCCAAAACTTTCTAGGCTCGGCTTTAGAAAGGTGGAGAAGACGCTCTTGCCTCTTATTAATATAGGATCTTTTCTGCGTTTCGATAAAAGGTTTGTATATACTTATTTTATCAAGTTTTGTTGTTTCGTTAGGAGCATCTTTGATCGTTTTTCTGGCAATTTTACAATCATTGTCATACCAAGGGTTGGAAGTTCTATTATTCTTTTTACACAACACCTCGGTAGAGAATACTATAGGAGTTTTAAAATGCTCATCATTTATTGGAATATTTTTTAATTTTTTTTATTTCATTTTATTATATTTTTTAATATTTATTTATAGTTTCATTTTATTAAATTTTTTAAATATTTCAAAATGGGTTATTAGATGTTGATAGCGTTGATATGTTTATTTTTTTATTTTTTAAATATAAAAAATAATTTATATTTTTTTAAATTATTAAGTTTATATTTTTATTATAATTATTATTATTTTAAATTTAAAAATATAATTTATATCTTTTACAGGTTAAAAAAAAAATAAGTTGTTAAATGATGATAGAATTTATATGTTTATATTATAGTTTTAGTTTTCATATTTATTTTTTTTACATAAATTGGAGAATTTATTATATTATAAAAGTTTATGATCGAAGTCTACATCATTATGCAATTTTTAAAGAAGAAATTCAAACCCTCACCTATTTGCTATTCTTCCTCTTCCTTCGCCCAAAATTTGTAAAGGTTTTACCATATCACATATAAAACTAAGAATATAACAAAGATCCTTTGAAGTAACGCGACCTTCATAGAAATTGAAGAGTTATACATATTAAGTAACCTATTTTGAGATATCATTATTGCATGAACCTATTTTACTGGTGGAGAGATAGCAAATTTCACCAATGCCAACGAATCTTTGTGCATTAATTGCATTGAAAAGGGCCAGTGCAAAACATTGACACTAGGAACATGATCAGGTTCATTTTTTTGCAGAGTTCCTTGACCTCTGCTGCTTCTAATACTGAAATTTGCCTTGTCTGTTGTATCAAAATTTACACTAACAGCTCCCATTATTGCCTCCACCTCTTCTCCATTACATTGAGATGCAACCGAAAATATTCCAATTCCATGCCCAAGACACCAATAGCCTCTCCATATGCCTTTATTTCATTGTAAATAGCTCGTAAATCAAAATAGTCCATCGTTCTCCCAATCCCAAACAAACAAATCACCAATCCTATAGCTAATAGTGGACAAAATGTCAAATATTTCTAAGCAATTGTATGAACAAACACCTAGGCATAGACCTCAAGTGGCAACCAAGCATACTTGAGAAACTCAATTAACCAACAAATATAAAAAAATTCCCAAACCAAGCATCGGTAGAATCAAGAGTAATGTTCCATAGAGACAATGTCCCCTCAGAACTAGACCTCGTTTACCATCTAACTATTGAATGCCCGTTACACACACATCATGATGCGGAGGGCAAACTGTAATGACTAATTACAGCGTCATGTCAACTGTAACCACAATCCCACTAGCATAATAGGAATTTTTTCACAAGCATAGATAAGCCATCATACTACAAGGTTGGAGCATGTAATGACATAAGCAATTAGAGTGAGAGATACTTGGCTGAGATTTTTCTGTGTAAAAACAATGAGCGGGTGTATGGGGATAGTGTTCATATCTTATTTTATGTTTTTTCAAATTTAACATTTCATGTTTCCAATATGTTATTTTTTAAGTTTATATTTAAAATTCAAGTTATTTTCTATGTTGACACTATAATTATTTTATGTTTAAAAGAATGCGTGGTTGTATGAAGACAGTGCAGGAGTATCGAGAGCTGTGCCATTTTTATGGGAACATTTTCGAGGTTAATTTTTAAGTTTTCCTGAAATTGAGAGTATTTATTTGAGGGAGTTAGGGAAGTGTGCAGATTTGGTGTTTGGTTGACTTATATATATAAAATAGAAGCCAGCCGTGAGTAAGGTTTTTATCAATTTTTTTAATAGCGTCAAGTAAATAATGATATTAAACAATTTTTTTATTATTAATTAGATTTAGTTTTGATAATGAAGAAGAAAGTGTTATTTTATTCATTTAAAAGGTTATTTTTAAAAATAACATGTTAAGTCTTTAATAAGTATGTTAATTGGATTTATTTTAAGTGATTGGAAAATTAGATTAATAATTTTCTTGTTCTTATTTAATTCTGACAAATAACATGATAAACAGATTTAGAGTATATTGTTGTAATAGCTCAAACCTTTGTTGTTAAACAACTTTGAGTGGCCTTGAACCCTTAAGGATATCTTACCCTTATCTAAAATAATATACATTATTACATAAATAAATAAATAAAATAAAATAAAAATAATAATAATAATAATTATTATTATTATATTATTATAAAAACAATAATTATTTACGAAATAAAATTAAAAATAATGTCATTAATGTTTATGATTATGACTATATTGTTTTATAAATATTTATTTATTATCATTTAAACGGTTCAGTGTACATAATTAAAAAATAAATAAAAAAGGGATATATATATATATATAATTCCTGAGTATACAGTTTTTCATAGTTTGAATTCAATATTATTTTATTTACATTTACACATATACAATATACTCTATTTTAACAACAACCAAAAAAACAAGTAAATAAGTATATTCTTTCTTTTTCTTTTTTTGGAATAGCCCAAACTTAGGTCGAGGCCACCCTATTTATTGGATAGAAAAATAACAATCAACCCAAAATGGGGTGCTTCAATATTAATTTATTTACATTTACACATATACAATATACTCTATTTTAACAAACAAAAAAACAAGTAAATAAGTATATTCTTTCTTTTTCTTTTTTGGACTAAGCTAAAGTAAGGTCGAGAGCACCCTATTTATTGGATAGAAAAATAACAATCAACCCAAAATGGGGTTCTATCACAAGGATTGTGTGAGGCTCAGTCGAAATGCTGGAACTAGGATTGTGTCAGGCTCGGCCGAGATGCTATCACTATGATTGTGCGAGGCTCGGTCTAGCTTGAACAACCCTTGAGATAGTTTTCCCCAAAGTGACTTCCATCCTCAACCCCACCACATGAAGTTTGAACCCGAGACCTCATAAGAATCAAACTTCACTATAACTAACTAATATACACCTCAGAAATAAATAAATATACATATTCATATAACATAAACAAATTAAATAAACACAGACACACACACACACATATATATAGATACCACACACTATCAATCCATTAAATTAATAAAAATTTCATTATATTAATAAAAATACCACTAACATGGTACATAACCCCATTCTCTCTAGCAAAATATCAAAATATAAAATAATTCTTTAAAAAAATTTTAACACTTGAAAATCAAGGGATCCCTCTCCCGCAACAAGATCCAGTTTTCTAAGTTTTTAACAAACTAAAGGGATGACCTTAATTGAAAAAACCCCAAGGTTTTTTCTTCAACTTCTATTAAATTTCTAATAAAGATTGTACTTTTCTTAATTTTGTATATTTTGGTTTTTTCTTCAAAATTTGTGATATTATTTGGAAATACAATTTATGATTGAATAGTAATTTTTATTGTTTAAAATGTGTTTTTAATACATAAATAGATTCACCGTCCTAAAAAAATCTGGAATGCTCAAATTATGTAAATTTCCCCATCACCAGATTTTACACAAAATTGACTTGGAAGAGTTAAACTAAACTATAGCATTTTAATATTACTTTGTTCGTCAAATATATTGCAGAACTCCGTAACATGCAATGGAAGAAGATGGAAGTCGATAGTTGTAATTCACCTTAACAAGGCCCCCTTAAATGCAGGTTGTTCCTTTTGTTGTTGTTGGAAGGAAAAATATTGACTTGGGATATTCTTGTTAAGTGAGGATGGGTAGGTCCTGGATTTTGTGTTCTATGTCGGATGAATGAGGAGTCTATTGCTCATTTATTTATTCACTGTCCTTTTGTAATTTCTGTTTGGAAGGCAATTTTCTCTTGTTTTAACCTTGATGCCTAGTGGAATGGAAGCTTGGTTGAAGAGTGTCTCTAGACTTGGAATCAAAGGTTTATTTCCTATTCCCTTAAATTCCTTCCGATCTTTGTATTGTGGGGAATTTGGCTATTGTGAAACCGCTCTCTGTATGAAGACTCTAAGGTTTTCTCTGAAGTTATTGCAAACAATGCAAGATCGACTTAACTTGAGCAAGTGAAACCACTGCAAGGGAAGAAGATCAAGTTAATCAGAGATGTGGAGTTGCAGACTGGTATAGTATGGGGATTCTTTGATGGAGCCAGTCAGAGGGATGTTTGTGGTGTGGGTATAGTCATTTTCTTCTCCCATAATCTGATGATTAAATGCAAGCTAGGTATCAACAAAGGCACAAATTTTACAGTTGAACTCCTTACTATGTGATGTGTAAAAAGTATTCAAATTGTATGGGAATTCAAAAGTCCTTCTGGATTGGTTCAATGGAAGAGCTATCTTAAGGGTTCTTCATTTAGAATCGTGGCAAAGGAAAATCCACCAACTACAGGAGCAATATGATGATGTGCAAGTTCTTCATACATACAGGGAAAATAATGCCATGGCAGATATGTTATCCAAGGAAGCTCTACTATTAGATGCTGAATTAGTTTCCATCTCAGAGGTATCTAACTGTTATGATCCTTGCACCTTAAAATTGATAAGAAACTAATAATTATAGCCCACTTCGAGGGGGGAAACCTCATACAATAAATACAATGAACAAGACAATATTTGATGATCCTAAGACTAGATTTCCTTAGTATATAATATCTATATATAAGATACAAAGGATACAATTATAATAGAATTGGACAATGAGGAGTTCTAGCCTACATAACAATATAATAATAGAAATCTAATCACACAATATCTAAGGCTTAATAAGGGGGTTTTGGGTTAACATCAGACTTATATAGGGCTTAACATGCCCCTCCCCTTCAAAGAACTGCTGTCCTCAACACTTAACTATCTGTGGGTTTTTTTGCATGAAACACTCATCTTCCCATGTCACATTTTCCACTGGTAGGTTCTTCCATTTGATGAGGTACTCAGTAATTGCTCGATTTCTTAGTTGCTTAGTTCTTGTTTCCAAAATTGTTTTTGGTTCTAATATTATTTTCCCTTCTCCATTATTCTTTGGTAGAAGAGTTTGGACTGGTATCTTATCACCGATGGCCTTCTTTAAGCAAGAAACTTGGAAGACTGGATGTACACATGAAGATGGAGGCAGCTCCAATTTGTAGGCCATACGTCCAATCCTTTGTAAGACCTTATAGGGGCCATAATACCTTGGAGCTAATTTATTGTACTTCTTTTGTTGATTGAGGGACATTTGTTTATATGGTTGTGGTCTCACAAATACGCAATCCCCCACTTCAGATTCCCTTTCACTGTGATGTTGATACGCTTGTTGTTTCATCCTATTTTGTCCCATAGCCAAGTTGTCTTTCAATAGTTTGAGAACCTCTTCTTGTTGGATCATAACACTAATGGTAATGTGTTGTCTATTTTGTTCTTTAATCTATTTGATCCTGTTCAAATAGGATTTAATTAAGTTTCAAGATATGTTTAAGGTCTAAAATACATCCGGGATTTTGTTCTCAGCCCAGTTTTTTAAATTATCAAGTGTGTTGTTATGCAGCCAAAAGATTGTACTTTTTAATTTCCTACAAAATATCAAAAATGTGTTTTTTCATTTGGTAAAACAAAAAACTTTATTAGTAAACTCATTATTTGTCCACCATTTCACAATCTGTGGAATCTCACCTGGTTCCTACATAAGTTTACACCGTTCAAAGGAGGTTTTCTAAAGAATGATTATGAAATGCCATGTTTTGTATCTTTTGGTTTCTTCTTCTTGGTTACCCAAGCAGACGAGAAGAAATCCAAAACACAGAAAGACAAATAAGGCCAAAACATGAACAAGGCCGACTATTACTAAAAATTGGATATGAACACAAGTCCTGCAACCATCTTCTGAACTTACCAAGAAACAAAGAAATTTTCCAACTTAATGCTTACCAGGAAACAAAGAAAGTATCAGAGTAGCTGAAAAGTTTAATACTTCAGAAATCCTCGTACCTTGTACACACTGCCGAAGCCACCTGACCCTATCTTGTTCTCCACGTTAAATATGTTTGTTGCAATTTTCAACTCGGCGTATGGATAAACCTTAACATCTGGAATGCTTGAAATGACTTGTGTCAGAAAACAGTTAATACAACACATTAGTAGGTCGTTAGAGGATATGTAGCCAATAATAAATTAAAAGAGGTATCAATCTAGGGGCCATTTTGTAAGGAACCATATACAGGAACAAACAGTAGAGAAGAAATGGAAATGAATGAATTGCAGGCCTCATTGATGAGTAGTGTAGCTAGTTACTAAAGATTTCATACTTCGAAAACCATACATTATTAACATTAAATGGGATATAAAACTCACCATCCCCTATTTCATTTTGTGGTGCTTCATCTTTTGATGTTTTCTTCTTCCAGAAGGAATCAAAGCAACAAAAGCTCATAGCTGCGGTCAGCATCTGCGTTATTGTATTCCACTTAAAAATTGTGTTTTAAAAGCCAACTTGGAATATAAGTCTGCAAGACAGTATCAATATGAAATAACAGCATTTGAGATCAACAACTATGGAATATTATTCAAGTATGCAGACACTAACAAAAGAAGGAAAACCTCTTCAAACAACCAATAAATGAAGCATAACAAGATCACATAAGATAAATTATGTTTACCCAGCATCCACAGGATCCTAAATTATGGTTACCCAATATCCACAGGATCCTAAGTTATGGTTACCCAGCATCCACAGGATCCCTCTAACTATTAGGGACAAAAAAAATCAAAAAATATTGTCCTTGCTTGCAAGGAGTGCCAATTAACCTCCAAAGGAGAAAATGTGGAATTCTGGACTGGTACGCAAGAAGAAATCCACTTGAAAGATTCTTCCTGATGGACTGAATAAGCCTTTCCAAGAACTGTAAAATACTAATTTGGTAATTATTGGACCCACAATTAATGAGGTAGAAGCCACCACCTTGATAGAAACTGATTTCTCTCATAATTTGTGTCTGTTTGCAGAATGCATTGACAAGCTTGCATTCAAAACTGAGTTGTTCAAGACAATAGTAGGATCTCGAGTCCCAATTGTTATTCAATAATATGAGGGTAACTTTGATTTTGATATCATGAAAGATTGAAAGGTATGATGTCATTCTGGTTAAAAAGCAGTTGTTGACTCGCAGCATATGTATTTTTTCTCCAAACCGCATTCTTCATCAACATTGTCAGACTGTTTTCAGACTCCCGTGTCTGGATGAGTCTCACCGAGTCACCACCGGGATGAGTAACTCCTAGAAACTCTTCTGTCATACTCCCCATTCGCTAGACTCCTCTGAAAATCGCCATACCATATTTTGAGTATTATTTTCTCTTTGCCAGGTCTGAAAAGAGCCACCAAAGACTCCCCAAGTCAGAGGCCAGCCAAGTCTTAAAAGAGTCTGAGTGTGACGACACTGTTCTTGATTACGTTTGTGAAACTGAAAGAACTTCCTTTGAAGCTTCTGAGTCCATCTCAAAATGGCTACAGAAAATCCTAAAAGTTGTTGTAATGATATTTTCATCAAGAAAAAATCAAAGGATGGTGAAAATGAAGTCTAGTTCAAGATGATACATCTTCTAAAACAGAATTGGAACGTTTTTATTGATAACCTTTCAAAGAAGGTTGCAGTTTACATAAAATGCAATCATTGCACCAAGAGTAATGAGGTGCATTTAAAGCCAAGGTAGATATGTCATGTATAACACAATCATAAATGAAATTGAAAAATAAAAAAAATAAAAAAAAAACTTAAAATTTGTAAAAGTGATTTTAAAAGCAGATCATAATAATATTAACAAATAATTGATGATAAAAAATACTAGAAACTTTAAGAACCACTATAATCAATTATAAAGAAACCAGCATGGAATTTTAAGTATGAATGGGTTAAGTTTTAATTTCTTTTTTATCTCACTGTGCTTACCAGATTACTAGATCTGGGGTTAAGATGAATCTATGCTAATTATATTTGACTGAAAGATTGAACTAGGCTTTAAAAAGGGTAACAAATCAGCAAAGTTTAGAACAAAGGATTCATTCAACCATACAAATCTTCACTTGGAGCACTAATTTTGTTGGTGACGAATAAGTTTTAGCCATATGAATGTGTGTGGATGATTGTGTATCCAACAAGGTAACATCTAATAGCTGATTACCTATTGGATTGTGCAGCAGGCACTACTATCTTAACAAGTAAATTTTGAACATTTACATAATATGCAATGTCCTACTGAAGAAAAAATAGAATGGCAATCTTTCGAGGTGTAATTTTATTAAGGAAGAGGTTGATAACTAGGCCGGCCAAGGTATATTTTTCAACATTTACATAATATGCAATGTCCTACTGAAGAAAAAATTGAATGGCAATCTTTCGAGGTGTAATTTTATTAAGGAAGAGGTTGATAAGTAGGCCGGCCAAGGTATATTTTTTAGCTCCAAGAAGATATAAGTGATTCATAAATGGAGGCCTATTAGTGTTGACTGGGAAAAAGATTTTCGTGCTTTAGCCTGTTTCTACTATAGCTTTTTGTTGTATTATCAAGCACCTTCGTTGGAATTATTAAATGATATGTGCTGACACTGAAATGAACAAGAAACAAGAATGGCTGAATAAAACACGTCTGCTTTGTGCCTTCTTCAATTTATTATTTACAGGTAATATAATGGAAAGAGATCAATTATGAAACTGCCTCAATTGCCGATTCCTCTAATCATAAAAGAAAACTGAGATCAATAATAATCAAAGTTGACTGAATCTTGATATTATAGATACTAAAAATATGTACATAACAACTACCCAGAACAAGGAGATCCATCATAATAAAGGTTAACCGTATCTCAATAGTTAACAACTCAATGAACATGAAGGAACAAAAGCGTAACAAACTAATCACTCACAAACTAGCCAGAAGGAAAGTGTAACAAAACTAACAGTTAAACACTACGCCCCTCGTTAATGCCCAACAGGCTTTATGGGACATATCAATTCCTCAGGCTGTTTAGAAGGAAAGTATCCCTACTTTCTTCCCTGTTTAAGAAAGGTGCTAAATTGTTTGAGCTTGAGTCGGCTTGCTGTAATATGAGAGAGGGCAGTGCTGATTGTCAGCAATGTGTTGTACAATGCAGGCTGCAATGAATCTAAGCAATCTATAGGTACAGGCTGCAATAAAAATAAGCAATCTATAGCTGCTGGCCATACAGTGCTGGCTGCAACGAATCTAGGAAAATCTATAGCTCCTGACTATAACATGATGGATTAATAACATCAGTCCTCCAAACCCATAAATAGTTGCACTAGATACCAAGTGATTCATTGGTTCATCTATATATTTCATAGTCCTAAAATAAATAGCTTGATTGTACACCTTCTCTGCTTCCGCACAGATCTTTGTTGAGATAGTCACAAAGAGGTATAATCCACGGAAAGTTCCTACACCAAATAGAATTGCATGTGTACCATCCAGAACACCATACGCTACATCAATTGCTTATTTGCATGTCAGTTGTAGATTAGCAACGTACTGGCAACAACATGTGTGTCTACAGTAGGTTTTCCAGCCATGTTACAGTTGTGCACACCAACATTCTGGAATAAAAACACCTTCTCTGGTAGAAGATCTATGACTAAATTACCCTGTTAAACAATAATACCATCTGACTCTTGCAAGATGTTGTCAAAGTGCTCCACACCCTCAGCAAATATCTGTGTCTGTTGAAGATTCCCAAGCTCATCAAGAAAAGCACAGGTTTGCCTAATGTCTTCAGCATGTCATGCGTATGATAAAGAACTAAAATCAATGCTGCTGTGAACACCCCAAGTTGTGATAACATGCATCTTTCTATATCACTTAGTGTTGGAGGATCAATATGAACTTGAGAGCCACTTGTGGTTGTATATGATAGAGACATTGCTGCACTGCCATATGTCTTGGGCTCCCATCTTCAGATGAGATGATCAAAATAGACACCCGTGCAGGTAACTATTGAGGTTGCATATATTTTCCTTCAGAGTGATTTTTGAACATCAAATGGGCTGGTGCTATCAGAGGGCTGCAGGCTAAAATAATGAAGATTGACAGTGGGAGCCAAAGCTGGCTTGCAAACAGCAGTCAGCCGAACAGCAGTCTATGGATGCCTATTCTCTTCTATTGAAACATAACATCTGCACAACATCAGAATAGGCCACATATATGATGTCCTAATTGTAATGCTTTGCATGTAGCATTAATAAATGGTCACGTGACTCTCATGCGAAGCAATGTTAACAGAACTGGCGGAACTGGCCGGTCCGGCCGTTTGGGACCCAAAACAGTCTGGTTTGGGCTTCAGTACCAAACTGACCTATTTCACCGAACCAGTCAGATCGGGACAAGTTCCGTGCGGTATGTAGACTCGCAGGCCAGCCTAAAAAAATTGCATTTTTTTCTATTTATTATTTTTCATTTGGGTGGCCCACATCTAATGAAGCCCTAGGCCTCCCCTAAACCTATTTAAACACACCCACCCCTTCTCTTTCACTCACACTATTCATTTGAGCTTCTTGAAATTTCTTGAGGAAAATTGGAGAGATTTTACAGGGCTATTCTGAGGAAGTTGTTGAGCAGATTTAAAGAGTTGGTTGGAGATCTGTTGGGCTGATTACTAAGGGATATTTTGGAGCTGCTTCAAAGAGTTTTTTTCCCAAAGATCTTTGGGTGTTGCTGAGAGGTTTTTGGAGCTGATTGAAGGGGCAATTTTTAAATTTTGTGGGGGCTGCTACAAAGCTGATTTCTCTATTGTTTGGCGCTGATTCTCTTCTGAAAATTTAGAGGGTAAGTCATGTGAAAATTCCTAAACCGGAATTCCTACTGCAGCAACTGATGATATTTCTCCTATTTGTTAAATTCCTTCAAACAAATTACTTGCAGTTTCCTATGGCAAATATCGAAATACATACACTGCAGCCTTCACTTAATTAAATATTATGTGGAAACAAAAGACTGAGCAGAAAAGAAAATACAACACAAATGACACCATTATTTTTGGACAAATGTCGCCGAAAAAACCCAATGCGGGAAAACCAGTGCAACAATTCTGAGGGTTTATTATTATTAAGCAGTAGCAAACTCTGAATACATCTATAAATACCTCACGGGTTATTCAGTTATAGAGAGAAATACTAGCAGAAAGATTTGTGAGATTACCTCACACAATCATTGAGAAAAATCCCGACTAATCCAGACACTGGATGAGCTGCCTCTGGCAGGCCCTGCGCTGCCTCTGCGCAGTCCTCACGCAATCCCTGGGTCAATCCCTCTAGGCACTGCGTCACCCAACCGACTGATCAATTTGCTGCCCATAATCACTGCTCAAGGCCTCCCGGTCTCAAACCCCGGCTCCCGCCTTCTGAAACTGACTCTGCTGCAAAATTTCGAACTCTCTCTCACCCTCTGCACTGCCTTTGTGTGGCCTGCATCAGCCTCTGCGTGAGAGCTGTTGGATCACTCTTTGCCTCTCTCTACTGATGATTCTCCGGCTGAGAAAATCTCTCTCTCCGGATGCTATCTCTGCCTCTCAACTGCAAGAAATCTACTCGATCAAAATTTCCTCCTGAGAACTTCTCACTTCAGAAATTCGATCTCTTGGTCTCTCGGTGTGTTTTCCAAATGACCCTCAAACTCCCTTACCTAATCTTTGCGTTGACATTCAACAGCCCAAATTAAAAGCTAATTGTTAAATTGGCAACTAGGGCCAAACTCCATGTGGATCAGCTTATTTATGACAGCTGATATTTTTATTGGATCCCTCTCGTCGAGAGGTGTAGGATTGATCCAAAGATCATCCGATTCCGATAAGTATTTATGGAGATATGAATTTATTTTGTTTATATAATTATTACCAAGCCGACCAGCAAACTTGAGTAGGCTCAGAAGCCCAATAGACGTGTCTACTCATCATCTACGTTCTAGTATAAATTGGTGAGGATTTGAAGTCATTTTAACACACATTCTTGGTGTGTTCTCCTCCTCTCCACGTCTTTGGTTTTTGGAGAAGGAGGGACACCTAAAATATACAGTAGCTGATGCCCTAGCCACAGTTCAGTTGTGCCCTAGCCGCAGTGCAGATGATGCCCTAGCCGCAGGCTTATAAGAAGATCTAAATGCAGATAAGAGGAGACTTATGTGCAGCATGAATAAGCCCCTATACGCTGTCTCAAGAGGCTCCATCCGCAGATGAGAGGAGGGCTAATATAGGCCCTAAATGAAGGTTTGAATCCATTGTCTATTGACCCTATATGCAGCAAGAAAGAGACTCCTTATCCACTGTCATAATCTGCCTTAGCCGCAGTCAAAGAAGGAGGTTCCAGCCACAGCAAATGGAGGTCTTAAGCAGCTGTACAGTAGTGCCCTTAGCCGCAGTAAGGAGAGCCCTTATACGCAGCTCAAAGAGACCCAGTTGCTGTCACCTAAGCCGCTGACATAATGCTACATTGCTGTAGGTAACAGCGTGGCCTATTTCAGGATTGTTTGGGCATAATCAAGCTGTTCTTGATCTCGGTGTGCTGAGCAAAAGAATCCGCAAAAGGGAGGAGCTAGGGACAGTAGTTTAAGGAGCTGTTTGGATCACTGTTTGAAGGGACTAAAGTTACAGTCCACTGATGGGCTAGGCCGCAGGCCATAGCCAGCAGTTGGAGGCCTTTATTTAGTAGCTGCGTTCAGAAGGTAAGCAGCCCTATAAGGCAGCGTATCATTGGAGGATTGTATGAAAGCTAGCTGCAGTAATCAGGTGAACTGTGGGGCATGGTTAAGGTGTTGTGGCTCTCAGAGGGTGCCCTAACAAATGACCAGGTCTGCCATGCACCAGTCCTTATGAAAGGTACCAGATTAGCAGCCTTGACATGATCAGTGAATCGGCAAAGGAAGGAGAGTCTTATGGAAGGAAAGCTTCAGTAATATGGGTAACTGACTGAGCTGTTCATCTGCTACATATCTTCAGTCCTTGGGATCAGATCTGCAACCTCATTGTGTCATCTTCAAGGTGAAGATCTCTGATGTCTGATCTCCTATTTGGCAAGTCAAGTATTGACTTAAAATCATTGTACTCTATCTCTCTCTCTCTGCTGAACTTTGAAGATAAAAGAAGATTTGATCAAAGGGTTTCCCCACACATTGTGGGGTTTGTCCCTGGCTTGCGCCATATCTTGTGTCCTCTTGTCTTGGCTTGTCTTCTGCGTTTTATATTTATGTTCTATCTGCAGTTTATCATAATGCTGATGTGATTGCCAATTGTGAAAATTCAAATAAATTGCTCTAGCATAGAACATACCAAAAATTAACATGGTATCAGAGCTGAGGTGAAGACAATGCCCAAGCAAGAGTGAAAGAGCAATCACCAAAGGCAGTTGGGACAAGACAGAAGGATCAATGGGTTCCCCATAATTCACCTAGGGTGAAGTCAAAGCAGAGAATGTTATCAGAATGGCGCAGCAAAGTTTCTGATGGCCCATCTAATGATCCCTTCATTGGGAAGTTCGGTTCTAAGGGTGAAAGGAAAGGCAGATGCCTTGTTGAAATAAGTTCGGCCGTTATGCGAAGGAGTGTCCGAATGGCAGGGACACATCTCTTGATGAAGATAACAATCATTCCTGGGACATCTTCAATAATCAAAGGAATGACTGGTAATGCAGGTCATCAAGGAAGTGGTCGACTCCTCCACGAAAGCAAGAAACCCCTGAATCTCTTTTATGTACCTGATCGCAAGAAGAACCCGATGACCATCTCGGAAATGGAAATCAAAGGTTACAAGATGGCACTTATCAATGGAAAGGTACGTGTTTGAAAATATATCTTGTTAAGATGTTTTGAGTTCTGGGTTGTATCAAGTTGCTAGAAGTCCACTGGGGACCATGTCCGTTGACTCAGCACTGGAGGTCTGTGAGTCAGATGGTGACTCGGATGCTTGAATTCAAAGAGGAGCATGTAGGTACATGTCTGAAATGTACCGAAGGAAAATATTATAAGGGGACCATTCCCTTCATGCAGCAGGTCCACAGGCTTGGAACAACCCGAGGAGTTTAAGACTCATGATCGGGAATCTCATGTATACAGGTGGAAGAAAGCTCTCTATGGCTTGAAGCAAAACACCTCGGGCATAGTATGAGAGGATTGATAGCTGTCTAATGCAGCTGAGACTCACCAGGAGTGAAACTGATCCAAACCATTACTCGAAGGTTGTGGATGATAAACCTCTCATACCGGCACCTATGTCTGACAGGTGCAGACCCTCTCATTTATAGGAGATAGAGGGAGTTGGATTCTGAATGTGAAAAGATAAGCTGCAAGCCTGTGACTACCTCAAGGGTCTTAACTTTCAGAAGTTATATGGTAGTGATGTCGGACCTGATTTGGGAAATGCCTTGAGTTTTATAAACTCATTCGCGTTGATGTTCTTGGAGAACCTCTGTCCGGACATCTGTGTTGCAGTTAGCATGGTGAGCTCATATTTGATTGAGCCTCACTGGATTGGTGCCAAGAATCTTCTGAGGTATCTTCAGGGCACAATCTCTCATGGATTGAGATACACTGCCGAAAAGATGAAATTGCATTATTATTCGAATGCTGAATGGGCAGGCAGTGTGGAGGATCACTAAAGCACTTTTAAGTGCTCTTTCTCTTTGGAATCTGCCTCGATACCCTGGATGAGCAGGAAGCAGACGTCGGTGACTCTGAGCACCACCAAGGCAGAATACATTGCTGCTAGTATGGCCTTCTGTGAGGCAGTCTGGTTGCTGAAGCTCTTCAGTGAGCTGTTTGTTCACATGATGAGTACCACTGTGATTCTCTGTGACAACCAGAGGTGGGATTCGATTATTGAGGAATCCCGTATTCGTCGATTGCTTCAGCAGATAGACATCATGGTAAGTCGATGAGCAAGGAGGCTCCATCGCATTAGGATGATGCACAGGACAGAGCCCCTAGGAAAGATCAAATTTGTGATTTTCCTGAACGACTTGGAGTCGTCGAGAGACCTTTGAAGAAGGGTCCTACATGTTGTATACATTGAGCTCTGGGAGCTCTGGGGGGCTTGCAGTTCTACTGGAGCAACATATGACCACAGGGTGACTCACCCTCCCCTGGTGGTGTGCACTGGAACAAGATGATTCGCTCTCTTGTGGGACAAGATGATTCGCTCTCTTGTGGAACAGGATGATTCGCTCTCCTGTGTGGCAGGATGATTAGTTCTCCTGTGAGGCCTGGATTGATGTGTTCTCCATGGCGATTGTGGCAGGATGATTAGTTCTCCTGTGAGGCCTGGATTGATGTGTTCTCCATGGCGATTGTAGCAGGATTGATGTGTTCTCCTGTGAGGACAGGATTGATTAAGTTCTCCTGTCGAGGCATCCTACCCATGCAGTCTGGGACTCATGGGAAGTACCTCTCATCTGATCAATGAGCAGGGAAATGAAGTTAGGGACCATAGTAGTACCGATGGACGCATCGTTGTATCTACCGTACTCCCTATGCTAGGATGACCTCCATTGATCTGGGATCAATGATACTGGTCTGGGACCAGTGGTGGGAGTTGTACATACCATGACGCTGACTTCGGGTCAGCTGTGACTGGTCTGGGACCAGTGGTACATACTCCGAGACTGACTTTGTGTCAGTGCAGTACTGGTCTGGGACCAGTGAGAGTGGTACATACTATGACACTGACTTCGGGTCGGTTGAAACTGGTCTGGGACCAGTGGTACACTCTCTGAGACTGCGATACTGGTCTGGGACCAGTGGTAGGAGTGGTACTTACTATGAAGCTGACTTCGAGTCGGCTGAGACTAGTCTGGGACTAGTGGTACGCACTCTGAGACTGACTTCGGGTCAGTGGAGAATGGTATGAGACATTCTCGATCAATTCTTCTTCTTCATAGTTCAGCAGAGCTGAGCAAAGCAAAGCTAGCAGAGCCAGCAGAGCTGAGCAGAGTTGGGCAGAGCAGTGCAGGGCACTGATGGCCGAGATTGTACAGTCGGACTTATGGATCACTGGATGGAGTTCTCCCTAGTTGAGAGGGAGTGTTAAATTGGCAACTAGGGCCAAACTCCATGTGGATCAGCTTATTTATGACAGCTGATATTTTTATTGGATCCCTCTCGTCGAGAGGTGTAGGATTGATCCAAAGATCATCCGATTCCGATAAGTATTTATGGAGATATGAATTTATTTTGTTTATATAATTATTACCAAGCCGACCAGCAAACTTGAGTAGGCTCAGAAGCCCAATAGACGTGTCTATTCATCATCTACGTTCTAGTATAAATTGGTGAGGATTTGAAGTCATTTTAACACACATTCTTGGTGTGTTCTCCTCCTCTCCACGTCTTGGGTTTTTGGAGAAGGAGGGACACCTAAAATATACAGTAGCTGATGCCCTAGCCACAGTTCAGTTGTGCCCTAGCCGCAGTGCAGATGATGCCCTAGCCGCAGGCTTATAAGAAGATCTAAATGCAGATAAGAGGAGACTTATGTGCAGCATGAATAAGCCCCTATACGCTGTCTCAAGAGGCTCCATCCGCAGATGAGAGGAGGGCTAATATAGGCCCTAAATGAAGGTTTGAATCCATTGTCTATTGACCCTATATGCAGCAAGAAAGAGACTCCTTATCCACTGTCATAATCTGCCTTAGCCGCAGTCAAAGAAGGAGGTTCCAGCCACAGCAAATGGAGGTCTTAAGCAGCTGTATAGTAGTGCCCTTAGCCGCAGTAAGGAGAGCCCTTATACGCAGCTCAAAGAGACCCAGTTGCTGTCACCTAAGCCGCTGACATAATGCTACATTGCTGTAGGTAACAGCGTGGCCTATTTCAGGATTGTTTGGGCATAATCAAGCTGTTCTTGATCTCGGTGTGCTGAGCAAAAGAATCCGCAAAAGGGAGGAGCTAGGGACAGTAGTTTAAGGAGCTGTTTGGATCACTGTTTGAAGGGACTAAAGTTACAGTCCACTGATGGGCTAGGCCGCAGGCCATAGCCAGCAGTTGGAGGCCTTTATTTAGTAGCTGCGTTCAGAAGGTAAGCAGCCCTATAAGGCAGCGTATCATTGGAGGATTGTATGAAAGCTAGCTGCAGTAATCAGGTGAACTGTGGGGCATGGTTAAGGTGTTGTGGCTCTCAGAGGGTGCCCTAACAAATGACCAGGTCTGCCATGCACCAGTCCTTATGAAAGGTACCAGATTAGCAGCCTTGACATGATCAGTGAATCGGCAAAGGAAGGAGAGTCTTATGGAAGGAAAGCTTCAGTAATATGGGTAACTGACTGAGCTGTTCATCTGCTACATATCTTCAGTCCTTGGGATCAGATCTGCAACCTCATTGTGTCATCTTCAAGGTGAAGATCTCTGATGTCTGATCTCCTATTTGGCAAGTCAAGTATTGACTTAAAATCATTGTACTCTATCTCTCTCTCTCTGCTGAACTTTGAAGATAAAAGAAGATTTGATCAAAGGGTTTCCCCACACATTGTGGGGTTTGTCCCTGGCTTGCGCCATATCTTGTGTCCTCTTGTCTTGGCTTGTCTTCTGCGTTTTATATTTATGTTCTATCTACAGTTTATCATAATGCTGATGTGATTGCCAATTGTGAAAATTCAAATAAATTGCTCTAGCATAGAACATACCAAAAATTAACACTAATGAATGGCTAGGATCATTTTAGCTTGATCCTCATCTTCTTCTAGAAGTTACACCCACAATTAGATTAATACCCATTAATATTTTTAATTTCCTAAGTTTAGACTTAGGGTCCCATTAAAAAATATTAATTATTTTAATAAAATTGTCTTTGTGTGGAATTTCCCAAAACGCTTTCTGGGTTCTTTGGAATACATGCGCCCAAGCCTCCCTACAAAATTTGACACCTAGAGCACATCCGATGCTACCCCAAATCAACACTCCCTCTTAGCGAGGAATGTGCTCTAGCAATATATGTTGTTGCATACTGCTCTGACTCTGAAGCATCGTCCTTTGTGTTGTTGATGTCTGACATGCTTTCCACCAACCACTGTGTTGTTGATGTAACTGTACTGCTGCTAACACTGCCACTACCAACACTGCATCCGTACTATAGTTCCCTCTCAAGTATTGCATCTGTGCTGCTGCTAGCACTGCCACTGCACTGCAAACTGTTGTTCTTACTCCATCAGCAACAGAAAAACATCCAACATTACTGAACTAACTATGTTCAATATGATATCATGTAAATGTTGGAGCCTGACTGCTCATAGTCTTTGCACTGACCCTCTGAATATACTGTGTTGTTGTTGACCTCTGCTTTGTGCCATTTGCAATACTGTCAACTCTGCTCTGCGCTGCTCAGACTCTAGCGCTCCTAGCCACTCCAATTGACTCTCCGACGCTCCTCGGCAACATTCGACACTAGTCCATCTTGCTACCTCAAAACTGGGCTCTCGAAGGTATTGATCCAAGAGGTGGACTCCTCAAGGATCCTGCCCATCGGTAGCTCTTTCAAACTACAGCTCCAAATCATCCAACCTCCTTCTTGGAGGTATCTCAGTTGTCGTGGCGAACTCCTCTTCGATCTTTGCGGGCACAGCCTTCGAATCGTGCTTCTCATCCTTGTCCTTCTTCTTGAGAGGACATTGAGTAGCGTAGTGACCCATCTCACCACACCCGAAACACTTGATCTTTGAGACGTCCTTCTTACGTCTTCGTTGCTCCTGTTGTCCCTTCGATGCAAGGGTTGCATTATCCTCCTCCTCCTTGGGCTTCGACCCACTGTTGTTGCTTCCATCAAGTTTAACCTTGACTAAGTCTCTCCTCAGCTCCTCTTGTTTTAGATTTGCCCACATCTCATCCCAATTTGGCAATGTTGCTCTGCCCAGGATACTCTGGACAAAGACTTGCCACTCATCTGAGACAAAATTGAGGGCCAATCTAACCAACTCTAAATCCTAAGGTGTATGCCCTACAGCAAACAATTCATCACGGGTCTCCTTAAGCTTCGTGATGAATGGATCCACATGCTCTCCCTTCTGCATCTGAGCAGATCTCAGCTTCTGCTCCAAGTACATCTTTCACTGCTCGGAAGATCCCTGATATAACGTAGCCAAGGCATCCCATAGCTCCTTAGTAGTTCCTCTACTAGTGACATGACACACTACGTGATCCTTTACTCCATCAAGGATCATCCTCTTGGCCTTCGCCATTTCTGATTTGTACTTCTTCAATGGATCTGCATCTGCAGGGACAACCACAACGCTATCGACATATGTCTTGAGGGAATGCTCATCTAGAAGGAATGACATTCTAACCTTCCAGATGACATAGTTGGATGATCTATCCAACCTGTCATGATCCCTCAAGCCACTGGTTGCCATTTTTGCCAAAAATAGAAAGTCGAATGACCTCCTCTCTCCTCTGTGTTGTTGTTGGGCTAGCCTACGCACTCCTTGCTAGAGCTAGTAAAATTGTTGCCCCTTGTTGTTGCTCAGCTCTAGAGAATTCGAATTCCTTGGCTAGGAATTCTCTGAGAAAGAAATTCCCTCAGTCGTGCTTCTCCTCTTTCTTCTAACGATTTTCGACCCAGCAAACTATCTGTAGAAAAATCTGCGTCCCACCAGCTCACCTCACGCTAAGGCTTCAACGCTTCTCCCTCTGCCCCGACAAAAACTCGATCTAGAAGCTCTTCTCTCCATTGACTCACTCGAAGAGAGATTGCCTCGAAATTTCAGCCCTTCGGCTAAGAACTGCGTAAACCCTCTGGGTTTCGAATTGCTGCCTCCTGCAACTTTTTGATTTCCCTCTTCTACTCAACATTGGATCTACCGACTCTGCTCTTCTTACTTCACCTGCAGCTTTGATACCATGTGAAAATTCCTAAACTGAAATTCCTACTGCAGCAACTGATGATATTTCTCATTTTTGTTAAATTCCTTCAAACAAATTACTTGCAGTTTCCTACAGCAAATATCGAAATACATATACTGCAGCCTTCACTTAATTAAATATTATGCGGAAACAAGAGACTGAGCAAGAAATAAAACACAACACAAATGACACCGTTACTTTTGGACAAATGTCCCCGGAAAAACCCAATGCGTGAAAACAGGTGCAGCAGTTCTGAGGGTTTAATGTTATTAAGCAGTAGCAAATTCTGAATACATCTCTAAATACCTCTCGAGTTATTCAATTACAGAGAGAAATACTGGCAGAAAGATTTGTGAGAGATTACCTCACACAATCATTGAGAAAAATCTCGGTTGATCCAAACACTGGATGAGCTGCCTCTGCGCAATCCTCACGCAATCCCTGCGACAATCCCTCTAGGCACTACATCACCCAGCTAGCTGATCGATTTGCTACCGGGAGTCACTCCTCTTAGCCTCCCGGTCTCACACCCCGGCTCTCAGCTTTTGAAACTGACTCTGCTGCAAAATTTCGGACTCTCTCTCACCCTCTGTGCTGCCTCTGCATGGCCCTGCGTCAACCTCTGTGTGAGAGTTGTTGGATCACTCTTTGCCTCTCTGTTGATGATTCTCCGGCTGAGAAAATCTCGCTCTCCGGATGCTACCTCTGCCCCTCAATTGCAAGAAATCTACTCGATCAATAGATCCTCCTGAGAACTTCTCACTTCAGAAATTCGATCCCCTGATCTCTCGGTGTGTTTTCCAAATGACGCTCAAGCTCCCTTAAATAACCTTCTCTTTGACATTCAACGGCCCAGATTAAAAGCTAATCAATGGCTAAGATCATTTTAGCTTGATCCTCATCTTCTTCTAGAAGTTACACCCACGATTAGATTAATACCCATTAATATGTTTAATTTCCTAAGTTTAGACTTGGGGTCCCATTAAAAAATATTAATTATTTTAATAAAATTGTCTCGGGTAGAATTTCCCAAAACACTTTCTGGGTTCTTTGGAATACATGTGCCCAAACCTCCCTGCAAAATTTGAGGCCTAGAGCACATCCAATGCTACCCCAAATTAACAAGTCAAGGTATTTCATGGCATCTGTTCTAATTCTATTTTTCTCTAAAAATTTGTTTTTTCCCTAGAAATTAAAAAATCGTATGCAAAGTTTTAATTTTCGTTGCAAAAGTTGTTATGGCCCCCTATCTTCTTCTATTTTCTCTAAACAATTTTTGTTTTGCAGCGTTATTCTAAGAAATTTCATTGGCAGATTTGTAAGGGAGATTTTGGAGCTGATTGAAGAGGTAGTTTTTAGATCCATGTGGGCTGCTACAGAATCAAAAATCTAATTTTTTTACTGTTTGGGGATCTTTTCTTCTCAACATTTAGAGATCTTCTCAAGGCAATGGCTTCTATTCCTCTTTTATTTTTCTCTAAATAATTGTTCTTTTGCCCTATAAATTTAAAATTCCTAGAGTTTTCTATGCAGATTTTTATTTGTTGTTGTAGAAGTTGTCCTGGCCCCCAAAAACAAGAATGATCCAGCATGGGTTCACTACCATTTAAATGAACATGGGATAAAAATATGCAACTATTGTAGGAAGTTAAGGGTGGGTGGATACATAGGATTGAAGAACACCTAGCACATTGGAGAGGGCAAGTAAAACCTTGTAAGAAAGTTTCTGACAATCTTAAAGCAGAGATGCTAAGTCTGATTGAAGCCTACCAAACAAAAAAGGGAAAAAAACAAGAGACTTAGAAAAGATATAGGCAAAAGTCAAAAAGATGATGTTGCTAATGACCTTGATTTTGAAGAATGTATGCCCAGTCTTCAATGTTGAAAATGGCAACAAAAAATGCTAAAAATAGCACTGCTATAAATAGCAGTTTGAGTACCAGTGCTGGATTGGGCAACAAGGAATGAAAAATGGAAGTGCTAAAAATAGCATTTTATTTTTAACAGTTCAGTATGGATTCCTATTTTAGTCAATCCCTGGACTAAAAATAGGAAGTAAAATTTGAATTTGAACTTAACAGCTGTTTGAAAATAAATTAATTAATTCTCCATGAGTTAATTAGTTGTGAAAATTCCACAAAAGCTTGAGGAGATTAGGGTTCAGCTCTTGAGCACGCCTTGCCACTGTCGCTCCCACTGAGCTCTCTCGACAGCGTCCTGCTGTTGAGACCATCCAGTGTGTGGAGATAGCTCTGCGCGGTGAGCCTCCTCATCAAAATTTTGAGTCCAACCAGTATGGACGTCGGAGGGGGCCCCCCTTCCCCCCCTCCTGAGATTGTCGCCTTCAAGAGATTGGTAGCCTCCTGTGGCAAGAGGAAAGCAAACTCGAACCAGCAGAAATTTGTTAAGAAAGCCGAATCCATCCCTTCGGTAGAGCTGCCTGCGGAACACCCGTGCTGGACTGCGCTGAACCTAGCTGAACGAGGGCTCATTGGACAATTCACGGGTCTCTGGCCCTCTCCCAAAGCTATTGATGGATGGGTCCAGCGAAACTGGAGGCCCCTTGTCTCTGAAGGAATACGAAGCCACATGGTAGGCAGAGGTTATTATGTTTTTGTTTTCGAATCAGCAGAGGATCGAGATCTCATTTTCCGAAACAGTCCATATTTCATGGGCCCCCAAGGGCTCTATCTGAATAAATGGACGCCGGACTTTGATCCTTCCCAGGACACTCCTTCAGTCGTCCCTGTCTGGGTAAGGTTACCTCATCTTCCTCTTCATTGTTGGAACCCGGAATCTATGGAAACAATCAAGAACAAATTAGGAAAATCAGTGTTCCACAGGGACACATCCCCCAGGGTCGGGTGCGCGCACCCCTCGGACCCCACACACTGGGACAGGGGAACCTCTGGGGAAACATTTCCCCACGTCCCCCTTTCGGGGAGATGCGGGGAGACGCGGGGGGGGGGGGGGACATTTCCCCAGTGTGGGGAACGCGACTCCCCAAAAGGGGGACGTCTAGGCGTCCGCCATCAAAATGGGCTTTGCGTCCCCCCTTAAATTTGCTTGTAAACAATGATTTATGACATGGAAAACCTAGTATTTGACCATATCTCCCTGCTAATGCTATGCAATTCATGGTAATGTTAAATTCTTAAAGTAAAAGTGACATTCTCCTTTATCTTTCATTTTCATCCTTTTACTTAAATTTTTAACATTACCATGAAATGACTCAAGATGTTTGAGAGTGGTTCCAACCTCATTGGATTTCATATGGAGAAAGTAGAATTTTAGATCTCACTCAAAATCCAGCAGACTTAACAGTTTTTCAGGAATTCAGGATTCGATGGATTGCAATGTTTCCATTGCATTTTGTCATGTACAAGGGTATGGAATTAGTATTTAATCAAGAGCACCAAGCCCTCTGTGTATTTTGGAGTGACTTTTAGATTCATCACTCCACTATTTTTGAGTTTTAGCTATATCAATTTACTATTCCAGACTTTAGATTTCAGTATCTATTATAGTCTATTTTTCTTAGTACTAATTAGATTCTAGAATGATGAATGATGAATTTAAATTTTAAATCAATTAGAATCTAGAACGATGAATTTAAATTTTAAATCAATGTAGTTTCTAGAATGGTGAATAATGAATAATGAATATGGATCAGAGTATTTCATTATTGAATCTCATGGTCTATGAATGAATCATGTATGTATTAGTAAGGATGATGAGTATGGATCAATGTATTTCATTATTTAATTCAAATATGTATGTATTATTGTATTTATGCTTTCATTATAGAATATGAATTTGATATATATATATATATATATATAAAAGGAAAAAAATTATATACCCCAACATCCCCCTGTCCCCCCTAAATTTCCCTTAAATTTGAGGGTACTCCCACACGTCCCCTTTGTGCGTCTCCCCGCACCCGCGTCTCCCCATCCCGAAGTCTTGGTGGAACATTAAGGAAAATACATTGATAGGGCTGAAAGGAGAGAACAATATTCGTGTGCTAGAATATGTGTTGAAGTCGATCTAGAGATAGGATTGCCTGAGGCGATCAAGTTGACCATAGTTGGCTGGTCTCACATTCAGGAACTAGATTATGAACAGCTCCCCTTCAAGTGCCGACATTGTCATGGCTATGGTCATTTCGCACGAAACTGCAAGAAGAAAATCGAGGAAGAATCTGAAAAAGAAAAGGGCGAACAGTGGATGCAAGCCAGAAAAACCGCCACTACTAAACAGACCACCAGAGCGAAAAGGAAAGGAGGGAATCCAGAGACCGGAGGACCCTCTGCTGGGAAGAGTTTAACCGAAGATCAAGCCACAGCAAAGGCCACCATCTCAACAAATCCTTTTGCTGCTTTAAACCCTCCAGAAGACCAACCAGAACTTGAAGAGGGAGAGGTGCAACAGAATATGGATCAGATAGCAGACGCAGAAATAAACTCAAGATCTCAGGAACAAACTGTAGAAGCCATTCCAGAAACCCCCTGTATAGATGCAATCCAATAGGAAAAGCAAGGCCCTCCAGTAGGCGCCACTTCCCCACCCTCTTATGCAGAAATGACCAAAAAGAAAAAGCTGATAGATAGTCCTGGTTCTTCTGAAGATGAACCCCTCGAGCAATCCAACAAAAAGGCAAGGAAGTCTCGCAAGGAGATCAGAGAAGAAGAGGCGGAGCGACTAAAGATGCAGGGCAGTCAGTCCACAATCGAAATGTCACTAGGCAGGAACACAAGGACCAGACCCCCAAAGGGTGGGTCTGCACTGCCCCCCTCTAGTAAATAATGCAGATTATCTCTTGGAATTGCAGGGGTTTGGGAAACCCACTGAAAGCTGAAGCAGTAAAAGACTTATTAAGAATGGAAATCTCAGACATTCTCCTGCTCCAAGAGACAAAGATAGAAGAAGATGCTCTTCTATCTTTAAGTCAAACCAAATGGAAAAAGAACTCAGGAAAAGCGGTCAGCACCAGAGGTACTTCAGGGGGCCTTGCAACCCTTTGGTCGGAGGATAAGTTCCAGCTTAAAAGCTCCTTTGCAACCCAACACTGGATATATACAGATCTTCTTCACCTTCCAAGTAAGATTTCTCTAGCTCTCTTCAATCTTTATGTTCCTGTTAATTTTTTGGAAAAGAAGGACTGCTGGAATTCTCTCTCAGACTTCCTAGAAATCTATGCCCCCCAAAACATCATTCTAGCAGGGGATCTCAACATCACTCTAGATCCAAATGAGAAAAAGGCGGAGTATGGGGTAAAGATCCCTTCCATGCCTCGGTGGAGTCTCTGATTCTCAAATGGGACCTTCTAGACCACAAACCTAAGAAAGGTCGTTATACCTGGACCAACAATAGAGTTGGTAATGCCAACATTGCTGCCCGTTTAGACCGGTTTCTAGTTCAAAGTACTCTGTTGGAGGGGAAGCATTTGATCTCTTCAAAAATCCTGCCCAAAATAACATCTGATCATAACCCCATCTCGCTGCTGATAGAGAAAGAGGAGGACGTGGGCCCTATTCTCTTTAGATTCAACACTCTTTGGGTATCGAGAGAGGGCTTCATGGACATAGTGGTTGATGTTTGGGCACAACCAATTGAAGGATCCCCCAGCTTCATGTGGGAACAGAAACTCAAACACACTAAGTCTGCATTAAAAGTCTGGGCAAAAATAAAAACCCCTTTCCACTCCTACGAGCCATAGACAAAAGACAGTCCAAGCTCTAGCTGAGATTCAATTAGGCATGGAAGGATCTGAAATCACCAAAGCACAGCTGCTCATCGAACAGAACACCCAGTTCAATTCCTTTCTCTCCTTTCGACAAGAAGAGGAATACTGGCGCCTTAAGTCTCGCAGCCTCTGGCTCCAAGCTGGAGACAAAACACAGCTTTTTTTCATAGACAATGCAGAGCCCGTCTCTCTCGGAATCACATTTCCGAAATATCCAACAGGGAGGGGGAAGTTATCAAAGGACAGTCTCTCATAAAACAGGCAGCCACAACCCATTATCAGAATCTATTCCAGGAGGATGGTTCTTCCGATGATGACCTGGCTGCCGACTTTCTGTCAAACATCCCCCCTCTTGTCACTGTAGATGTAAACGTTGGGTTAATGAAGCCTTTTTCTGAAAAAGAGATAGTTGAAGTCATTTGGTCAATGCAGCCGGATAAAGCACCTGGGCCAGACGGCTTCACCATACATTTCTACATAGCTTGCTGGAATGTAATAAAACTCGATCTTCTCATAATGGTAAAAGCCTTCCAAAAGAAAGCCAAAATGGGAGGGTGCACCCACTCCACCTTCCTTGCCCTTATCCAGAAAGAAGTTAACCATGAGACTTTTGACAGATTCCGGCTAATCTTTCTTTGCAATGCCTCCTACAAGATCCTTGCCAAACTCTTAGCCAATAGACTCAAGCCTCTGCTAGGGAACCTGATCTCCCCCCTGCAGGGCGGTTTCATCAAAGGAAGGCACCTCACAGACAATGTGATCCAAGTGTAAGAAGCCCTCCACTCTAGCCACTCTCGTAAGGAAAAAGGTATGCTCATCAAGTTAGATATGTCAAATGCTTTTGAGTCTTGACCGAGTTAAACTCTCATTTCTCTATAAAATCCTCCTCTCCTTCGGTTTTAGTGTTGATTTTGTCAACTTGATAAAAGCCTGCACACACAGACCTTGGATAGCCCCCCTAGTCAATATCAGACCTTCTGACTTCTTCCAAGCTTCTAGAGGGCTACACCAAGGATGCCCATTGTCTCCCTTTCTTTATATCTTGTTGGCAAAATCCCTAAGCAGAAAGCGTTAGACTTAACAATGCGCAGCGGAAATTAAATTAAACAAAAAACATACACAGCACATTAAAAAATCACAAAACCATAACACACAGATTTAACGTGGTTCACCCAACCAATCTGGGCTACGTCCACCAGAACAGAGGTGTCGGCAATCTTATTATTCAAAGGAGATTACAACAATTCTAATTCTTCACACATACTCTCAGCTCACCCTATTTTCTCTACACACACTCTTCCAATCCTCTACGGGATTACATTTCTATATAGCTGGAGCATAAAACTGAATCATAAATTCCCTCACAACAAATATAGGATACATTAACTCCTCCTCAAAAAATACTGGAGCTAATATAGCAACTAATCCTATTGTTGTCACATACATGAGATTTTTCCCAAATTTAATAAAACAGAAAATCTCAACAATCTCCACCTTGACAACAATTAGCCTGATACCCTGTTCATTTATTATTTTTATCTTTTCTGCAAGCCAAGAGAAGCCAGACACCAATGTAGACAAAACTGGTTTCGTGAACATGTCTGCACAGTTTTCCTTCGTATGCACCTTTTCAAGAGAAACACCCCTTTCAATGATAACCTGTCTTACAAAATGGTACTTGATAGGTATATGCTTTGATTTACTATGATAGGCTGGATTCTTAGCCAAATGAATTGCACTTTGACTATCACAAAATAACTTGATGTTGTCCTGTAACCTACCAAACTCACCAATCAAACCTTTCAACCAAACCGCTTCTTTGCAAGCATGCGAAGCAGCTATGTATTATGCTTCAGTAGTGGATAAAGCAACAATATTCTGTAGCTTTGACATCCAGCTAATAGCTCCACCTGCAAGAGTAAAGACATATCCTGAAGTTGACCTTCTCTTATCCAAATCACCTGCAAAATCGGAATCAACATATCTGCAAACAAATTCACTACTTCTGTTATAAGTGATACAATAATCACTTGTGCCTCTCAAATACCGAAGCACCCATTTCACTGTTGACTAGTGTTCTTTTCCTGGATTTGCCATATACCTGCTGACAACCCCAACTGCATGTGAAATATCTGGTCGAGTACAAACCATCGCATACATTAAACAACCTACTACATTGGCATATGGAATTCGAGACATATATTCCTTTTCTTCATTTGTACTAAGACATAAACTTGAAGAAAGCTTAAAATGGGAAGCTAAAGAGACTGAAACAGGCTTCACATTGTTCATACCAAACCTCAAGAGTATTTTCTCAATATACTTCTGTTGTGATAGCCACAGCTTACCATTACTCATGTCTCTGAAAATATCCATGCCCAAAATTTGTCTTGCTGCTCCTAGATCTTTCATATCAAATGTCCTAGCCATCTGAGCCCTTAACCTGTTGATCTCTGTTATGCTTTTGCTTGCTAAAAGCATATCGTCAACATACAACACTAAGATAATGAACATGCCATTACTTAATTTCTTAAAGTAAACACAATGATCATATTCACTTCTTATATAATTTTGTCTCAACATGAAAGAATCAAACTTCTTGTACCATTGTCGAGGCGACTGCTTTAGACCATACAATGATTTCTTGAGCCTGCAGACAAATTTCTTGTTGCGATCTTGAACAAACCCTTCCGGTTGTTCCATGTAAATTTCCTCATCTAAATCTCCATGTAAAAATGCAGTTTTAACATCTAGTTGTTGTAATTCTAAATCAAGCAAAGCAACTAATGCTAATACAATTCGAATTGAAACAATTTTTACAACTGATGAAAATATCTCATGAAAATCAATGCCTACTTTCTGAGAAAAACCTTTTGCGACCAGCCTTGCTTTGTACCTGTCCTTCGAACCACCAACACCCTTTTTCAATTTGTACACCCATTTACATCCCACAGTTTTTCTGTCTTTAGGAAGTTCTACCAGATCCCATGTGTCATTCTTGTGTAATGCCATCATCTCGTCCTTCATAGCTTCTTTCCACTTCTCACTTTTAGAACCTTCTACAACTTCCTGATAGCACAAAGGTTCATCATCGTTAGCAGTTAAAGCAACTGAAGTAACATAATCATCATACCTTCTAGGAGGACGTTTAATTCTTGTGGACCTCCTTAAAGATGTTTCTGGTACTTCCACAATTTGCTGATTATTATCTGTAGGAACTTCTTCATGATCAGCATCTGAAACATGTTCATGATCTACATCTGAAACTTGTTCATGACCTGCATCTGAAACTTGTTCATGACTTACATCTGAACCATGTTCATCTTGATCATCATCAATATTTGGACTGGTTTCAAATTGAATGTGTTGAAGCTTAGATACATTATCCTGTTTCACTTTATCATCTACATCTGAATTTTCAAGTGAGGATTCATTAAATTTAACATCTCTGTTAATGATGATCTTGTGAGTAGTAGGATCCCACAATCTGTATCCCTTAGTCCCATCACCATATCCAACAAAGATATATCGTTTTGATTTAGGATCTAATTTAGAACGCTGATGTTTTGGAACTAGAGCATATGCATCACACCCAAAAACTTTCAGTTTAGAATAATCACAAGGATGACCTTTCCATACCTCTTGAGGAATTTTGCATCCTATTGCAGTTGATGGTGATCGATTTATCAAATAGCAAGCTGTAGCAACCGCTTCTGTCCACAATTCCTTCTGCAAATTGGCGTTACTCAGCATACTTCTCGCTCTCTCTAAAAGAGTCCTATTCATGCGTTCAGCAACTCCATTTTGCTGTGGAGTATACACAGTGGTTTTATGTCTTTCGATCCCAGCTTCCTTGCAATAATTATCAAATTCCTTTGAAGTAAACTCACCACCATTGTCAGTTCTTAAACATTTAATAGTTCTTCCAGTGATGTTTTCAACTAATGCTCTAAACTGTTTGAAAACTGTAAACACATCAGACTTCTTCTTTAACATGTAGACCCACACTTTTCTAGAGAAATCATCAATAAAAGATACAAAATATGACGAACCTCCATATGAGGTTGTAGGAGACGGACCCCAAACATCAGAATGGATATAATCAAGGATTCCCTTACTAGTATGTTTTCCAATTTGAAACTTCTGCTTGCTTTGTTTCCCAAACAGACAATGTTTGCAGAAATCTAACTTAACAGACTTTAGACTAGGAAGTAACTTACGATCAGATAAAATCTTTAAACCTCTTTCGCTCATATGGCCCAACCTTTGATGCCATAAACGAATAGAATTACTGTCATTTTCAGACACTATAGAAACATAATCTGACTCTGTTCTTCCTTCTAACTGAAAAAGATTTCCAACCTTCTTTGCTTTCATTACTAGTAAAATTCCTTTATAAATTTTCATTACTCCACCTTGAATAAAGGTTTTATATCCATTTGTGTCCAGTACTCCTAATGAAATGAGATTTTTCCTTAGTTCAGGTACATGTCTTACATCAGTTAAAATTTTATTTGTCCCATCAAACATTTTAAGCTGAACAGTTCCAATTCCCACAATGTTGCATGTGACATCATTTCCCATGTAAACTACTCCATCATTGATTGGTTTATAAGTTTTAAACC
The DNA here is from genome assembly GCA_031772625.1 of Pinus tabuliformis. Classification (NCBI taxonomy): domain Eukaryota; kingdom Viridiplantae; phylum Streptophyta; class Pinopsida; order Pinales; family Pinaceae; genus Pinus; species Pinus tabuliformis. The sequence goes on along the minus strand of CM062819.1, from coordinate 786,655,872 downwards.
ATTCCCTATGAATACACATGTGATTTGATGCACCAGAATCTAACAGCCAATGTTGATCATGACTAGACAAATCAACTAATAACACTTCATCACTCATACCTCTCTTGGATGCCGAACCTGTATTTGTCATGTTTGCTTCTTGTTTCGCTGTTGAAGAGTCTTCTTTGGATGCTTGCTGTCTCTTCCAACAATCCTTCTTCAAATGTCCCGATTTGCCACAAAACCAGCACTTTACCTTACTCTTCTTCCCTTTCGATTTTGAACGCGAGTCGTTGTGCTTACTGGAGCGTCTTTCTCTAGAACGACCTCTAGCCATCATTGCTTCTGATGTAGAGGTTTCTGAATTTGACCTCTTTCTTGTCTCTTCGGACAACAAAGCTCCAACATCATCAAATTCAAGGGTTTCTGATATACTTAGACTTATAGAAGTAACAAAATGATCCCATGACTCAGGCAACGAGCATAATAAAGTTATAGCTTTATCTTCTGATTCAAATTTTACTTCTATACTTTCTAATTGCACCATGAGAGTATTAAAGACATTCAAATGATCAGTAATAGCTGTACCTTCCTTCATGCGCAGACTGTACAATTGTCGCTTCAGAAGAATCCTATTGGTCAAGGATTTTGTCATGTACAGCTTCTCAAGCTTTGTCCACAAACCAGCAGCAGTTTTTTCTGACACGATGTTAAACAAAACATCATCCGCCAAACACAGTCGAATACCGCTCAGAGCTCTTCCATCCAATTCATTCCATTCATCATCTGTCATGGGGTAAGGCTGTTTGGATCTTCCCAACAGCGCCTTTGCCACGCCTTGTTGCACAAGCAGATCATGCATCTTCACTTTCCAGATTTCGAAGTTATTTTTGCCATTGAACTTCTCGATCTCAAAACGAGCACTTTGAGTTTTTGCCATGTTGTATCAATCAAACAATCTCCAATTCCAAATTAAAAAATCCCTCTGTCGTACCGTGTAATCACAATTTTAAAAGAAAAAACAAAAAAATTGCAGGTTTACCAGAGGGAAAATGTACCGGGCGCTCCTTGACAGCGGAAAACCCGCGCCTAAAACACAATCCACTACCTAGCGCTCCTTTGACAGCAGATGCTCCGCGCCAGAGCAAAATCGGTATAAGTGACGAAAAATTGGCGCTCTTAATCCCGTCGATTCCGCGCCAATCAGGATATTAGAGCTCTGGCGCGAGTATTAGACTCGGATCCGCGCCAATTGGCGCTTCTGTTCCAAAATAAACCGCGCCAACCCGTTCACTGTGAGAAATTGGCGCGACTGTCTCTGCCGAAACCGCACCAATCGCCGGAACTCCACCTTCAGCAGCTCTGTCACACGCACCAGCTCCACAACCAGAGTCCTGTAGGTTATGGGCCCTCCACACTTCCGCTGCACCGCTCTGATACCACTTGTTAGACTTAACAATGCGCAGCGGAAATTAAATTAAACAAAAAACATACACAGCACATTAAAAAATCACAAAACCATAACACACAGATTTAACGTGGTTCACCCAACCAATCTGGGCTACGTCCACCAGAACAAAGGCATCGGCAATCTTATTATTCAAAGGAGATTACAACAATTCTAATTCTTCACACATACTCTCAGCTCACCCTATTTTCTCTACACACACTCTTCCAATCCTCTACGGGATTACATTTCTATATAGCTGGAGCATAAAACTGAATCATAAATTCCCTCACAACAAATATAGGATACATTAACTTCTCCTCAAAAAATACTGGAGCTAATATAGCAACTAATCCTATTGTTGTCACATACATGAGATTTTTCCCAAATTTAATAAAACAGAAAATCTCAACAGAAAGCTAACAATGGAAATGGAAGTAGGCACTATCCCAGGTATCAAGGCAGCAAGAGGGGTGGACCCCATAAATCACGCCCTCTTTGCAGATGACTCTCTCCTTTTGGGAGGGGCCTTGATTAAGATAGCAAAGGCTTTCAAAGAAATCCTTCAACACTTCTGCTTAATCACAGGAGCCTTGATCAATAAAAGAAAAAGTGCGGCTTATGGCTAGAATGTAGATCACCCTACTATCCTTCGTATTGCCTGCATATTGGGATTCGCTGGGTATGACAAGTGGGAAAAGATCAAATATCTAGGCGTTCCCTTAACCTTGGGAACAAACCCTCCCTCCCTATGGACTGAAGTAATTAGCAAGATAAAAGCAAAAATAGCATATTGGGGAGGCCAATGGCTAACAAAGGCAGGGAAGTTGGTTTTGATAAAGGCAGTCCTCTCTGCCCTTCCCATCTTCCAGTCTTCCCTTCTGCTAGCTCCTAAGTCTATCACTAAACAGATCTCCAAACTCCTTCGGGACTTCCTATGGAATGGGGGCAAGGGCAATCAGAGCAAGTTACATTTGGTAAGATGGGATATCCTGAATAGACCACTCCAGCAAGGTGGGTTACAAATACGGGATCCAGGCTTAGCAAATCTGGCTCTTGGTGGAAAAATCATATGGCAATTGTATGCAAATAAAAATCATCTTGTCAGCAAGATCCTCTGGAAGAAATACCTAAAGGGAGGCTCCCTGAGAAACCTCACAACTGCCTCTACTCCAACAAGAAAAGCAATATGGAATTTAGTCAGAAGAAGCATCGACCATATACAGCAGCATTTATACAAAATACTGGGTAATGGGCAGAGAACATTACTTTGGGAGGACACCATTCAAGGGAATGCCCCATTGGCCACCCTAAATTCCTGTAACGATTTAAAAATCTGGCTAGTGAACAAAGGACTTCTCCAGCTTGCAGACATATGTTCTTGGGACAGCAAAGGGAATTGGGCAGGATGGACTTTTCCAGGGGTTCCTGACCCTCTGGAAACACAAAAAAACTTGCTCTGTGCAGCACTTTCTGGCCTCGCCCCAGTCCATCGTACATCCAAAGATAAATGGGGGTGGGGAAGAACCGGAATTTATACAGCAACTCAAGGATTCTCCTCATTACAAGCCACACACGCATCTTTGCTGACTCCGAAGCTCTGGAAATCCGTTTGGTCTCCCTTTTGCCTTCCAAAGGTGAATTTCTTCACTTGGTTACTCATGCATAAAAAGGCACTAACAAGAGAAAATCTGAATAAAAGAGGCTTCCACGGGCCAATTAGATGTTGCCTTTGCACTTCTGCTATCGAAACCTCTGACCATTTATTGGTTGACTGTGTTTTCACACAAGAAGTTTGGAAGATGGTCCTACACGGACTTAGCATACCCACCCCTTCCCAGATTTCAGTTGTTACTCTCTACACCTCCTGGGCAGATCAAAACCCTGAGAAAAAATCTAAAAATGCAGGCTGGAAAAACATCTGGCAAGCTATTCCAAAATGCCTTTGGTGGAAAGTGTGGTTGGCTCGAAATGAGTGCGTTTTTAACAACAGGATCCCGAAATCAGTGGAAGTGGCTGCTAAAGTAAAAGCTCTATTGTTGGAAATAATAAATAAATCAGCTTTTGCCTTTATATTATCTGCAGAAGTCTCTGCATGGCTAGGACCCTGCGTGCCAGGAGAAAGGAAAGATTCAATCAACAAACCGACGAAAGATCCTACTTGGTGACTGCGTCTCACTGCAAGTGACTTTCTTAAGTGGTGGCAGGGGACCCCAAAAGCCACTATCTTCTTTGATGGAGCATCCAAGGGGAATCCAGGCACTGCAGGCGCAGGGGGATTGATTCTTTCCCTAGACAGATCGGAAAAAACCAATTTCAGTTGGGGCCTAGGCACAAGTTCGAATAATCAAGCAGAGAGTTACAGCCTCCTAAAAGCGTGTCAAATTGCGAAGGAGTTAGATTACAAATTAATCCAAATATTCGGAGACTCAGAGCTTCTAATAAAGCTCTTAAACTTCGAAGATTACTTTAGTAACCCAGTTTTAAACAAAACCTTGCAGAGAATTCAAAACACTTTGAAAGACTTTGACATAGTCAACTCATATCATATTCTGCGAGATTTAAACAAACAAGCAGACTCGCTGGCAAAGAAAGCCTGCCTATTGCCTCAAGGTAACCTTAGCCTTAATGGAGGACCCTGCTCGATTCATCCTTTGCCTTAGACAATCTACAGAAGGTAGATCTGCTTTTCAAAGGGAGAGTGGTATCTGGTACCTTGAAAGTCACATTCAGGATAGCCAAGCAACAAGCAGATGGAACAACAAGCACAAGGACTATCAAGCAGAAGAAACAAGCACCAGAACGTACAGCAGTAGATGGCAGAAGGAATAGCCGCAGAAGGAACAACAACCAGAATGAACAGCAGCATAAGGAACAGCATCAGAAGGAACAACAAGCAGAAGGAACAGCAGAAGAAGGAACAGTAGCAACAGCAGAAGGAACAGCAAGCAGATTCAGGAACAGCAGCAGAAAGAACAGCAATCAAAAGGAACAGCATCGGAAGGAACAGCAGCAGAACGAACAACATCTGAAGAAACAACAAGCCGAAGGAACAGCGACAGAAGGAACAGCATCCGAAGGAACAGCAAGCCGAAGGAACAACAGGGTGAAGGAACAGCAGATCGAAGGAACAGCGTCCAAAGGAACAACAAGCCGAAGGAACAGCAACAGAAGGAACAGCACTCCGAAGGAACAACAGGGCGAAGGAACAGCAGTTCGAAGGAACAGCATCCGAAGGAACAGCAACCGAAAAAACAGCAGGCCGAAGGAACAACAAGCGAACGAATAATAGCAAAAGGAACAACAAACTTAAGGAACAGCAAAAAGAAAAGCATAAGGAAAAGGTTGCATAATTTGCTCTCCCTGAGATAAAATGTAAGATAAAAAATAAGAATAGCCAAAGAACTTTTGAATATAAGCATAGGAGAAGGGACTACCATCAGCTCATTCTCATTGCTCAGTTTTAAAAAGCTACTGTCGATTGTAATAGGAGCTTGCTCCACTTTTGGCAATAAATACATTATCCGTCTTTGTTAAAAAAAATTAGTTGTGAAAATTCAAACATAAAGTCTATGTGATGACATGCAACAGTTTCTCTATTAATTGAAGAATTTATCCATCAGTTAAAGAGATAAGGATGAGTTCTATATTGAGTAGTAATTAGTTGGCTCAGTTAACTGAGTCAAGTCCAGTTATATTTGATTTAAACAGTTTGTTTAAATTAAGTTCAGTTAATTAATGCATACTTGCATATAACTGTTGTTCTTCAGATAACTGAATATTCTCTCATGAATAACTCATGCATGTCAGTTCAGACAGAGACCCAGTTGAGATCAGAGAAGGGACAGTGTACTATCAGTTGGATGAATGTTTTTCCTATAAAGGAAGCTCATCCATGAGAAGGATTTATCTCCTTCAGGAATGCGTAGTTGGATCAGAGGTTAGTGAGTGTGTGAAGAGGCTAATTCACACAAATGGCTGCACTGGACCCCAATCAAAATTGCGCAAAAAAATAGGATGCTTGGAGGGCAGACCAGAAGTTAGATAGAGGCCTTTGACTGTCTATGAGCAGCACAGGTATTGCAGAGAGAGTAGGATAGCTTTTGAGTTGATTCTTTTTGTAATACTGGCTATATTTCCACTTGTATGATAATACAGAGTTGGGTTTTTAGGCTCAGGCTTTCCCCAGGTTATATCTTCTGTGTTATGTGTGATTGATTCCTACTTATCAGTTATATGTGTTCTTATTGATGTTGCTCATGTTTGATTAAGCTTCCGCTAAATTGTTTGTAGAAGAAGATCAAGTGTTTTGCTTTAGTATATTGCATTACCAGGAGATCTACAGTGGGAATTTCTACATGGTATCACAGCTAGTTGATTTGTAGAAAAATTCTACATGGTATCAGAGCAAAGGCGATCAAAGCGGAGAACAGTATACGAAGAAGAGAATTCAAAGTAAAAAAAAAAATTGGGCCACGAGTTTTCATAGCAGATCTGAAAATTTTTGTGCAAAATTTTCATAAACAAATAGCAGATCTGGATTCCTTGCGGAAAAAGACCCAAATTCAAAAAAAAATCGGCTGAATCGGAGTTCAGATGAAGGAGATATCGCTGATTTAAAATCAGCGCTTTTTCCAAAAAAATTCGTGACGGCGGGAAAAATGAAATAGATTGGTGTGCTAGCCAAGACCCTGTATGCACTTGAGATACAAGAAGCATGCAAAGCCTTGAGGAGCAAGGCAAAGGTTAGATACTTGGTGGTTGAGAGGGAGAGTAAATTACCTCTCAACATGCAACGCCGGAAGAAGTCTCAGACAATTGTGGAGGAGCCACAATTGGTGAAGTAGCTTCAGGAGGTTGTGGAGCAGCCACAACTGGGGAAGCCGAGAGGAGACATAGTGGAGGCATCCACTCATGCAAAGACCTCCAGTAAGGGGAAACTTCGAGCCAGGAGGGCAGAGGGATCACATGCAGCCATACCTCCAGGTAAGAGGTGGGGCGATGTGGAGTGATCGTCCCAAGGAGAAGGGGCAAGATCCTTGAGGTGCCCAACCTCTTTGATTCAACTTTGCTACAGGAGCCCCGATGAGGAGTAGCAGGACTGACTGATTGGGTAGAGACAGATGCGGATGGAGTGGCAGAGAGAGCTACAGTGCAGGAGTCCCAGGACTATGTAGAGCTAGCAGGCTGCAACAATGCAAGAGGAACATAAGTGTTGCACCAGTGCAGGATGGCACAAAGAGGTGTGCAACGGTGCGAGATGCATGGAGTGTTGCAGCAGCTCAAAGGTCAGAGAGGGAGCACTTGTCAGCAGTAGGTAGAGCTTCAGCATCAGAGTATGTTTCTAGCCCAACAAAGAGATCAGTTGGGAGTTTTTTTTGCTCCAAGAGTTGCTGGAGCAACCACACTTGGTAGGAGTGTTGCATGCAGAACATTCCAAAGGTACAAGATCGAGTTCGAGTTGAAGCCTTTCTTGTTGAGAAAGAGTGTTGAAAATGGCAACAAGAAATGCTAAAAATAGCACTACTATAAATAGCAGTTTGAGTACCAGTGTTGGATTGGGCAACAGGGAATGAAAAATGGAAGTGCTAAAAATAGCATTCTATTTTTAGCAGTTCAGTATGGATTCCTATTTTAGTCAGTCCCTGGACTAGAAATAGGAAGTAAAATTCGAATTTGAACTTAACAGCTGTTTGAAAATAAATTAATTAATTCTCCATGAGTTAATTAGTTGTGGAAATTCAAACATAAAGTCTATGTGAGGACATGCAACAGTTTCTCTATTAATTGAGGAATTTATCCATAAGTTAAAAAGATAAGGATGAATTCTATATTGAGTAGTAATTAGTTGGCTCTGTTAACTGAGTCAAGTCCAGTTATATTTGATTTAAACAGTTTGTTTAAATTAAGTAAGTTCAGTTAGTTAATGCATGCTTGCATATAACTGTTGTTCTTTAGATAACTGAATATTCTCTCATGAATAACTCATGCATGTCAGTTCAGATAGAGGCCCAGTTGAAATCAGAGAAGGGACAGTGTACTATCAGTTGGATGAATGTTTTTCCTATAAAGGAAGCTCATCCATGAGAAGGATTTATCTCCTTCAGGACTGTGTAGTTGGATCAGAGATTAGTGAGTGTGTGAAGAGGCCAATTCACACAAGTGGCTGCACTGGACTCCAATCAAAATTGCGGAAAGGAATAGGAGGCTTAGAGGGCAGAACAGAGGTTAGATAGAGGCCTTTGACTGTCTATGAGCAGCAGAGGTATTGCAAAGAGAGCAGGATAGCTTTTGAGCTGATTCTTTTTGTAATATTGGCTATATTTCCACTTGTATGATAATACAGAGTTGGGGTTTTAGGCTGAGGCTTTCCCCGGGTTATATCTTCTGTGTTATGTGTGATCGATTCCTTCTTATCAGTTATATGTGTTTTTATTGATGTTGCTCATGTTCAATTAAGCTTCCGCTAAATTGTTTGTAGAAGTAGATCAAGTGTTTTGCTTTAGTATATTGCATTACCAGGTGATCTACAGGTGGGAATTTCTACATTGAAGATTCCTCTATTTTCCCTGTTAGAGTTGGAGATGATCCTCATCATCATACTTTTGGCCCTAGTTCAACTACTTTGAAGAGAGCACTGACCCATAAAAATATTGACTCTTTCTTTGTACCCTGCACCACCCCTAGTTCTCAGCCCATCATTGATGCTAAATGGAAGAAGATATAGAAGGAGGTTGCATATGAATGCATTGCTAGATGGTGGTATGATGTAGACATACCTTTTAATGCCACTAATTCCACATATTATCAACCTATGATTGATGTTATAGCTTCCTGTGGACCAGGCTACAAAGGCCCTAGCTTTCATGATATTAGGGGGCCACTTTTACAAATTGAAGTCCAAAGAATATAAGAGTGCCTTATAAAGTTCAAGCAATTATGAACCAAAATAGGGCACAGTTATGTCTAATGGATGGACTAATAACAAATCTCGCACCATTTTAAATTTCTTAATTGTTTGTCCAACAGGTACTATGTTTCTCAAATTTGTTGATGCATCTGATCAGGTGAAGGATGCACAATTACTATTTCATCTTTTAGATGAAGTGGTTATGGAAGTAGGGGTTGACAATGTTGTACAAGTGATCACAGATAATGCCTCCAACTATGTTGTAGTTAGAGAGATGTTGGAGGAAAAACACCCCACCATTTAGTGGACTCCATGTGCAGCCCATTGTTTGGATCTCATGCATGAGGATATTGACAAAATTGAGTGGGTGAAGAAGTGTGTGGAAGAAGCAAAATCCATAACTAGATATATCTACAACCACTCATGGGTTTTGAACCTTACGAAAAAGCACACTGAAGGCTTGTTCAATCAGCCATTACACGATTTGCAACAAACTTTCTTCCATTGCAATTCCTTGCTAAGCAAAAATCCAACTTGAGGAAGATGGTTTCTTGTGATGAATGGAAATTATGAATCTCGGTGGAGCAAAAAGGATGAAGGGAAATAGATGGTTAACCAAGTGTTTGACAAAAAAAATTGGTTGAAAGCAAACAAGATTGTGCTATTTAGTGAGCTTCTTGTGAGAGTGTTGCAGATGGTGAATGGTGATAAACTCATAGGTTTTGTTTATGAGGCCATTGACCAGGCCAAAGAAAAAATAAAGTCAGCATATCGGGATAGAAGGACGAAGTACTTTCTTCTATGGAGAATCATTGATGAAAGATGAAACAAACAACTCCATAGACCTTTACATGCAACTGGCTACTACTTAAATCCAAGGTATGTTATTTTGGATTTCAATGTTTATTAGTTTTAAGTTTTGTCATTCATTATTAATTAGAAAAGTTTTACCAAATATTCGAAACCGATTGATGAATAGTTTTTTGTTTTTTGAACTTTGAAGGTACCATTACACTACAAATTTGGAGGAAGCTAGGGAGGTCCTAAGGGGATTGTATAGATGCATTGAGCGCATGGTCCTAGATCCCAAGATTCAAGATCAAATTCATACCGAGCTCTTGAATTTCAGTGAGAGCATCGGTACCTTTGGCATGTCTATGGCTATAATAAATAGAGCAAGGGATCCCCAAAGTAAATTTGTAAATTATATTACTCATTGTAATTGTTGAGTCCAAGTTCTCAGTCATTTGCTAATACTTCTTTGCTTTCCACCTTTTTTGCAACGTATTGGTGGCAACAATTTGGTAGTCAATGCCTTGAATGCAAAAATTTGCAATTTGAATATTGAGCTAAGCATGTAGTGCTTCAGGGTGTGAGCGGAATTGGAGTGTGTTTGAGGCTTGAGCATATACACACTAAGAAGAGGAACCATTTGGAGCAAATGTGGTTGAATGATATGGTTTATGTTCAATACAATATTAGTTTGAGGCGTAACCAATCGTTGAACAAACCCCTAAATCAAGCAACATAGTCTTGTGTAACTTTGATCCAACATCTGAATGAGTTTTGGAGAGTCAGTAACTAGCATTTGACAATGAAGACCATTCTTAGTTGGACACAGACCCACCTCCACAAGTTGCAGAGGGAGGGGAGATATATCACAGGTACCACCTTCAGGGCCAGGGGAATCAAGTCGCAATCCCACTACAGACTTGGAGGCTACTCATTCTACAAATGAGGATGAGGAGGAGGATGATTCTAATGATGACAATTAGCACTCGTAGCTATAGTATTGTAGTATCATGCTATTTTAGACTATAGAGGCCATTTAGAGCCTACTTCTTGATGTATTTTGGTTCAGCAATGTTTTGTGCTAAGCATTATTTTGGTTATATTCACTATTACTTGCTATATAAATAAAAACTTTTGCATATTTGTGTATAAATGGTTTTGATTCATATGGATGCACATTATTATATATGTTTTTCTTTAAAAAATGAATATTTTGTGTGTTTTTGGTCAACCGGTTTTTTGATCTGGTTTTTTACCAATTCCGGTCCGGTTCCATCTAGTTCCCGATCCACAATGTTTTCTGCTTCGGTTCTGATAACATTGATGCAAAGATTTCTTCTCGCCATTTAAAGGACCTCCTCTTCTATGTAGATTCAATGAAATTTAAGAATACTATCTCCTATTCTTCAAGCATGTACTTGGCGCTGTCATGGATCACTAAATGAATATTGTTTAATTATTCTTCTCTTGCTCCAATCATATCATTTATGTCTTATGATATCATGCATGATGTTCCACTTCATATCCTGATGTGGCCTATTCTACTCCATATAGTCTCCTATTGTATGGATGAAGTGGAATTAGTCAAATATATACTAATACAATTAGGGCAGTTGAAAATACATAAAATGTATTGTACACTGCAATGAGTACTTCAGATATAAAGCAAATATATGAAGGTACTTATCATTTCCTCCTTGCTTAGGAAGAAATTATCCCCAATTTCTAGATGAACCTCTTTAATTGTAGTTTCCAATCATGGGAGTTGATAAGGTACCTTGGGAAACTTTTGATGACAACTAGTCTAGTGAACACGTGCAAGCATGTCTATAGTTTACTTCAGTACACTTGTACATTATCTTTTATCATTTTGGGTGACTTGATCCAAATGAATCACTCACCTACTTTATTAATGTTTATTGGAGGCTTTGTCAAAGATCATCACTCTCCTATAGTTCTATAATCCTATACATCTAATACAAATCAATGTACAACATGTGTATAGCTTCAGCAACACTCTTTATGCTTGCATACTTCTCTTTCGGGCTTTTACTAGTATGTCAATATCTTTCCATTGTTGGGACTGTAAATATATCAATTTGTATCATAGCTTTAAGATTAGGGACCTTCAAGAGCTTTGCCATTCCAGTCTCCTTTCAAAACTTTTTCCCCCAGCCTGAGTCCTCCTTTTAGTTTACTCTCAAGTCATTTAAGGATTTTGTAGACACGTTTACATTACCAATTCATGTCTCCCAGCCTAATACCCCCTAATATTTCATAAGGGTAACTCGTGATTTTTATCACAATGGATGTGTTCGCAGCATGGTACATATGGCTTTGGATGGATTAGAGGTACACACCTTCATGAAGATCTTCCTGTTATGACAACTTTGTTTGCAACCATGTGCTTGGCTTGGAGATAGTACTATTATTTGATTCAGTAAGTGCTTTTGTTGGAGAAGACTCACTTTCTCTTTTTGGATTGTTATGTTTGAAGGCTCGTCTATTGTTGCACCCGTAATGTTGCATACTTTTCATTGATATTTTGATAATTTTCATGGTATATTTACTTGGTCTATGAAACGCTCTAGTGATTTGGACAGTTTGGCATTGGTCTGACATTCTCAGAGGGGCTAGTCATTCACATAATTGGAGGTAGTGGGACCTTGTTTTGCATTTATTCCTGGATCAGTCCAATATGATGCTCATATATTTCTGTAGTTTGATCTATACGCTTTTGGATTCACATGGTTGTTTATTTTCAGAGGTTATATGAGGTCAACCATCATACATCTCCTGGAGGAAGGTATAACAGCTATATTAATATCTTCTTGTGTGGACGTCCTAGCATATGTGGGCCTTTTCTGCCTTGAGGAGTGATCTTTGGAGGGTTGACTTTACATATATATGGAGTGCTCCCTCTTTCTTTGCTATATATGGCACGTTGTTCACATTGCAGATTTAGAGACGCTACCCCTTTTTTCTCAGGTCACATGGACTCAAATCTGGCAGCAGATATATTACCCTTGTCATTAGGGCTCCAAATCCAAAATATATCAGTCATGGTGGATGTGGAATAGGGTTCAAGCTCAATCTACATAGTGAACTATTAATGATATCAGCAAGAAGACGTTCTGGTGCGAATGAGCACAGATCAGAAGTTTTTTGAAGCAGTGTACAGTCTGGCTGAATATGACAGCACATGACAAGCAGCATCAACAATTTCTGTCTAGCCTAACTTGAGGTCTGATTGTAGGTGTTCCTCGTGAGTGGGATGATTGATATATATGCTACAGATCCCATTGGACGTTTTATCTACACTAAGAAAGCCGTTGATGTCTCTCCACCATTACATCCTTCTTAAAAGAGCTTACATCTGAATATTATGTTTTTTGTTTGTTCATCTCATCATATGTTTGCCTGGCTGCTTTTAATATTTTGAGCTGTTGAATCGGTTGGAAATATTGACATGATTCTCGATGCAACTACAAATTTCTATAAAACCTATATTTGGGCAGTCCTGGATCAACCTCTATACAATAAACTTTCAATGCCATAGCAGCTATAATTCTGTCATCATCTTCAACAATGCTGAGATCAGCTATTTCCTTGACAGTATTTGCAGGCAATTACCAGCACTAAATCATTAACCGCATGGTGAAAACCAGATTATAAAAGAGGTAATTATTCGTAATTGTATAATGGTAGATCACACAGGCATATCCAACTGTACAATGAACTGAAGAGTTCCCAGTAGCAACTATTGTGTCTGTCAAACTGAATCACTTTCCATATTCAGTCACATTTGCTAAATGAATGAATTCTAGCATATCTCTATCCACCTTACCTTAAGCAAGGAATACTACTGGAGGGGATTTTCTCCTGATTTATTTAGGGTTCTCAGATCTGTAATATCACATCCATCACCCATTCTATTATTCCTTTGAGAAATGGTTTAATAAATGCACTTCCACAAGTATGTTTTGGATTCTACAGTGATATGAAGATCTGAGCCACGACTTGGAGTTCTTGACCCCTATATCTACTCATTTTTTCAAAGTTACAATACCGACACAGACATGGTTTTTCAGACCTTTTATAGAGAAATTGCTACTTTTGTTGAGTTGTATCATAGTCCTATGTTCCAAAATCTGTGTTTTAAAATTTTTGAATATTTTTAAAAATTTCAAATTCCTTTTGTAATCCTTGTCCTCTCATTCCTTGGAATTTGGGGTGCCTTCCAACTGTCACTGAAATCTATACCTGTTACCCCATCCCCAAAACTCAGTGTACATAGAGAAATGTCACTATGCCTCAAGAACCACCTCATTCTAATAAATGTTTAGTTATGCGTCTTTTTCCCTTAGGCGGCATATAAAATTGTTGTATAAACACCGAAAAGATGACATTTTCATTTATACATCAACGATTTAAAACTGTGGTGTGATTTACCATGTTATCCAATTGCTGTAAAATGAATATAATTTTTCTAATTTTATTGAAATCATCTTTATGAAATAGTGGTAATGGACCTGTTAGTAGACCACAGAGTTAAGATCCAAAGCATGTAAGATGAAATTAGCTCTCTTCGTCCACAAGTGGTGGTTTTCAAGAATCTCCTAGTCGACTGCAACTTAGTACTTCTTCATTGGAGGTTTCTCTCAGCCCTGTCTGCTCAAATTTGCCTGAATAAACAAAATGATGCCTCTTTTGGACGACTCTACCCTGGGTCAAGAGGATATCTCCGCTTCCAAAGCCTAGTTAGTATGTTTTTTCGATGCATAAAAATTTTGGCCTCTTTCTGGCAAATATGGCTTCACTCTAGAATTCCCTTACAGCAGTGTTGTAGGTAACTGTAGGATTTTGCTAGACTATGAGAAGTACTGTTTTGAAGATTGCGGAAGCAGGAGCTTCAAATTTTGTAACTTTTGATGTATGGTCATGTCCCCAAACACAGATTTTTAAAACAAATCTTTGCTGTTATGATTAAAAAAATCATCTTCATGAAACACAAATATAACTGGATAAATTTTTTAAAACAATTTCATATTTTTCAAGAATTGTGTTCTTGTAAGTATGTTGACAAAAATCCTGCTAAAAAGAAAGACCATTTGCAAAATGTTGATTTGCAAGTTACCAAAATACCAGTCCCCTTTCCAGGGGCTCGTGAGATATAAGACTAACCAGACTATACTGAAAAGTGAGATAATAAATGAAAGACATGACCATTGAGAGCCAAGGTACACTGAACCATTATCACTTACAAAAGTGAATGATCCTAGTTTACAAAATTGCACAAGAGAATTTTTGTTCTCTTCCAAGAATTCTGCTAAATAATTGAGTAAATGTCAACGAACCTTGTAAATTGCTTCCAATCCCATGTAACTTGCTAAGGGATACTTATATTGGGAAGGACCCATGGGTAGAGAAATTGCAAAAGGAGATATGCTATAAAACCATGCGTTCCAAAAACAGCGTAATGTAAGCTTATTACTAAAAGTTGAGAGAATGCAATCCTCACTCTCAACTGATATTCTGAACACAAAATTTCAGCATCCAACTTTAACATATCTATTAACTTGAAGACCCCTCTTTGATGTATTCTAGTTACCTTGAATTTTATGTTCTACAAACAACAATGCAAGAGCTGCCTGATTACCACCGAGTGTAAGACTTGTTTCCTTTTATATTACTAGTGAATTGAATGCCTTCTGCTCCATTTGGCTTTTGAAAAGCTAAAGTATCACCCTTGGTGAATTTCTAATTCCTTGAGTTTTGGTTGCCAATCTCTCAATCTTCATCGCAATCAATTTCTTAGATCATCAGTGTTCGAAGAAATTGTTCCTTGAATAAAACTAACCCAGATCCATCTAAACCTTGGTCTGAAATGCACCTCAAGATTGTGAAGCTCAATGTTGCACATCTCAAGTTCTAATATTTGATAGCGAGGCCATTTGTATGAATTCAAGATATGCATCCTCGAGCATTGTAACCTCAAGGTGTGCATCAGACCTGGGTTTTGTCAAGGTGCGTATCAGACCTGGGTTTCAACGGGTCTGGGCTAGTGTCAATTTTCAATGCACCCAATGCTGCACCATCCAGACTCAATGCACTTTTACATGGACACTCGCACAAAGAGTTGATGGATCACCTCCACCCCCACAAACCATTCCCTGTCATCCTGGCTGTAGAATGCAACTTGCTTCTCTCAGTGAAGTAATAAAAATTGAATGGATGCCATACACAGTGCACCTATGCACTTTATCCTATTTTATTGTTGTTTGTCAGAATTGGTTTGCAAACCATGAATGGTATCCCTTCAAGCCTCTTGGACATCCCATACGATTGACGTTCTTTATTTTTGTTTGATGTTTACATAGATGTAATCATTTCAGCCCTTAAAGGTGTAGCAAAAAAACCAATTAGATTTTTATCAAGCAGTCAGTTTCCTCCAGGTTTTTCTATTTCATGGATGTAGCGAGCACATTATGAAAACCCTTTCTATGTGTTAGTGCAGGAAAAGTGTCTGTTTAGATTGCAAAAATTTCCAGCATTTATGGGAAGAATATTTTCCAGTGCCTATCGGAAAATGGAGTTTGTATCTTAGCATATAGGTTCCTGTGCTCAGTACAGTTATTTCCCAACAAAAATTATCAGATCACATCCATGATTGGAATCAGACAAAACTCAAATATCAGCTTTAACTTTTCTGCTACTTATCTAAAACTTCCAACCAAGAAACCAACGTTGAAAATGTTTTGTGTTTGGGCACTGACTGGAAAAATTTTCACAGTCGCTCTTATTAGGATCTGATATCTCCTGGTCAGCAAATGTGCAAAAGTACTTAATTTCTGCCCATTATCAAAAAATAAACCCTCTCACACTGTAAGGAAGTTCTGTTCACATCTCGGGGGGTTATTAATGTAGCAAGAAATCTCAATATAGAGATATGCCATTGCACACAACCAATCACAAGCTAAAAACAACCCACAAGGCATGATACCTAAACTGTCAGTGATGTTAATACCAAAGTGAGGTTGCTATGGAATGAAAGTGAAGACTTGAGTCCCAATTCAGAGTCCCAAATCATTTGAATTGGTGAAACGTTTATGTGGGTAATGCCTTGAAAATCATCCCTATCCTGTTCATTAACAAGCATATGGGATTATTTGCAACATACAATTTCGGAAAATATTAATGTAAAACAAAATCCGAACATAAAGATATAAAGATATGTCACTGTAATCAGAGAATTACAACATCACATATATAGCAATCATGATACAAGAACCACCCACAAGGCTCAAGAAGAAAGCTGCCTGCCAGTACCGAGGCAGGTGCTATCACATGAACCCAGAATTGGGAACGAGGATAATATGGAGAAGTATTGCAAGAAAAATCAAGAATTCCGGATACTCATTGAAAGCAAAGCCCATATCATATAATACGTTGAAAACATAAGGCGGCACATCGAGAAGCGCAATTCAGATATTCAATAATTGGGTTTGGGAACATTTAAAGATATGTATCAACAGCTTGGGTGCAGGGAAACCAAATGCACTGAATAGTTTTACTTACTCTGCAACTGCGGATGCCAGGAGGAGTAGGTGGGTTGTTTCATTGTTCTTCTTTCATTTATTCGTTCACGGTTGAAGAGGCAGAGGCTTATGCCGTCGAAGAATAATAGCGAAAGTCAGATGAAGAGATGCACCATTTGTTAAAGAACAAATAAAGTCGTGTATCTCTACACATCGCAATTTTCAGCTGGGCCATTTTCGCCGTTCTCTTTGAATGGCGTACACAACGTGGGGATTATGACTCAATGGGTTTGGTGCGCGCCAACAGGGACTTTCGTTAACTTGAACGGAGTAGGTTGGCTGTTGGTTTGACAAATTTTGAGGGGAGATTTGACAATTAAAGTTTCTTTTTCACCGTGAGAGGTTAACTTTTTTGATCATTACAAAGCAAAAAATACATTTTATATTTTGGTTTTGAAAGTTTTAATATTCGATTATTTTATATATGTTTAATCTATATTTTATTTAAGTATGGAGGAGTTTCCGCATTATATTATATTAGATTTTATATTTTGTATTTTAGTTTTAAAAATTTTAAGATTAAGCATATTTTATATAAGTTTAAATTTAAAATATTAGTGTGAATTTATATATTATTTAATAATAATTTATTAATTACAAAAATCTATTTAAATATAAATATTTTATTTAAGATAAATTTATATTGGTATATTATTTATGTTAAATAAACCATGTATATGTGTTTAGAGTTTAGAACTACGAAATATTTATAAATTATTAAAAAATAATATCAAATATGTATTAAAAACAAGTAACCAAATATTTAATATTATGAATTGATAAAAGACAATCGGGTTAAATAAAATTGTTTTAAATTTTTATTTTTTTAATTAATTTTCTTGTATTATGTGTGTTATATAATTTCTTTAGTAGTTACTTGTAAAATGCACTTTGCTTCTTTCTATGTGATCATAAATCATATTTAATATTTATAAATTATTAAAAAATAATATCAAATACGTATTAAAAAACATGTAACCAAATATTTAATATTATGAACTGATAAAAGACAATCGTGTTAAATAAAATTGTTTTAAATTTTTATTTTTTTAATTAATTTTCTTGTATTATGTGCGTTATATAATTTCTTTAGTAGTTACTTGTAAAATGCACTTTGCTTCTTTCTATGTGATCATAAATCAAATATTGGTCAGAATACATTACAATTTTCAAAGTCCAAAAAATATATATATTTTATTAAAATTTTATGATGATATAGTAACTTTATTTATTACAAGTTTTTCTCAATTTTTTACATATCTTTTTTTCTTACATATTCTATTTATTCAATTTGTTGTTAAACTTTCAATTTTATGAAATCTCCAACAGTGTTATTTCTTATTCTAAATCCTCTCATTCACGTTATATCTTCACTTTCACCTCTTCACTTTCACCTCTTTACCTTTCAAGAAGTATTATGTGTGAAAACAACATGTTATATCTTCACTTTCACCTCTTTACCTTCGAAGAAATACCATGTGTTCAAACAAGTATGGAAGTGACTTCTTTGTAATCATTGTGTATGTATTAATATCTTCTTTCATATCATTGTATTTGTATTAAAATGACATTTCTTAGAAGCCAAACATAAACATTTACTAAAGTTTTAGGTTTTGGATTTATCATATTTTCATAAAAACTTAGCCTTTAGCAAACTTTTGTCTTGTAGCCTTTCTTTAGAAAAAGTTCAGCAATCAATATCGCATTTCCATAATTTAGTTGTTAAAATATTAACTTGATCATTACCAACATAATTTTAATGGTTTTTTTAGTGTAACAATATATTTTTATATGATTTTCAAGTGATTATAGCATTAGAAATAAACAAAATAAATATTCGACGTTAAGAACTGACTAATATTTTGGGGAAAATGAATCAATTCAGAGGGAGCTCTGTGTTTAGGGTGTGTGGTGTTGCCTATTATAACTGGGTTTTTCTCCTAGTTATTGCTTAGTCCCTTGATAATTGGCATGCCTTTGGGAACTAAACCCCCAACCCCACTTGTGAATCCTTCTCTAGAGTCTCAATTTTATTAGATCCTTCTTTATTCTTTTCTAATTGCCTTACTCCAACATTAGGTTTGACCTCCAAACTCCTTCAAGGACACACTCACCTCAATGTGGCATTAATAGACCTATGGAAAATTCAATCTCTCTCTAAGCTCTCCTCTTAGGGCCACTGTAAGATGGAAAAGGCAATGTTCATCAAATACATTCTTATTGATAATGATGCCCTCGAATAGATGGAATTATATCTACAACATGGCTCGGTACACCACTTCAATGGGACCCTAGCCTTAGTTTTCTAATTAACAATTTGGATTTCTTTCTCATGAAAACTCTTTCCCCAACAAGAAGCCTTTATCTACCCTTGTGCAAAGGGTTTCTCCATTGTCAAATTCGATCTACTTCAATAGAAATCTCACTTGATCTCAAGTCCTTAGCTTGGGGGCATGTTGTTATGTGCATGAAACCACAATTTTCTACTTTCAACCCTTCTTAAAATACATTTCCAATGGCTCTAGTATGGGTATGTCTCCTCAACCTTCCTATACAATTTGGTCTTATAAATTACTAGACATGGTATTGAAAAATTCTATTTTTTTAGTGAATAAATGAAGAAGAGACATATCACCACATGCACTCATATTTATTTAAACATGCATTTCTTCAAAGGCTCGCAAGAATAAATCCAACTTGAAGCTAAGGATTATGTTTGGAAACAAAAGATTGATTATAAACACATTAGATTTAGGTGTAAACATGTTTTGAAGTAGGGAATACAATAACCCATTGTTTGTGAGCTTCAAAAGACTAACAAACCTTGTACCAACAAATGAAGCAATAATGGATCTACTTTGTAGAAGGGTGTCATGGAACAACCACCATTTAGTGGAGAAAGAGACTTATCTAGAAAAGACTCCTCAAGTAGCCTCACCCAAGGAAATTTCATTGCATCAACCCAATATTGGGAAGAAGCTCCTTTGCCACTTTGTAAGTCTCCAAAGTTCTTGAGCAAGGAGGAGATCATGTCCAAAATGTGAAGGTTTATGGTACTTTGTAGGATATAACATAGCATCATATAAAACTTTATTTAGTTTATGAGGAAGTGACAACAAAGGTAATTGCACCCTTCTACTCATTGGATGAAGGGAACTTTGATAATGAGATCAATGATAATTAAACAAAAGCCACAGAAGAAGAAGAGGAGAAACATAATTCGAACTAGTAAGTGTGGATCTATGGAACTTGGAGAGGATAGTTCCTTTAGGAACTAAGTAGAAATCACTCTTGAACATGTGCCCACCATGATATTTAAAGATTACCTTGAGGAATAAACTTTGCTAACTAGTAGGAAGTGAAAATGACGCAAAAAAATCATAATAGAGTACATGACTAGATCCCCAAAGGGGAAACACTTAATTTTTAATGCGTTGTTTATGTGTATCATTGTCTCATCAAATTGTCAGGCTCTATTCTATCCACCAATGTAAAAGAAGAATCTTAACTAGGAAGAATGAAAATTTGGAATCCTTCCCATCACATTTGGAGAAGAGGCTAAAACTAGGAATTCAAAATCCTGTTGAATCTTCCAAGAATCGTACAATAGTTGTTTAAGACTCCCTAGTCTAAAAAAAATTGATCAATACATCTAAATGTTACTAAGAAAAGGTGGCTAAGATTGATATGGGTTCTTTAGTGTTTCTTAATTAATAAATGTTGTATATGAATTTTGTCAAATTCAATCAATTTATAATTCATGATTCAATAACTTTTGGTATTTAAATATGAATTATTATATGGCAATGCCTCATCTGGATCATTGAACCATAACCTAATTGACTAAATAATCATCGCTTAGTGATAATGGTAGTAATTATTTAAACAATGAACAAGTTTTATAAGGCAAGGTGTTTCATAAATTTAGTGAATTTGTTATGATGCACAAATTAACTCAATACAGAAAAGCCAAAATTGAGTGTTAATTAAAAAGAAGGCTAGCAATAAATTAAATTATCATAATTGTAAGAATAATGTCTCTTATTAACATATTAGTTATTTAGTTGCAAGGTGAGTATGTTTAATCGTTTGTTTGTTCAAAGTTCATCCCTTCTTCCTTCTTTGTGTTACAAAATTTCATAAAAAATATTTACTAGCACTATTCCATAATACCCCTGCTATATGTTTTTGTAAAATGTCTATTATAACAGATCAAAAACACATAATATTTATGCATTTTGGAATTGTGTCTAACACATTAATACATTTTTATTTGAAAGCATATCATCATAGATTGGTTAAATAGATTGATTAAAGAAAAGTGTTTGGCAATAATATATAAAGGGATCAATATCCCATGATCATTTTGTCAATAGAGACAATGAAAATAGAGTAATAGAATAATAGGGATCAATATTCCCACTTGCTTTCTTAATATTCCCTTTTTGGTACTTTATACTTAAAAAAAAGTCTTCCAGTGACAAATATCACTTAAAATAAATCAAATACAAAAACATTTATACATTGTAAAATTATGTTTATCTTTTAATATTAATTTCTTTTTCCTCTCATTTTTTATATTACATAAATAAAAATATATCTCACCGACAATTTTTTATTATACCCTATTTCCATTCTTTCCGAATATTATGTTTTTTTGTACTTTCTTAAAATTGTTAATTTCCTTAAATTATGCTATTTACGTACTTTCTTAAAATTATTAATGCTCCATAATATGCTTAGCACGTGCCTTCGAGAAAACAAGCTAGCTACAATTAAAATAAACCCGGTATATATCAACTTTGTTGACTCGTGATTAAAATAATATAATCACTCTAACGGCTGTCTATCATTAAACTAAATCGAAAGTCTATAGTTAACATAAATTAATGTAAACATATTTAAATTTTAAGTTGTTGTCATATAAAACGAAGAGCCATAGTGTAAACACTAGAAAATAAAAGGCCAATCTAAACCCACGAAGGCTTTGCCATTAGAGGATGTGAGAGTGATGGATTGGACATTACTTTGATAGTTTCAAATTATTTTTTCATATTATACTTTTAAGACATAGGGATGGATTGGACATTATTTGATAATTCAAAGTATCTAATTTTTTTTCCACATTATACTTCTAGAGTTAGTACGGCGATCAGGACCAAGTTATTGTTCCGTGCCATGATGAAATTCAATGATACGCTGAATTAAAATTAAAATTAAAATGGTGTAGAAAAACTCAAGAAGATTTTGGTAGGTCATTTTATTAGGTCATTTGGGAATCTCTAGCTCATATTTCTTTCATGTAATGCATAGGTCAGAAATGTGAAGGCATTGGGTCAGAATTGTTTTCTTGTAATTAAGATATGTGTGCGCCTGCCATAGCTAATTAAGATATGTGTGCATGCAACATTTCTTATTATTATTTTTATTATTGCCCCTTGACCCATTCTTCAACTTGGATAAAGATGATTGTAATTGTTTGTATTTTTGTCAACATATTTGTCCCTTGACCTATTCTTAAACTATGATTAAGATGATGAACCCATTCTAATCTAAATAGCTTTAATATTAATATTATTTTTACAATATTTTTATATTTAAATGTTGTTTAATAATATTTTATCTACCCGGATGCGGGTGGCATTAACAGGCATTTATGAGACGTCGTATTACACAGGCAGCTGGCCTGGCAGACGGCAGGTGGATGGCTCTCAGGGTACGCGTAGCAGGTTGGCAAATGAATTTAAACGCAGGTGAAATCAATACCAGGCAGTCTCGAATGTTGGTCTTGCAGTCAGGCATTAATGAGAGCATGGGTGATCGGCAGACAGATTGGTTTATAGTTATGGATACGCCTGTTTCATTCACTGGTTCTTTTCATGGTAAGGCAGAGCTGCTTCAGTACCCCTGTTTGGCATTCCGAATTTGGCTGTTAGCCTGGGTATGCAAGCTCGCTGAAGCTACCTCCGTTCCTCTGATTATTGGTTTGCTCTGTCTCAATCCCTCTTATCGTCAATTCGCTCTTCTGAATATGCCGCGACGTCGAGGTATCCCTCGCAGAGGCAGCCATACCGGGAACAGAGGCCGCCCTTCTCGCCCTGTTCCTCAGAATGTTATTCCTATCGCCTATGCGTCCCCTTCTTCTCCGCCTCTGGAACAAGCTAGGCCTATACCGAATAATTCATTCCAAACCTCCAGGTTCACTTTTCAAAGCCGGCTCAACAGGCTTGTTTTGACAACAAGTATCACTATCATTCTCGCGGAGGAAGATAGCAATCAGGTCAGCTCGGCTCCAACTACCCCCTCTCAATCTCAGGGAGACAGTGTGCTTCTAGGGGACCTGACAGGGATGGTGTTCCAGGCAGACAACAAGCAAGAAGACGCCCAGGTCTCGATATGCCGCAACAGCCCGTGGATCCGGCTCAAAGTGATATTCTGGCCTACGGCCCGCCTCAAAGTGCAGGTCGGATTTTAAATTTGGTGACCACTCCTGATGGCGCACCGGCAGTTGATGAAAGTGGTTTTGTGACCTGGGTTGCTTCTTCCAACCAAGTGGATAAGGAAATGCCGGATTCACCAAAGCACGCTGGTTAAAACTGTCTCCTCACTGCCGGGTGGCCTATGCAATTTTGGTTTTGTGTCGTCAATGTTAAGGTTAGATGTCTCTGTCTGGTTCATACTCTGGTTACAGAGCGCGGCGAATGCCATTCTAGTCTCTTTTTTTTGCTATAGAAATGGTTATGATAGATGCTTTTCTGTTTTTGTGGTCAATGAAGGGCATGACGAAATCAGTCCGGGCAATCTCTTTCAATATGTCAGGGCCCGAATTCAAAATTTTGTAGTCTGTTCTGTAAATTCGGCAGTAAGCCTGAACTGTAATGTCTCTGAGTTTTTGGCAGAAGGATGGCCGCGGCCTCCTCTGAGGTTCTGACCTCTTTGTATATACCTTTTTATTTTTTTTTAATAGAATTAGCATTTACAGAGAAATTTTTTTTTTTTTATCTTATAATATAAATTTAAAAGTCATTAGATTTTTTTAATTGTTTTATTTATATGATATATACATGTGTGTAAATTTAGCATACTTGTACCCTTGATGGGGTGATCAATCGAATGGCTAACTGGCCTCGGGGCTTTCCCCCTTGCTACATGGCACACATGATTAACATACATTACAGTGGTTTGGGATGGGTTAATCATCCTCTGATCCTCCTAGACGTGTCGATCTTGGTTATTATGTCCCTTGTGCTTTTGGGGAAGATTGAAGTGGTGTAGGAGATGAACAAAGAGTGTAGGGTGGTAAGTTTGCTCGAGGGTGGACATGCGAACTCACCCCGGAAGTAGAATAGTCAGCAACTAGTAAAAGCGGTCCTGCATGCAACTGGTAGTGTCTTAGTTGGCTCATAGGCGTTTATCTAGGACCTTGGAGAGAAATTTTCCAGCTTTACAACTTCGCTTATCGGATGTGAATGTGTTGGTGGAACCTCTGGCTCCAGTCCGTGAAGGAGCTTCTCGGTTGTTCTGGTGTGTTGGGTTTTTTAGGTACTCTTAGGCTTCTGGTAATGGTTAAATTGTGAAACCTTCTCACTAAATGTGGAATGCTTTTGGTGGTATTTGGTCGTCCTTTCAGGGTCGGGTTTTGGGTTAATGACTGGTACCCAATTGGATGGGTTGAAATTCTTATTGTATTTTTCTCTGGTCTTGTTATTTTGGGGGCATGCGGGTGCAACGGGTGGTTCTCGTGCGACGGTTTCTTGATGTCGCGGGGGCTTAGTCCCTTATCTTAGTCTGGGTGTTTCGTGTGCCTTCTGCACAGTGTTCTATTGGTCTGGGTCCTAAGTGGGCTACGTCTGAGACTGCTACCCTTCTTCATATGTCTTCTACCTAGTAATCCTGTGAAGTTTGTCCGAGTTCGGGAGGGTTAGGCTGGGAAGTCTCCTTCCATCTTCGGTTGCCGTCTCTGGGAGAATTGTTTAGGTAAAATCAAGTATGTGGGAGTCAAGGGGTTCTGTAGGGTCTACAACTGGGCAGTGTGCCCACCCTCACCTTGTTGTTTGGCTCGGGAGTTTTCTGTCTGTGGTTGTGGGGTGGTAAACCAGTGGAGTTGGGCGTAATCGTTGTGTTGCAAGTACAAAATCTTAACACGCCTACCGTCATGCTTCGCCAACAAGGACGACCTCGTAGAGGCGGAGGGCAGCAGAGGCAGGCGGGCCATTGCACAGGGAACCATAGTCTGTTGTCAATAGATTCAGAGAGTGTCAGGCGAGTGGGGGAAGTTGCCCAAGAACAGAGTCACTCCCCCGGTCACGTGGTCCTGCCAGCCACGATGGACTCAATTCCATAACAATTGAGATTCATTCAGGCCCACCTGGACATCCTTCGGGAGCACTGATACGAGGATAGGAATGAGTTTGTCACCTATATGGAAGATATCCAATTTAGTCATAATGAGATCTTAGAACAATTGGCGAGCATCCGTCGGAGCCATCAGTGAACGAACAAACACTTGAATGTGTTGGAGGCTGTAGTTGAGCATATAGACTTTCATATGCATGAGAGAGTGGACCTGTTAGAGGTGCCTCCTTCGACCTCCCCCCCCCCCAACCCACAACCACCTCCATAAAAGATTATTCAGATTTTTTGTCACTATTTTAGTGTGTAAGGCTACTCAGCCTAGCAGAAATATAGGTTCTGTGAGCATATCTTTTGCATACTTCTGCTCTCCTAGCCGTTGAGAATCATTTTGTAAACTGTATTTCCATGATAATATAAATGAAGTTTTTATATCAACTAAAAATAATGGCATACTTGTATTATTATGGGAGATTTGAACCTTGAATTTGATGTTTTACATAGTATTTCATAACACAATGATCATTACTTCAACTCCCTCTGTGAGCTTAGAATAATTGTATTATTAATAAAAAAAAGTTACATAATTTTAATTTCTAGTTTATTATTAGTGAAATCATACTAAAAGTACAACAACACATTTCAAGTCTTAAAATAAGGTTAAAAACCAAGAAATATTTAATTAAGTAACTGAATCTAAAACTAACTATAACATTAGAAATAAAAACCTTATAACAATTGTGTGCAGGTCTATTAAGCCTACACTCATTGTCTAGAAACAAAAGTAAGAGAACCATAATCATAATTATTTATTGGGGAAGTCCACCTAGATAGGGGCAGGGGGTTGATCATCCTCTTCATTTTTGTGAAATTCTAGGTTTGCTAATTTCTTGGAAAACACTGGAATTTTATTACCCATTTTGTTTACTTATTGTTGTAAAGCATTAATGCAATTAGAAGAATCTCCTCAGAGGCTTTGTTTCGCTCTATCGACACCTTTCTCATTATTGCTTTTAACTGCTAATATATGTTCCATGTATTGGGTTTGCCTGGTACATGGGTTTTTCCATATCTAGAACTCATTGCCAAACTTCTTCTTCCACCTGTATGTTAGACAACAACCTTGGTACATGGACTTTTTTGTATCTAGACCAATTTCCCAACCTCTTCTTCCACCTATATGTTAGACACAAACCTTCTTTCAACTCGTGCTTCACATTCAATTACTTCCAATCGTTCCTGCACTGAGCGAGGAGCGAGCTCCTTGTACCTGCAAGTTGTTGATTTTGTGCTTAATTAAGCATGCATAGAAGGATAGGGAACTTTTTTGCTAGAGCTCAGGTTGGAGAGAGTAGAGCCCCTCCGTGACATGGTAGCAGAATTATTAAAAGTATAAGAGGAAGAGGGGTGGGGGTCTAGCAATCACTAATAAAATAGAAGAGTCAAAGGAAGCTTAGAGGCCAAGGTCGGAGGACGTAATCAGACAAGGAGGATGTTGGTGAGGGGAGGTTAGAAAGAAATAAGTAACTAATAGCCGACGGCCCTCTTTAACCAAGTATAAGGAAGCATTGGAGGGAGACGACCTCTGGGTGCCAGAAATCAAGAGGTAGAGGCCAATAACAAAGAAGGATAAGAAAGAAAGCATATTTATATTTAATAAAACAAAACATTTGTAATAATATATTAAAGGCTTTTATATGTGGATAATTTATAAGCTAAAGTTTTTATATATAAAAATTAAAAATAATATTAAAAAGAAATTAAAGAAAAGATGTGATAATATATATATACATAGAGAGAGAGAGAGAGAGAGAGAGAGAGAGAGATTTTGTAATTTAAATAATTTATTAGATTTGTAAAAAACTATTTAATATATATATATATATATATATTATTTTTCAAATCAAATAGATTTATTTTATTTATTATGCAATCTTTGTATTTAAGGTTTTGGAGAGAACATTATTCATATTTAAATATTATATAAGATAATAATGGTTTATACATGGACGTTGAGGGGAACTCAGGCAACAAAAATGGCAACAATCAAAGGCACGATTTGACAACAAAACAGGAGTCAACGACAGTTAGGGAAACCCTAGTCTTCGAGAGATGGATTTCACATAGCTCCAATCCATTCTTGAGAAGTTTTTATAAACAAGCAACATTAGGAATATTTGCACTTATTACTATTAAAAATCTACTATTAGCTTATTTCTTCTAGAGGGTTTTCTATAACAGAGAATCATTGCATGTAGGAGATTCCTTCATTTCTCCCACCATGTGTCCAGGGTTTTTGCTGGTGCTTTCTCAGGTAAATCATTTTACCCCTCTTGAAGGTAGTTGCTCTGATGCACTTAATGTGTGGGGTTTTACTCCCACAAACCCATCGATCTTCAGCGACAGTCGTCTTAGTTTACAGGGTTCCTTTTCGATGGGGATTTCGGATTTAGGATAACATTTTCTTTCAAGTGGTGGTGTTTTTCGTCAGAAGTGGTTTCCTTAGGTACATGATTCTTACCAATGGTTTCACGTCAATTCTCTGAGGCTTTTCAGTATGGCGTAGAGCTTCCTACTATTGATGTAGGAAATATTCAAGTTTTAGTAGCTAAGGAGGTTATTATGTCGGGGAATGAGAATGGGTTTAGGTAGGTATAGGATGGGGTGGAGGTTATAGATTCACATATGCCTTCTTTGGATGGCCTGGGGTTTATTCAAAAAAGGAAGAAGAACCACTTCATGAAAAGTGACAAAACCCCTGCTCCTTACAAGATTTGTTTGGGAGATGATGTGGAGATGGCTCAAGTGGTGGAGCATGTGGAAAAATCCTTGGTGGGTAGGGCCAATGGACAAAAGTTTTGTTTAAATACACTTGAGGAGTGGAGGGATGAAAAGATCAGTCCATTGGTTAAAGATGCTCTATGTTATCCAAAAAATTGATCATCTATCCATAATTTATTAGATGGATTGAAGTACACCATGTAAGGCCAATTTTACCATAGTAAAATTCCTTTCACTGTGAGAAATTACTTAATAAACCACATTTGTTAAGTCATTTATAATTAAACCCATGAAGAATAATGATTTATTTAATTATCTTCTAGGAATAATTAATCAAACTATTGTTTAATTAATATTCCTTGTCACATTTGACCCAATTATGAGACATAGATAAATAAATCATTAATTATATTATTTTTCTCTAGGAATAATTAATTAATCACTAATTAGTTATTATTTCTTGTCAAGTTTCACTAAATCCCCTAGGAATAATTAAATAAATAATTATTTGTTTATTATTCCTTAACTATATTGCTTGAGATGATAAATAAATCATTTATTTATTAATTATTTCTAAATAAAAGTTTAAATACTTTTTCCCTCCAAACCAAATATAATAAAATATTCCAAATGGTTATTTCTATAATGGGTTAATAATATCTTATTATTGCTTATTATTCAAGGATAACCTAATATTTTGTTATAAATAGAAGGGTTTTCCATTCATCCTTCACTTTTGATCATTTTCATTGTTACACTCATTGTTGTAGCTCTGATTATTATCATTGTTGCACACCATTTTCTTTTTCATTTGAGTTCTCATTGAGCTCAAACATTTTGTTTGTTGGGTTTTACACGTTATAGAGGAGAGAGACTCTACAAAAGCTAAAGACATTGAGGATAGCCAAGAACCCATCCCATAGAAGGGGACTTGTAACATTATGTGTTCCCTTCATAGGTGTTGTTTAATAAAATATATTCTTTATCTATCTAGTTTCCATTGGATTATTGGAGTTATTTGCGCTTATTTTACTATTCAATTTTGTTGTTTAACTATGTTTGTTGCATAGATAGGAGCTTTGGCAGTTTTTGTTTCTATCATTTGATGCAGATCTACATTGTTTAACAACCATTTTTATTGTTAGGGTTGTTTGTCATCCACAACCTAAAGTAGCTTCTTTTCATACACATTCAAGAAGAATTCTACATAACACTCTAGAGATTTTTTTTGTTGGCCATGGGTCAGATTTAGATGAATTTAAAAACCCATGAGGAGGCTAAAACAATTACAAAATAGGTATGGTCAATTGATTCCACTCCTGTCATCTTCAAGTTCTAGTATCCTCTTTTTTATACTAGTAGGGAGAGATTAGATGTGGTCCAGGTGCAGGTTTGTTTTCCTGGGTTGTCGTAGCACATGTGGAACAAGCAAAGTTTTGAAAACTTGGGAAATAATCTGGGCCATTATTTGGATGCGAATTTATCCTTTAAAGAGACCAAAGACATGACTGTGGCAAGGGTCCTTGTTAGTTTGGACCTTTGGGAGAAGTTGCACGAGATCATGAATATTGGAAAAGGGACGGACATATTACATGTGTTGGATTATGAAGGGATTCTATTTAGGTGTAGGAGATGCCACAAGTATGGTCATCTGGTAAACAATTGTAGTCTTCCATTTAAAAATCCCTTTGTTTATGTGGAAGCCTTCAAGAAACAAAAGATTGTAGAAGGGGCACACGTAGTTTACACAAATATGAAAAAGGAGGTTCGTGTGGGGAATAGAATTCAATGCAGTTCGAGGTTGTTGAGCCAAGTACTATGGTGGCCTTTCTGAAGGATATTCCGGTGGATGTCTCTTCAAAGCCCAGTCATATGACATCGATTATCCAGATTGGTGTGAGCAATTCGGTACATGGGAACGAAATGGAGCCACAAACCAACTTTCTAAGGAAGGCCCACACTTGACTCGAGGCGGTGTGGCAGGTAGCTAAAGACTTGGGAGTTGATCACTACCAATTCTACCACAGGCCATTTATGGATGAGATACAAAATGAAGATCATGTTTAATTTTTTAAACTTTCACTTATCAGTTTTTGTGATGCTTCATAGCATATTATGTTAGTATATATGTTTGTTTACAGGTTGTTGGCTTTGACAACACTATACTATAATTTTTTCTATGATGTTCAGAAAAATGTAAGAAATATATGATGAAAGGACAATATATGATACTTTTTGATGTAATGCAATATAGCCACTACATGAATTGGGTAGTTTCCCAATGAATACACACAATGTTGTGTATATACAAAATGTAATTTTTTTTCACTTATATGAATGAAATTATAGTTTTTTTCCAAGGAAAAAAAACAATGGTTTAGACAACATTTATTTATGTACTGTATACATGGTGGAATTAATTGGTCATTTAACAATAATCATTTCTTAGTTAGCAATTCATTTGACAAAGCCATTGCAAAGACACTACCAAATATTACTAGTTTAGTCATGTTGAGTAACTTTCAAGTTTACTTTCCAACAAAAAAACCAAAAAATTTACTAAGCTTTTAAAATTAGTAAATATTTTTACAAAATGAAATCTTACTTTGATTACAAAACAAAAATAACAACTTGAATAGTCAATTGAGTAGCTATATGAACAAAACCCTTCCAACTTGTATGTGTTCTAATTATTATTTTTCTATGTGGTTCACAGAACTTGGAGATCGGTGACCACGACATCCACAGAAGATTTGAACCTAACAAATCCACCTGAAGGGATCACTTCCTATCAGCTCAACCATAGAACCTAACCCTGAGAGCGTTGAGAGAATTGAACTTTTGGCTTCTCAATAGAAAAGGTGCTTTAACGACTGAGACTCGACCAATTGAGCTAACCCTCGGTGCTTTTGTGTTCTAATTATTATTATTATTATTTTAAAATTCTATTAAAATTTAATAAAATTAATCAGTAAGTTTTGCATTAAATATTTTTTAACCTTTTTCATTTTTTTTCTTTTTCTTTTCTTTTCTTTCTTCTCTTCTTCTTTTTTTTCTTTTTTATTTTTCTATCGTGTTTTAATTATTATTATTATTTTTATTTTTTTTGTTAAAAAATAAATAAAATTAATCAATAAGTGAGGCATTCAATGTTTTTAACCTTTTTTCTTTTTTCTTGTCTTTGTTTTTCCTTCTACTTTTTTCTTCTTCTAGAACTAGGGTGAGCCTAGGTCAGACCCAACCTCAATGTTGAATGGAAGAACTCTCTACCCAATAGTGGGGTGTTATCACCAAGATTTTATAAAACTTGGTTGAGCTTGGACGCCCCTTGGGATAATTTAATTCCTCCAAAGGTGGCTATCATCTTCAACCCCTCCCCATGAGGTTTGAACTTGAGACTTGGTGAGGAATAAACCCCACCCTAACCAACTAGCTTACACCTCATGGGTACTCGATATTTTCACATAAGAATATAACAAACAATATTTTTATGGTGTAATTGATAGGCAACATCTCTTCGATTATTCGTTGAAATTGAAGTAATCCTATCCTATATTTCTTATATTGCTACACAAAACCTATTTTTAGATTTCAAGGTTCAAAAGTTATTTTCATATTTCATATATTGGACATTTTCCACATAAAATAATGATTCAAGTTAAATTTGTAATTAATCCAACTACATGTCATTTAATGGAAATATCTTTCTTTGGTGTGTTGTAGTTACTTAAGAAACCCCTACCTACATATGAATAAGAGGGAATGTATTCTATAGTCAATATGTATGGTCTAAATACTGGTTGTTTTCAATATTGATTATGGTAAAGTAGGAGAAAATCAATATATAAAAGTATATCTAATGTGATTGACCCAATATTTCTATCTAAAGTCTTGGAATACTATCACATGGGTTGCATCCTAAAGATAATTCACATGTACATCAAGACTTCCAATATACTTTTAGACAACAATTTGAATAGAAACTTGGTCAACTTCAATCTTTCAAGGATGATAATTGATGGGGAGGACACTCATGTTACCATTGTAGCGAAAGGAACATTCAAATACCTGGATCTAGAGCATATAACATACTCTCTTCATAGTATGTTTTAATTAAGAGGATAAACAATTATTCCATCGTGCCCCTATTTTTTTTCCTTACAAACTTTCATAAGTACTACAACACTCAAATTTTGACAGAGAAGAGTGAAGAACTTTCAATATAGATATTGAGATTGGACGATAGCATGATTGGAAGCATAGAAATTTCAAGAAGAATAAACATGAGAAACATTTCCAGAAAAATATTTAAAACATGAAATATGCATTTTTCCCATTATTTTACATACCATGAGAAGTTTTGGGCAAATGCAGGGTGAGTTCACGGTGAAGGGTCATTACCAGACTGCTAGTGAGTCTTAACCTACTTACTCACAAAGGAAGTGGTACTTGAGAATAAAACCTAGTCACTTACCCTTTCCTCAAGTAGGCAGGTGCAACATTCAGTTGCATTGTCAACTATTTCTGGTGGCTATATATGCATGTTAGGAAAATTGTCTAGGGGAAATCAAAATGTCCGATGAAGAGGACGTTGATCACATAGCTATTTTGTTATTGCACGAGTTTGACTTGTAATTCCTTGATAGTTATGGCAAGAAAAATGCGGTGGTGTATCACCTTAGCTAATTAGAAGAGCATCTACTAGCCAAATGTGAGTTCTAAATGAGTGCTAGTAGTTTTCTAAACATTTGTTGAGAAAGAAGAGAGAAGCGTTGATAGGAAACCAAAAATATAGAACAATTGACAAGAAAGTGTGATTAACATTAGTAAGTAAAACACAGATGTAGTCATTAATGAGAGATCGTAAGAAGATTTAGGATAACATCGCTCTAACACCACCCATTTTCGAGGATGGCTTGGAACTAACACCTTGGGGACGTGCAACGATCTTCATTGGATGCTTCTCACCAGAAGATACCATCATGTTAAACCATAAATGCGAAGAAGGCCATGCATAACATCATGCATTAAGTCAATCACCAACTTAGTGCATAGTGGATAATCTTCACCAATACTATTTAGGGTTGTATTTATTATATCAAAAAAATAATCATAATTTAGGGTTGTACTCCATTTATTGTTGTACTTTATATATGGAGATATAATTTCATCACAATAACTACATCTCCAACAAATCTGATCTACTCACGATATTAGGCAAGTATTATGGCTTCAGTGATTTTATGTAAGGAATGTTACATTAAGGGACCTCATACTTGGAGTTATTGAAGTGCCTTCACATTTTGAATTTTTTTTTTTGATTTGTTTTTTAAGAAATAGACATATATTTTATAATTTTTTTGCAAGATAAAATGGAATAAAAAAAAATACATTTTATATAATAGTTTTGAAAAAGCTAAAAAGAAAAGTTATGATAATTAGAGTTAATGTATAATGGGAAGTCTCACATAATGAGCTTTCTTATGTATTTGATTTCTTGATGACTTTATTATTAATTGTTTACTTGCGGTCCATATTATTTTCCTTCCCAACGTCGTAAAACATTTCATTAAATTGTTTTAAAACATTATTTTCCAATTTTTAATATGCAAATTCGACCTTTCTAATTTATGATTACATTTCACAACATAAGAGAAATCATAGTTTATCGAGCTAGGATGAATGATGGACATCCTACACTAAAAAATGTTTGTAGACCAATATTGGGGCCCCACCTAGGGTCGAAACTTGGTTAACCTACCCAGCGTGCTTGTGGACAATTGTCTTAGGCTCAAGAGTATAGGGGCAATCCCTCTGACTCGACCCTTGACCTCCTTGGTGAAAGGCGACCGTTTAAATGCTTCTTCTAAAAAATAGTAATAAGGAGAAATCACTACATAGTTTCTACTTCCTCATTTCCATGTATTTTGCACATCATTTCCTCCCACACTCCTTAGGTTGTTCTCATCTTCTTGTTTCACATATTAATATGTGTGGATTAGTTCTTACCTTTGTTATTCCCCATCTTTCACATCATGGGATATTAAGCTTCAAGTAGTTTTGCACTTTGATCTCTTTCCTTGTATTCAAGTTGCTTATGTAGTGTTATTAATTTCTTTTAGCATGTTTTATGAGAGAACACTGATATTGCATATGTAAGTGCAAAAAAACTTCACTACACCTCTACTTCATTGATCTTGTTCTACCTCTCCCAATTTGGGAATCTAAAAATCTTCTAGTGATTAATTACAATGGAGTTCAACATAAAATAGTATTTCCTCATTCATTGTACAAATGGCCATAGACATGAGAGGTAATAGTGAAAGGTTGGTTTGAGCACAGGGATTGTAACTAGAATCCTGGGGGCTCAACTCTGTTAGGAATTTTTTCATGTGCTTTCTCTTGTTTCCGAAAATGGTTGTTGTTGTGGGGGGGTCAACCCCCCCACTTCCTTCTCACTCCACACTACCATCTCTAGCAACCATTACTTTCAATGAGATTGTAAAAGTTGATATTCAGTTTTTTAAAACCATATATATGATCTGAATTGGATCATTATATTTTTTTCATCCATCTCGATGCATTTGGAGTGGAAAAAGTAGAGGAATCAACTCACAGGACCGTTTTTACCGGCGGGACCCAGTTTGGCAAAACGAGGTATGAAACCTTCCGTGAGCGTTTTGAGGCGTCAAATGAATTTTTTTGGGTGTAAAAATTTGTCACTTACGCACATCACATTATCATGTTATTCTACACACAGAAATCTTTCCAAAGATGCAAGAATCACGTCAATCAGAGTCTGTATGCAAAAGTTATGCCACTCAGAAGTTGACCTTCCTGTTTTCACACCTATAGTTCGGGAGGATGCTGCGTCAACCCCCATTATTCATGGAAAATGGGCTAGCCACGTGTTTGTGATGTAAAAGACTCTAGAAGAGTCTATTTTGTAACTCTAGTTAAGAGTTTATGTAGTCAAACTTAACCACTAGTACTCTATCTGGTTGTGTTATAATCGAGCCACTAGGAGGAAGAGACATTCCATTCTTTCGAGAGAATATTGTTACACAGCTGAGAAAAAATAGCCAAGAGAGATAAGAGGTAGAGAAGACAGAGAGGATGTGTGCACTGTAGCAGCCCACGAGCCACAGAGATTACTTCTTTGTATAAGCAACCATATTTCTAGACAGAGAAAGAGAGCGAAGCGACCTCACCTTCTAGCTGGGTTTTCTCCCGAAAGGGTTTCCCAAAGAGCATATCTTGTGTATTATGTGTGTGTGAGCTTATTTTTTCGTTCTCTACTTTTCTGCTTGATTTACTTTTACATACATGCACTAATTACGGTTAATTTTACAGATCTAGAAATTAAATAAAACTGTAATAGTGTAGAATCTCAGATTTTAAATATAATATTATCAAATCTGTTGTGACGAGCTATCTAGTGGAATATCCACGACAATTTGCATATCAATATACCTGAGAAATTTGTTAAGAAGTTGGATAAGATTTTGAAAGTGCAAGTGAATCTAAGTAAATCTTGGGCAATGGCTATCAGTCTAGTTGAAAGAGGTTTGATTGACCAATTTATGGGGCTTGACCTTCTCCAAGATCTTTGAGGCCATGGGTGGAAAGAATCAGAGACCTTTGGCTAAAGGCCATATAGAGTGTTCCTTCTGCGACAACGGTTTCTTCACCTTTTTATTTGAACTTAAAGAAGATTGAGATCTCATATTCAAGAGCGACCCTTACTTCATGGGTGCTCAGGGTCTTTACTTGGATCATTGGACCTTGGATTTTAATCTTAAGAATGATGTTCCCTCAGCAGTTCCAGTATGGTTAAAACTTCCTCACTTACCTCTTCATTGCTAGGATGAGGATACTTTGAGAAACATTAGAAATGCCTTGGGAAGATACATAGATAAAGTAGAACCAAGAGATTCAATGTATGCATGTGCTCATATCTATGTAGAAGTAGACCTTGAGAAAGGACTTTTGGAAGTAATTCATCTCACATTAGATAACTAGTCTTTCATTCAATAGGTGGATTATGATCAAATCCCTTTCAAGTGTAAACAATGTCATGAGTATGGGTACTTTGCTAGGAATTTTTCCAAAAATGGTGATGCCCTCAAGTAGTAGTAGGATGGGGGTCAATGGAAAATAGAGAAGAGAAGAAGAGGATAAACATGCCAAAATCCTCATAGGAGCCACAACCCCCAACCCTCCCCCCTAAAGGACCCCTCCTCCTCCATAAGGTCCTCAAAATAAGGGGAAAGATTCGTCTACATGAGTTGGGAAGAAGATTTATCAACATGAAAATTAGTTTGTTGTCTTGGAAAATGAAGAAGATGAAGGAGATGCTCAGGGGGTTGAAGCACTAGAGCAAACATAAGGAGAAAAGGGAGACGACGAATCCCATGATGACAATAAAGTTCCATAACCAGAAGATGACCTTGTGTAAAATGTCTCAATGGAAGATGCAGGTTCAAAAAAGGAAGGAGGTTTTGATTCTCCACAAGCAAAGAAATCTCACCTCAATTTCTTTACCCTAGTTGATGACAACTCAAAAAATGAAATGGAAAGGGGTTTTGATCCCTCAAAATCTACAAGGAAAGCGGGAAAAAAATCTAATCGGAAGCTTCAATTGGATCATGTAGAAAGGGATAAAGAAAAAGGAACTCAATCAGTGATTAATGTTCCCTCCTTCAGACTCCCTAAAAATAAAAATAAATTTGGTTCCTTTGGCCCTCATCCTGGTGGACGCTCTAATGTTTCTAGCTAATAATCAATATCATCTCCTAGAATTGCAAGGGGATGGGCAATGAAAAAGGGAATTTGAAATCGAAATCTTAATTAGATCAGAGAATCCCCATGTCATCCTCCTCCAGGAGACGAAAATAGGGGACCATGAGACTCTATCAAAATGCAGAAAAAATTGGAAAAGGAGTAAAGTAGTGGTAGTAAGTTCAAGGAAAACTTCAGGTAGAGTTTTCACTCTATGGGCATCCTCCTTCTTCAATCTTCTACAAGAAGAAAATCTCAACATTGGATCATCACTAGATTGATTCATCTCCCATCTAGGAAAATTTGCAACATAGTAAACATTTACATGCCAAATATGTATCATGACAAGGTAGAATGTTGGAATTCTTTGTTAGGACAAAGGGAAACCCTTCTCAACTCCAACTGCATTTTAGTGGGGATTTTAACGTTTCAATTTAGCAGTGGGAGAAGAAAGGTGATAATATTGTAAGAGACCAGTTTCAGGAAAAGATGGAGGATTTGATTTCCTAGTTGGACCTAGTCGATGTTAAGCCTAAACTCTCCAAATTTGCTTGGAGCAACAAAATACTTTTCCTTGGACACATTGCTATAATATTGGATCGATTCCTAGTAGGAAGATATTTTGGTTAAAAAAAATTCTCTCTCTTCCTTTCATTTGCATTGGGGTGGTTCTGACCATCACCCAATCAAGCTTCTTTTAGAGTTAGAAGAATTAAAGGTTCCCATCTCATTTCATTTTAACCCTTTGTGGGTGAATTGCAAGGATTTTAAGCCACTCATGCATCGCGCAAGGTCAAGGTGGGTTATTAGTTCTCCTATCTTCATATGGGAGTAGAAAATCAAGGGCTTAAAATAGGAAATAATAAAATGGGCAAAG
This sequence comes from Pinus tabuliformis, assembly GCA_031772625.1. Taxonomy (NCBI): domain Eukaryota; kingdom Viridiplantae; phylum Streptophyta; class Pinopsida; order Pinales; family Pinaceae; genus Pinus; species Pinus tabuliformis. The sequence continues at coordinate 786,618,355 of CM062819.1, read as the reverse complement.
GGAAGTTCTAAATATCAAAAAAGGAAAGTGAGGCGGATCAGATTCAGCCTAGAGGGAATTATTTTGGAAACGGAGACACTTCTACCATTGAGGATTTGCTTTCTAAAGAGTGAAAAACCTTTGAAGAATTTCATAGGAATTTAAAGGAAGAAGAGGATATATGGAGACCGAAATCAAGAAGTTTGTGGCTAAAATCAAGATAAAAGTACTAGTTCCTTCCACAAATAATAAAAAATAATGGAATAGAAAAAAATAATAAAGTATGTGGAGCTTAATGGGGAGATTATTTTAGATCTTGATAGAATAAATGATGTCACTTTTAATCACTTTGAGTCCTTATATAAAGAATATGGAGATGCTCTTGTAGATTTAGTGGAATATTTTTTAGGCCATATTCCCTAGCTAGTTTTAGAATCGGAAAATGCCAAACTTTTGCTCCCTATCATGGAAGAAGAAATTTAGAAGGTAGTTTGGTCCTTCGATCCAAATAAAGCTCCTGGTCCTAATGGATTTGCGGGACACTTTTAATGGAAAATTGGGAACACAATTAAATATGATCTGATCAAAATGGTGGACTTTATCCAAAAATCAGGTCAAATGGTTGGCACTCTTAATTCATACTTCTTTGCTACGGTTCCTAAATATGTAAGGCCCTATTCTTTCTCTCGATTTAGACCTATTTCTCTTTGTAATTTCTCATATAATATTATTACAAAGATTATTGGTCAAAAACCACTCAAAAACACATGCCTCTTCTTCCCAATCTAATCTCTAAAAATCAAGGAGGGTTCATTAGTAAGAGGCATTTAATGGAGAAATTTGTTTAAGTATAAGGAGCCATAAAATCTAGCTTGTCCAAAGGAGACAAAGGGATGGTCATAAAGTTAGATATGGCTAATGCCTTTGATCGTGTGCATCATTATTTTCTCTTTTCTATTTTAAGAAAAATGGGGTTCTCTTCTATTTTTATATCTTAGATCAATGCTTGTATTTTTGGGCCTTGGATTGCCCCTCTTATCAGTGGATCTGCGTTTGGTTTCTTTAAAGCTTCCAGGGGGCTTAGGTAGGGGTGCCCCCTCTCCCCCATTCTTTACATTTTCATGGCTAAATCCTTGAGTAGGAAGCTAAAATTTGAATGAAGATGTCACTCCCTCCCTGGAATCTGATTCTCATAAGGTATAAAGAGCATAAATCACGCCCAATTCGCTAATGACACGATCCTTCTTGGTGGTTCCTCTTGCATTATAGCACAACACTTCAAATCTATTTTGGATGATTTTGTTTGGGTCTTGGGAGGATTGATAAATGAGGGTAAAAGTCATTTGTATTCTTGGAATGTCAACAAACTATTGCATGGAATGATCTTAAGAATTTTAGGGATAGCAGGAAGGGATGAGTGGACCAATTTCAGATATTTGGGCTACACATATGTCTCAAAATGTTCCCACATCCTTCTTAGGGTCTTGCTATTGACAAGTTGAAATCTAAATTTTAGCAATGGGGCCTCATTAGCTAAATTCGACTCGAAGATTAATTCTAGTTCAATCTCTCCTTTAGGCCTTTCCTATATTCCAGTTCTCAACTATGTTGGCCCCCATCTCAATTAGTTAAAAAATGGCTCAAGAACTTAGGTGGTTTCTCTGGCAAAGAGGAAAGACAAACTCTAAAAAGTTTCATCTGGTGAATTGGAAGGTGGTTAGAGTTCCAAAATCCATGGCATGGTCAGGAATATGAGACCCCCTTCTAATGAATATAACCCTTGGGGAAAACCTAGTTTAACAACTAATCACAGGAGATAATGATTGGTCAAAACATGTGCTTCATAAAAAATATCTTAATGGGGTGAAAGAATATTATATTCATCATATCCCTCACAATAAAGGATACTCCCAAATATGGCATTTGATGTTGTGTCTATTCCTTTAATTAGGTCTAAGTTGACTTCGATTCTAGGAAATGAGATATCAATAAATTTTTGGAATGAGGGAATTATGGGAAACTTTCCTTTGGGCTAAAATCCCCTATTTCATCCCATGGGTAATTGGCTGATTCCCCAGGATAAAATATTTATGTGGGATATCTTCTCTTGGTCATATGACGGGCATTGGTGGAGTTGAGATTAGGGTAACATTTCGGGTTACATTATTAGTATTTGCAGATGTCTCGAATTTTCTCTTATTGGATATGCTCCTTCCTCCTTGTCATATCGAGACTCTCGAGGTTGGGTAGGTGATTTGTATTATGTTAAAAGGGGTTATCAATCTTTTCTCTTCCTTGATATTAGACCTCCCTCTTCTCAGCTTTGGGCCTTTATTTGGAGCTCAGAATTCGTCCCAAAAATTAATATTTTTTGTTTGCATTAACACATAGGAAGATCCTAACAACTAGATATTTATTAAAAAGAGGAGTTGTTAGACTTTCCTGTTGCACCTTGTGCAAGCACGCTACTAAAAGTATAGAGCATCTCTTCTTGGAATTCCCTTTCACTCTTGAAGTTCGGCGAGTGATATTATCTCAATTAAAATCAAGGGTACTCTAGCCTTATTCGCTCCAAGAATTGTTGGGAAAATTGGGAAACATTATAATGACCCTTTTGCAAGGAAAAAATTAATGAAGACAATTTGTGTAGTACTCCTTAAATATGTATGGTGGAAAATTTGGCTAGCTAGAAATCATTTTGTTTTTTAAGATGAAAGGGTGGATGTCATTAAGACAATAAGATCAATAATAGGGCTTCTTAGAGAATCTTTCTGGCCTAAGAAATAAATGAAGAGGTTCATAAGTTGGATGGGGAGGAATCAAAATAGATTAAATTTTTTGATACAATGTGGGCCATTATGGGAAAAACACATCTCAACGAGAGTTGGAAAGTAAGATTATCTAAAGAGAAATTTGACAAGTGGATCTTGGAGTAGAAACACTTCTTCATAAACTTTGATGGAGCAACAAAAGGAAACCCAGGGGTGGAAAGAGTGTGGTGGGTGGGGGGGGGGGGGTGTTAGTAGGTAATTGCCCCACCCCCTCCCACCCAAGAATCAAGAAGAACATGTGTTTGCTTAGAGTTTAGGTCACACTTCCAACAACGTTGTTGAAGCCTATGCCTTATATTAGGGTAATGCAAATTGTGAATCTGAGAATTTAGGAGGTGATTGTTTTTTTGAGTCCTTGAATATATTCACCATTTATATTTAGGATCTCTTGCCTCAAATTGAAAGTTAAGTTAGATTTTAAAGAAAATTTATCAGTTGTATTAGTCCATCCCCAAGAAGAAATGTCTCCATGTTCTTAGATCAAACAAATCCAAAGATGATCACATGGCTAATTTGAGGTGAAGGCTAAATCAAAGTGAACTTTGGTGGCAGGGGCAAAAGAGATACGGCCCCCTTCCTTAATGGTTAATCAAGAGACTAAAAAATCAAAGCAAAAGAATAACTCCTCGTGGCTTATTGCAATATTATGAGGTTTTGTAAATTTTGGTTTTTGTTAGGTTAGTATTGGCGAATGCAAAAGTAGAATATTATAGATATTGTAGCATTTTGTTCAAAAGCTTCAAGGTCAAAATTTTGTAGATAGTCATTGATACATACTCCATTCCAACCATGTCCACTAGTTTCAACTTGCTTATGTAAATAATGTATCTAAACTGAGCTTTAGCTCAATGTATTTTAATATAATAACTATTCTCGACTCTTGTTAGAAAAAAAAACTATGATAGGGTTCAACATTTTTTTATTAACATTAATCAACTTGGATCTATGTGAATCTCATGTATATTCCCTGATTATTTATCAAATATGCCTTGTAAACACCTACTTATCTCACCTGTTACATGAAATAAACACATCAACTTTTTCCCTCATTGGAAAAAATATGATTATATCACTGACCCTTTTTAATGTTTATAAAATATTTATACATTTAGTTAAATCATACATGTAAGTAAATATATATCCCATTTTATTTGAAAATTACAAAATCTACTTCACTCAAAGGTATGAGATGCACTCTTTATCCAAGTATGAATGAGATATGCAACATTACACAAATCAATTAAAATGAAACAATAAAATAAAATTCAAAATTTAAAAATAAAAAACAATAAATATAATACTTAAAAAGTATAACAAAAGTGAATTATAGTAATTTGTGTAAATCTATCTTAATTTTGGATCTACCAAGTGTTAAGAGGGATCAAAATTTTCAAGATGCAAAATTTGAGAAAAGGTTTTTACCTCAATGATTCCTCTCAGTGTTGATAGATCTAGAGTTAAGATGGATCTATGCTAGTCCTTAATAATATTATTTATATTTATATTTACATTTATACTATTTATAGAATTATATAATTGATGATACATATAGATACATATGTAGATATATAACTTAGAAAAAATGTTTATTGTAAATATTAAATTTTTGTATGTTTATTAATTAAATTTAAATGAGAAGTTTTGAAATATAATGGTTACGGATATATATATATATATATATAGTTTTTATCGTTTATTAATATCATGCTTATGAATATGAATCATTTTTTTTGTAAGTTTGGCAGAACTACATCTTCATCATGTCTAATATATCACCCATGAATATAAAAAAAAAAAAAAATTGTAAGCTTGGTAGAACTACATCTTCATCATGTCGAATATATCACCCCTATCCAGGCAGAGATATCCAGGCAGAGAATTGAACGGGTGACTTTACATCAAGGAGTGCCTTAACAAAACACCCAATTACTGTCTATCCAAGACTCTGTGGACTATTTAAATTTATTTTAATGTGACATGCATATTATGATTTTTTTAAACAAAATTATTTGTAATTTTATTAATAAAAACAAAATTAAAATATATCAAATTGAATTAAACAATTTATTATGTTTGTTACCTTTTATTTTTTTTTTATCAAATTTTTAATTAAATAAACATTATGTTTTATTATTATTAAACAAGTGTGTTTCCTAGACAATCCACTCACACTATAAACCAAACCAATATCCATCTACCAAACTTTCTTTTAGCTTTTGCATGCTTAAAAAAACCATCTAAGTATCATCATTAATAACATAAGCATTACAACTCATACATTAATTTTCACATATAGATAAGTTCATTTATCATCCAAATATAATTCTTTCAATATAATTGAGTTTAATAAATAATAAAGAAATGAATAACAATATAAGTCATAATGCAGTTTAATAATTTAAAAAGCCAAGATGTAAGACATTTCATTTGGTATCTAATATTTTAAGAGCCAAAATGTAAGACATTTTATTGGGGTTGTTTATCGAAGCGTCAATTTGGTTTGGACAATAAAAAATCACTAGAATTTAGTTTTTTTTTATTATTATTATAAAGAAATTTGATAGTAAGATAGTAAAAAAATTACTAGAATTTAGCTTTTTTTTTATAAAATTATTATTATAAAAAAAGTTGATAGTAAGAGTGCTTGAAGCATATTTTTGATGGTGAAAATATATTGAGTACCATCATAAACACCTGAGCACCAAAATTTTGAAGCTTGACAACTATAATCCAGATTTCCAAAAAATTCCGTTAGATTTTATCTAAGTCGTGCTGAAATTTCCATTATTTTCCAAACAAAAACTATTCTGTGTTAAACTACAAACATTTCATAATAAAGTTTTAAAAAATGTATTTTAATTATTTTAAGAGCCAAAATGTAAGACATTCTGGATTTAAGCTCTCAAGTGTTTACGTTTTAGCTAGTTTGGTTTTTGACTTGTGTGTTTACATGATAATCTCTTTTCCTTTTTATTAAAGCAATGTAAATAAAAAAATATTATTATAGAAAAAAACATTACAAAATAGATTTAATTATCAATAGTCACATGACCACACACCCTTTCGTATTAAAATAATGTAAATATTAATTTTTTAATAGTAAAAAAATATTATTATATAAAAAAACATTACAAAATAGATTTAAAAATGCAACATTAAATTCATTAAGCATATAAATATATATTAATCTTTATCATAAAATAATAATTTTTTAACTTTTGAAATTAAAAAAAAAAAAAGCAATCACTACATTATAAGAATACATGTTTTAAATATATATTATATTTTTAGATTAATATCATATATTTTTAATTATCAATAGTCACATGACCACACACCCTTTCGTATTAAAATAATGTAAATATTAATTTTTTAATAGTAAAAAAATATTATTATATAAAAAAATAGTACAAAATAGATTTAAAAATGCAACATTAAATTCATTAAGCATATAAATATATATTAATCTTTATCCTAAAATAATATTTTTTTAACCTTTGAAATTAAAAAAAGAGCAATCACTACATTATAAGAATACATGTTTTAAATATATATATTATATTTTTAGATTAATATCATATATTTTTAAAAATCATTAAATTTTATTTATCTAGAGTAATAATATCAATAATTTTATAGGAAAACTTTGATTATTTATCATTAAAAAAGAAGAAGGTTAAAATGAATGTTTTACCATTGTGTTAAATTTTATTGATAGGTATGTTTATTTGAGATAAAGCTTTCAAAATTTTAATTTAATTATCAATAATTATCATGTGGATGGTAAGGATTTAACTTCTATGAAATATTCTAGAATATTCATAATAGCATACACAAGTCAATGATTGAAATTGATCTCCAAAATAGTTATACTCTTTTAATTAAATTGATTAATTAAAAAAATCTCATATGAACAAGTGTCATATGGAGTGAGTTATAATTTTATGGATATGTGGTATTGATAAACCATGGAATTGACCCATGGTATAGCAACAAAACCTATTTATAAATTTAAAATTTCCATGATAAAATAGAGATAAATATCCATGTTAAAAAATCACGTTCTTTTTTTAAAATGTATATATATATATATTTATATAATTAATAATAATAATAATTTAAAATAAAATTATAATTTACTTAATTTCCATGATTTTATTTTTTAATTTTAATAATTTGAAATATATTGTAAAATAAATATTTTAATCTATTATAAATTAATACCTATTAATATTTACCATTTCATTTATGTTGCTGCACATGTTATACGACTATCGTAAATAATACCATGTAAAATTATATTTATTGTACCAAACAAATTAAATTTTAACGTTGTACTACATTTATTGTTCTACTTTATTGGTGGAGACATCATTTCATCACACTAACTCTTTATCTCATGAATCCGATCTGCTCACGGCATTATCTACCTTCATTGATTCTCTGTAAGGAATGTTTCATTAATGGACCTCATCCTTAGAGTTATTAAAGTGCCTTCACAGCGTGGAACATCTCTTTCAAACTTGTGTTTTGAAAAAAAAAAATTTTAACGACTTCTTCCCAAGACGATATGCAAAAATACGTTATATGTTTTGGAAAAAACATAAAAATTATGATAATTAGAATTAATGTATAATAGTAAGTTCTATATTATAATTTTTTTTTACGTATTGGAATTTGAGGTCGGATGAAGACATTAGGTCGGATCCGAATCTTGTTCGTCCTGTAACCAAATCAAGTTGAAATTTGAGGTTGGATGAAGACATTAGAGTAAGTTAAAATTGAATTGAACGATTTATTATGTTTGTTTTTTTTTCAGAGGAAAAAAAACTATATTTGTTATATTGAGATCATATAAGCTGTCTGATAATTACATGATTACAAGTATGCGCGGGCAATAAGAGGCCATCGAGCATATTGGATGCATAAGCCATCTGAAAATTACCTGATTACAAGTATGCGAGGTCGATAAGAGACCATCGAGCATATTGGACGCATCGTAAGATATACAGACGATGGAGCACAATGGAAGGATATAGATCTTAACAGATGAAAAACAGATCAAAAACATGGAACGAATAATCATTATATCAGATGGTATGAAGAGATCAAAAAACATTTGGAGCTGCCCAATGGAGAGACGGCAGCCAAAAAAGAGCCGTCGACAGATGTAGGCTAATCTGGAGGCAAGAAACTAGTGATCATGGAAATGATGGACTGTAGATGAGGCTGGGAGTCCTGGAAAACACAACTGCATCTCCACTTCCAGACGTGCCAAACCGTGAATGGACATTATGTTTTATTATTATTAAATAAGTGCGTTTCCTTAACAATCCATTCACAATATAAACCAAACCAATATTCACCTACCGAACTTTCTTTTAACTTTTGCATGCTTAAAAAAACCATCTAAGTATCATCATTACTAACATAAACATTACAACTCATACATTAATTTTCACATATAGATAAGTTCATTTATCATCCAAATATAATTCTTTTAATATAATTGAGTTTATTAAATAATAAAGAAATGAATAACAATATATGCCATAATGTAGTTTAATTATTTTAAAAGCCAAGATGTAAGACATTTCATTTGGTATCTAATATTTTAAGAGCCAAAATGTAAGACATTTTATTGGCATTGTTTATCGAAGCATCAATTTCATTTAGACAGTAAAAAATCATTAGAATTTAGCCTTTTTTTTATTATTATAACAAAAAATTGATGGTAAGAGTGCTTGAATCATAGGGGGACTAGGTCTCAGAGACCCGTATACTCTAAACCAAGTTCTAGGAGCGAAGCTATAGTGGAGATGGATGAGGGGTGGAGAAGATCTATGGAAAAAAATTATGGATCCAAAAATACAATATGCCTACAACTACTGAAAGCATTCTTAGATTGGAGGAAGTTCCAAGAAGATCTATAATATGGGACCTGGCTAGTCAAAACAGAGATATTATAGGCAAACATGCTTTCTGGGAAATAAGGAATGGAAACGCAGCTAAATTTTGGGAGGAAGCCTGGCAGCAAAGAGAGAGAATGATAGAGATACAAGACCTGCAAAATATATATCAGAAGGCTATAACGGAGGGGTTAAATTATGTTAGTGATTATTGGAAAGAAGAAGGGCAAGATGAGACCTGGCGAACCTGGAAGAAACTGGAAGAATGGGATAGCAACATTAATACTGAACAGAAAGCTCTATTTGTAAAGGAAATGGAATCAAGAAGAATTAAAATCAGAACAGGCCCGGATATACTTCGATGGGGTAGATCCACAAAGGGAACTTTTACGGTAAGAGAAGCCTATTATCTAACCACCCGACAGGAGCAAGATGAAGATACACTCTTGTGGAAACAAATATGGCAGAACAATTGGTGGCCAAAGGTAACCTTGTTCATTTGGTTAGTAGGAAAATGACGAATTTTGACTTGGGATCAGATACAGAAGCGAGGATTCCATGGACCTTCTAGATGTAGCCTCTGCAAACAGGACAAAGAAACGCAAGAACATCTCCTGAACTCATGCCCTGTTGCCCAGCAGCAATGGGAAGAAATCAGGAACCTTTTTGGGAGGACAAACAGGGATCCTCATGACATTAAACAAACCATTTACCAATGGGGGAAAGGTCAATTCTCAAGCCCAGTGGTTAAGAGAGCCTGGAGTCTAGCAATGGGGTTTAATATATGGCTAATATGGAAAGAGAGAAACCAAAGAATATTTCAAGACAAAGACAACCCTCCAGAGATGATTTGGAAGCTAACCCAAAAACTTATAAGGGAAACTATCCTAGCGGAAGCCTGGGCGCAAGAAGACTGGAAAACAACTCTAGAAGAAGGTCGAATCCTAACTAGTCTAAAACTGGAACAGGGCATGGTTTATCCTCAAAAGCAAAAAAATCAGAGCATGCATAACCAGAGCTCAACCAAGTTCAAACCTCCTCGTGAAGACTTCATCAAACTAAATTTTGATGGGGCCTCTAAAGGAAACCCGGGGCCAGCAGGGTTCGGAGGCATTTTTAGAGATAATCAAGGACGGACCAGATGGGTTTATGCTGATCAAGGAGGTATAATGAGCAATAACGAAGCTGAATTAATGGCAGTCTTCCAAGGCATCAGAATAGCAATCCGAAACGGGTATACTAAGTTGGAAATTGAAGGAGATTCGAACTTAGTAATAGAGATGCTCAGGAAATTGAATAATGGTAAAGATTGGGAACAAGTAGTGAAGAGTTGGAGGACGGCCGGACTAATTTAGGACCTGGCAGAAATAATGAAATGCATTGACTACAAGATCATCAACCATGTTAGAAGGGATGGTAATAAGGCTGCGGATTTCCTAGCTAACTGGGGTTGCAATGAACAAGATGGAAAGATAGACAGTATATGGCCAATTCATTGGGAAAAGCCACGATGGGAGACCCTCAATTTAATCATTACCCAAGATAATAATGAGATTACAGATTCAAGATAAAGGTTACAGATGGCCCCCAATCGGGGTGGACGAGGTGGTGACATGTGAAAACATGATGAAGGTAGATAGGTGGCAAGGCAGGTCACCACCCAACATAATAATCCCATAGGACGTCGGGACAACCTGCAGGCAAGGTAGCTTCTCTTGGCGTGGAGGTGACAGGGAAGTGGAGGAGAAGGTAGGAAGGAACGGCGGCGGACGGATGATGGGATGTCGGGTAGGTGGCGAAAGATTAATAAGGGCAGGGAGGAGTAGTACGAAAGTTAGTATGATGCTAAGGAAGGAAACGAAGGGAGCTCAAAGTAGTCTGGTGGTCTCTGCAAATTGTCACAGCACGGGAGGGTTAGTTGTTGCAGAAGGAAAACGAAAGGAGAGGGATGTGGAATCTTTCCCTGCAACTATCAGTCAGGAGATAGAGGGCGTGAGAATGAGAAAGGCTGGGGTAGAAGCTAGCAAGGCAGAGAACCGGACAGGTCAGGACAAATGCATGTAAGGATCTTGGTTGGATACGAATCAAGGCCAGTTGGAGACGGAAAAACAGATGGTTTGGGAGGTGGAAAAGACCCCCGAAAACATTTACCAATTTCATTCCAGGAGAGGAGGGTCGGGTAAGGTCCAAATTTCTGAAAAGGAGCAGCAAAGGGGGCATAAATTTGGGGCAAAAAGCCAAGGAGCCGAAAAGTGAGAAACCCACAGTGAACGCATCCTTTGAGGTTGGGCAAGGGAGTCAGGCGGCAGCTAAGAACAATCCAGCTCGCCCAGGTCGCGGAAGAGGGCGAAGGGGGAGAGGAAGAACACGACAATCAGGTAGATAGGAAACAAGAACCCCCACTCCAGTATGTCAAAGACGAGGCAGGAAAACTATGAGACATATGGTGCAGGAGGCTGAGAAAGCCTACAATGAAGGAACTGACGCTGATATTCGCAAGTTGATTCAAGAATTAGAAGCAAATGTAATGTAGGAAGACTCGGAACCGAAGATGGAGGACTGGGGTAACCTTATTCCGGACCCGGGCAACACCAGGGGTTGCTTGACCCTATACAAGCAGGCTTTGCACGTATACTGGGTGTTGAAGCGACTACTTGCAAAGGCAATGGAGCAGTTTGCAGTGGAAATGGTAGAGATGGCTCAGGGCATACCCAATTTAAGGCGTAAAATGAAAAATCTCCAAATCACTATGCTCATGCGGGACAGTAAGTTGGAGGAAATTCAACAATATCTGAAGAAGCTAGCTCCAACGACGAGAGACGAAGACACTCCACCTGAAATCATGGTAAATTAATCCTTCTGGTTGTTCCTATGGTTTTCCTTGTTAGTTCTCTGAGAATAATGTCTCTTCTTTCTGTTTATAGTTTTTAATGATGGTAGGAATCCAGTTTAGTAATTTTGGTACCGAAGTTTATCTGGCATGGGTATGCGGAGTTATTCTATTTTGCTACTGGTTGGCTTATAAAGACTTAAGGTGGCCAACAAACCCAATTTCCCTTCTAGGCGGGTTGAGGCTACCGAATAATTGTGCATACTTCAACCTGGTTTCGATATAAATGGAAAAGAAAGGTCCTGCTTTAGCTTACAAAAAAAAAAGAGTGCTTGAATCATATTTTTGATGGTGAAAATGTATTCAGTACCATCATAAACACCTGGAGCACCAAAATTTTGAAGCTTGACAACTATAATCCAGATTTCCAAAAAATTCCGCTAGATTTTATCAAAATCGTGCTGAAATTTCCATTATTTTCCAAACCAAAGCTATTCCTTGTTAAACTACAAACATTTCATTTGATATTTAATAAAGTAACAAAAAAAAAAGTAATTTAATTATTTTAAGAGCCAAAATGTAAGACATTCCATTTGGTATTTAATAGAGTTCAAGTTATTAAAAATTAATGCTAATTGATATAAAACCAAATTCTTCAGAGAGAAATTACAAAAGTTTAAAAACCATTTTTAAAACAAGGAAGGCTGCGAAGCAGCTAGTCCCTGCACATAGTTCTATCTAGCCGCCTTTGAATTCGTGTACTCCGCAAGCAAATCAATTCAACAGAAAATCAACTTCACCTTCATGCATCACCGGTGTTGTTGTCGAATTGTCAAAGCGACAGCCGCAAATGCTGGCAGCTGTGGCAGCACATGGCAAGTAGTTCAATGCACACGAACAATCATGCCGAATAGTTGAAATAGTGGAACAGCATGATGATAATTCTGTTCTAATATATGATAACATGTAATCTAGGTCATATTCAATTGTACATAAATTCAAGATAAGAGAAAAAAACAAAGGAATTCAATATGTTTATGACCTTCATAATTATGTTCTAATCTAAAGAAACAAATGTGTTATGTAAGAGATAAGATGTAGCTTGGGCAATGGAAGGCTGATAGAAGGAGAACATGTTTAAGTGGTCCAAAATAAACCACGAGGTCTTCTGGGTCATACAACTGTCAGTACATGTATGAGCCTTTAACTAACACTCGATTGTGGATGCACCGTAGAACACAGTAAATATCCTCTACAAGGGTCGTTTATAACTACATTTGAAAGGATGCCACACAACTATAGTCTGTCTCTTTATACTATGTTTTGACGTTCAGAGATTGACCAACAGCACTATATGCCGACAGTTTCCCAACTAGATCAGGAGATTCAGAGTTGATGTTTGAACGCAAATAAGCAGCTTGGCTTTCAATCAGGTTTTCTTCCCAGAAATCTCAAGCCTAACATTTCTTTAGGTTTCTATAACACTCTACTTATCAGATATTTTCTCATATCATACAAAATCATGGTTTTGTTATTGCCAATTTCATGTTGTTCAAGGAAGCATGTGGAACCATGAGTAGCTTAATTTCTCTACCTTATTTGAAGAACATAATGTAATGGAGTTTGACTTATCAAGTTTCACTTTCAGAAAACATAATGAATAATAAATACGTTGATAAATGTTTACAAAACCAAGTACGAAATGCAACTTCTAAGATATGTAGCTCCACAAAGAAATCTTTGGACATGGGCTGTCGTAGGCTTCAATTTTTAAGAAGTGCTAGCAAGAGCTAAGAGCAAAATGCAGCTTCTGTATACCAGAAGTTTTAAACAGGAAAGAAAAGACAATCTGAGGATAAAAAGGCATGTTTGCAAGGCAGAAGAAATGTATTCCTGCAAATAGGCTCGTTTCAATTTAATTTAAACTTGCTAACATTTCACAATTAGAAATCATAATAAGACAATTCATTACCCTGGACAGCTACAGAAAACTAATTTCACTATTTACAAGATTTCTCCCCAGTAAGAAACTCTTCACTCCATCGTAAAAATGGAGAAAATCATTTTGATTTCATGCAAATCCACTCGTAGCAGTTATATTAAGTTTCAAGCAACCCAAGTAAAGAAAAGTACTTAGGAACAATATAAATAATTTGCAAAGTGGAACTAATAAGAATGTTCAAGTTTGAAAACAGGTAAAAAGTTAAAAGGCTTGAAGTCTAAAGAACAACAATGCTTGAAGTCTAAAGAACAACAATTCATTGAATCATAACCCAAAGCCAATGAGAAACAACAATCGGGAGGCAATAAATAACCCAATGTCACCCATTAACAAAAGCATGGTTGAAATCAGAGATATAAATCATACATGGTAAGCATTCACATATAGAACATTGACTCAATATTTGTGACGATACCTAGCATTCTAACTCACAAATGAATATATTGTTTCAGTGATACCAAACTGACATTGATTTTTGCTGCATCGAGTTGCTTTCCTCTGTTTTTCAGATCAATTCACAACACGACTTAATAAAAATAGATAAACGGAACATAGATCTCACCACAACAGCTAAGAGCAAAAGGTAGGCAAAGCCTTAATGACAAAACTATTTCACATTGCAGTCGAACTGATTCACCAGCCGTTAACCCTGGTAAAGATAGGGGAGTTGTTGCTGCTCATGGAGAGCCACAGGCATTCAAGGATGAGTACAGATGGGCAAGTCTGTTCTTATCTAACTTATGAAGTTATTAAGACACGGACATTCACTGTAGGCCGAGAGATACATGCTGTCTAATCAGCAAAGAAATCCAACAATTAAGAACCAGAATCTACATTAAAAAAGAAATGCATGCAGTTACATAACCAGATACATGCAAACTTAAGCAAAATTCTAGACGAATGCAGAGATTACGGATGTGAATCTACACTGTAGGCCGAGAGATACACGCTGTCTAATCAGCAAAGAAATCCAATAATTAAGAACCAGAATCTACATTAAAAAAGAAATGCATGCAGTTACATAACCAGATACATGCAAACTTAAGCCACTGTAGAAGCTCAGGAATGAGAACATAAAGAGTACCTGAAATAAACCAGTGTAGTGGACCCGAAGCGAACTCTTTCCAAACCCTTTCCCATCAGTGAATGGGATGCATTGTTGCAGAAGAATGAAACTGCCTTTCAGCGTGAACAAACAGGGCCTACACGGGGAGAATACCCAACTAGGACTGCCAAGGAGCGTAGCCACTCGGCCAGAGGGAGACGAGCGAACCAGATTCAGGAATCAGATGAACGGGGTTTTGCGCAGAGAGGTGTTGATATTGGGGACTCTGCTGAGCGGGTAGGCGGACACCTCCCGCCATGCACAGACACCTGCACAACAGCCGTAAGATCAAACCTTTAGCATATTTTGGACACCTGCACAACAACAACCTTAGCATATGCCTGTTCGGATATAATACGAATTAACATTAAGAATTAACCAATTAATGTTAGCATTAACAGCAAACCGCTCACGGTCAGGCATAATGAACTGGGCCTAAATAGCAATTTAGGCTATGGTCGGGCCTCTTCCGCCTCGGGAAGAGGCCAAATAAGATGGCGAAGGAATAGATGGGCGCACATCAACGCAAGGTCAATTCCGAACTTTATAATAAAACTGCAAATAACATACTAAAAAACTGCAAATTAATGCTAAGTCGGCTACGAACGATTACTATAGTCCCTGCCGGATGCCAGATGGCAGGGACTAATAAGTTTCCCTCATTTCGAAACTCCAATCCCCACGAGTCTAAAGATGGATGGAAAGCTATACGCTGAGGAGTCTCACACCACCACTAGTTGGGGATTTACCATGACTCATCACAACGAACATCATTGGGAATCATTGTTCAGTGGTCTAAGTAGCAACTTGGATTTCAATATTTTGTGTTTTTCTGGATTTAAGCTCTCAAGTGTTTACGTTTTAGCTAGTTTGGTTTTTGACTTGTGTGTTTCTTTTGTGAATGCGAGGGAGGTTTACATGCTAATCTCTTTTCCTTATGTAAATATTATTCTATCAATAGTCACATGACCACATACCCTTTCGTATTAAAATAATGTAAATATTAATTTTTTAATAGTAAAAAAAATTATTACATTAAAAAACATTACAAAATAGATTTAAAAATGCAACATTAAATTCATTACTCATGTAAATATATATTAATTTTTATCATAAAATAATAATTTTTTAACATTTGAAATTAAAAAAAAAGCAATCAATACATTATAAGAATACATGTTTTAAATATATATTATATTTTTAGATTAATATCATATATTTTTAAAAATTACTAAAATTTATTTATGTAGAGTAATAATAATTTTATGGGAAAATTTTGATTCATTTATCATTTTTTATTTAAAAAAAAATTAAAATAAATGTTTTACCATTGTGTTTAATTATATTGATAGGTATGTTTATTTTGAGATAAAGCTTTCAAAATTTTAATTTAATTATCAATAATTATTATGTGGATGGTAAGGATTTAACTTCCATGAAATATTCTAGAATATTCATAATAACATACACAAGTCAATGATTGAAATTGATCTCCAAAATAGTTATACTCTTTTAATTAAATTGATTAATTAAAAAAATCTCATACAAACAAGTGTCATATGGAGTGAGTTATAATTTTATGGACATGGTATTGATAAACTATGGAATTGACCCATAGTATAACAACAAAACCTATTTATAAATTAAAAATTTCCATGATAAAGTAGAGATAAATATCCATATTAAAAAATCAAATTCCATTTTTTAAAATGTATATATTTAATTTATTTATTAATTCTTTTTATAATTAATAATAATAATAATTTAAAATACAATTATAATTTACTTAATTTTCATAATTTTTTTTTATTTTAATTTTAATTATTTGAAATATATTGTAGAATAAATAATTTAATTTATTATAAATTAATACCTATTAATATTTACCATTTCATTTATATCGCTGCACATGTTATACGACTATCGTAAATAATACCATGTAAACTTATATTTAGTGTACCAAACAAATTAAATTTTAACGTTGTACTACATTTATTGTTCTACTTTATTGGTGGAGACATAATTTCATCACAATGACTCTTTATCAAAATGATCCGATCTGCTCAGGGCATTATCCAGCTTCATTGATTTTCACCTTAATGGACCTCATCCTTAGAGTTATTAAAGTGCCTTCACAGCGTGGAACATATCTTTCAAACTTGTGTTTTGGAAATATATATATATATATATATTTTAATGACTTCTTCACAAGACGATATGCCAAAATACATTATATGTTTTGGAAAAAAATAGAAATTATGATAATTAGAATTAATGTATAATAGTAAGTTTTATATTATAATTTTTTTTATATATGGGAATTTTTTGGTTTTGTTGATTTTATTTTAAATTATTTATGAATTACTTATGTTTTATATGGTGTTTTTTTTTTTTTTTTTTGAGAATTTTGTTATATATTTTGGTTTATTTTAAAATATTATTTTTTAATTTTTAATATTTAGATTTGGAATTTTTAGTTTATGATGGAGTTGTCTTTAAAGAGGTTTTTTGGAAGTTTTTCCGATTAAAATCCGGCAATAATTTATTGAAATCGCAAGTTTGATAGCTAATTTCTGCACAATCAAAGCGTTCCAAGGGTTTTTCAGGGTGCTGAATCCAAATATGCAGTTAAAAAACCATTTTAAATAATACAAATCAAGATTTAACCTCAATTTTTCCGCCGGATTCCGTCACCTGAATCTCCAAAAAGTCGCACTAAAAACAACTTCATTTATGATTATCTTATATAATGTAATAGAAAATGTTACTTAATTTTATATCATTTTGTTTCACATTTCAACATGTATATGATAATTCTTAGTTGTGTTATTTTTTATTTTTCATATCATGAGATGTTAAGGCTTAGATAATTTTGCACTTTAATCTCAATTCACTTTATCTAAGTTATTTATGTATTACTACTATTTTTATTCTATTTCTTTCATTGATTAATTATGATAGACTTCAATGCTTTTTTTTTGTTAGCCTCATCATACTTGCTATTTTTATGCCTTTTTTTATTAACCTCATCATACTTGCTATTTTTATTTTATTTCTTTCATTGATTAATTATGATAGACTTCAATGCCTTTTTTTGTTAGCCTCATCATACTTGATATATGTTAATTCCATACCTATTTTCTAATTGTTTATTATATATATTTTAGCCTTGATCATACTTGATATATGTTAGTTCCATGCAAGTTCTCTAATTGTTTATTATATATGTGTTTTAGATAGTTATTTAATGTGACTCTTATATTTTACATGACAAAAAGTTATTTGACTTTTTCCCTTTTCCTAGAAAACAAAAACATAATTATATCATTATACTAAATGTTTTCTTTGGGAAGAACTCCCCCAACTGCCACTCTACACTCCTCAACATCGTAAGATCCAATGTTAGACGATTGAAAGATCTTCCACCGTTACATGTCATTGCTTTAACTGTCAACTGGATCTTGATTTGTGCAACTTTTCAACTTGTTGATATTTATTATAACCTATGCAAATATTGCAGGTACTCACTAGCCATGTCCACGATCAACAACAAATCTTGCACAGGAGTGCCCAAGAAGAATTTGATTGAATAACCTCCAAAGCTATGAGCATACAAAACTCCCCGACACTTTTCTTTCCCTTGCTTATCTTATTGTGGGCATGATGCATCCCACGTTTTAGTGCCCAGGCTCGATTCTTGGTTCCTTCCATGATCTTGGTGAGTCTCTTGTAATCTTTGTCGAGGCTTGAACCCCCAACCACCTCCTGCACATGAAGTCCTAGATGCAGATACTCATCTAATCCAACAATTACCATTTAATCTCCTGCCCCTGTATTATCGAGTTGAGATTTAATCCTGACAACAATATACCAAAATCGTTGCAGGTATGTTGTCTTATTCCCATCGTTTCAGGGATGTAAGATTGAAGCAGGTCATATTCAGGATGGAATTTGGAAACACATGCGTCCTCACATCTTGTTATTTTGTTAGTCCCTGCAACTTTTTCTGTGCTTTTCTCAATTTTGATGGATGTCACCGTTTTGAAATTTGAACAATGAAAATATATTCTATCGTGTCATATTTTATATATATATAGTAACTGGTCAAAACTATATCAACATATATATTAGGAAAACTCACAACCACTCTAGCAATGCCTACAATATTTGCCAACAATTTGTTTAAATTTGTTCCCTAAACATATATTTGCGATTCCGGCAACCATGGGTAATAAATGTATGTGTCCAAATTTCACAGCTTGCAATTCTGGAAAATGTCAAAACTCAGATTGTTGTACATATCAAGTTGTAGCGTGGTCTAGAAAAGAAGACAAACTGAAGATGTGGTCATTGGTGCCATCATTTTTCTCTACCCATTCATATTCAGGTACAAGCGTCTAAAGCTACGAGCAATATTTTGCCCGTTAATGCTCGATCATGGTTGCGTGATAATTGTCGAGTTGTTATTATGCCCAACTTTATGGATGGACTCGATTGTGTGGGAAGTCTGTGAAAGTGAAATCAACATTAAAGTGAAACAGGTCTGTGACTAGAAAACTTCATGATTCAGAGATTCTTTTTATCTTGAACTTTGTTGGAATTGAGTTTAAAGATCGAGATTAAATCTGTTGGAAAAAAAGTTCGAGGCTTGTGTGGTTACGATTTAGCTGTGTTGGAATTAAGTTTAAGGAATAAAATTGTCAAAAAAATAGTCACTATTGACACGAAAGCATAATCAAACCAACAAAGAGACTAGAAGTTTTACTTAGACGACGTTACAAAGAAACTTGTTCTCAAACAAGATCAAATGCAATAACAATCTTGAGAAGCCTTTGAGATTCGAATACACTCGAATTTAAGGTATCATTTCACATGGAAATTCTATTGAACATGAATTTTTTTTTTTTTTGGAGGGTGTTTATGAGGGTGTTTGTGAATGTAATGAAAATAATAATTGATTTGACTACGTAAGTACTCCATATTTAAAAAAAGGATATATAAAAAATTAAATATAATTTTGGATTTATAAATTTTCATACGATCAAATTTTTTGATATGCAAATTTCTTTTAGAATATAAGACTTAAAGAAAGATTTACATTTTAGCAAATTTTAATTTCTTAGCATTTGATATATGACATATTAACATGGATTTATGCTCTTTATACATTACATACTTTTCTTTTTATAATTTCATTAATTATTTATTATATTAAAATTTCAATAAGGAATATGACTCTTTTTAATGTTTTTTCTTATATTTGAATTCTTATTATTCTTATTCTTATTATTTTTAATTTATATTATTAAAATTATTAAACTGATTCCATTTTAATGCTTGATATATAATTTTTAGCACTTGTAATTTTATTATTTTATTTAATTATGTTAATTTATTTGAATTAATAGAGATTTATATAATTATAAATAAATATCATTTTAATTAATTTAGTAACTAATTTACCAACTACTAATTCTTAATTTCAATTAGTTTTTTAATATATATAATTAAAATAAATAAAGAACAACTAGTTTATAACTATATATTATTTTAATAACTAATTCCTAACCACTAATTTAAAACTAAATCTTATTTTAATTATTTTAATAACTAATTGACTAATTTACTAACGGCTAATTCTTAACTGCTAAGTGTCGACCTTGATGCATCCTTGTTATTTATTCTTTAGGATTGACTATTTTTTCACCTTTGTCCTGAGGATTAATGACATTAGTTGGTTGGAAACGTTGACCAAATCCTAATGATGTGACCTTGATGCATCCTTGTTATTTATTCTTTAGGATTGACTATTTTTTCACCTTTGTCCTGAGGATGAACGACATTAGTTGGTTGGACCTTGATGCATCCTTGTTATTTATTCTTTAGGATTGACTATTGTTTCACCTTTGTCCTGAGGATTAATGACATTAGTTGGTTGGAAACGTTGACCAAATCCTAATGATGTGACCTTGATGCATCCTTGTTATTTATTCTTTAGGATTGACTATTTTTTCACCTTTGTCCTGAGGATGAACGACATTAGTTGGTTGGAAACGTTGACCAAATCCTAATGATGTGATTAAACGGAAAGACATTATTATTTACATACACCACATGTCAACTTCATGATTGTTATAAAAAGAATTACACATCTTGTTTATGTTGAGCAATACAATAAGAAAATGTTTTAACAATGAGATTTATTTAATTACTTTAATTTACTTTTGTTATGAAGTGAGGTTAACCCATAACATTACATATAAAAATAATAATATGATATAATTTATATTAATTAAAAAATGTAAGAAAATTAATCTAAGTAATTTGATCTATAATTGTATATTACCTTTTAGGATGGGAGATGCATAACTATCACTATGGTATCAATATAAAGTTGACTTCCAATATCTAAAATTAATTGATATTATAGTCTCAATCAATTACAATCTCTCTCTCTCACTCTCTCTCTCTCTCTCACACACACACACACATATATAATTATAATATTTCAATGTCTATATCTAATGACATAATTTTATAATTTATAATTTAATTCTTTACTGAAATCTATAATTTAATTCTTTACTGAATGAAATATTAAAAAAATGTCAATAACAATTTTTTATAAAATATTTGAGTATATATATATATATATATGGAGAGAGATTTTTTATTCCAATAAACAATGTGGGTTATAAATGAAATATTTTAAATCTATATGTATTACAATTAAAATATTTAGAGAGATAGAGAGAAATTTCGTATTTCAATTATAAGTATTTCTATTTCAATACACCAAAGAGATTTACAATTGATTTAATGTTTAATATGGAGTATGAAATATTTTAAAAATATTAATAACAAAAAAAACTTTAATTTGGATTAAAAATAAAATAAAAAACAGTGTGCAAATTTTATATATATATATACATATATATATATATATAGAGAGAAATTTCTTATTGCAGTCAACAATGTGGGTTATAAATTAAATATTTCTATATGCATTATAATTAAAATATTTAGAGAGATAGAGAGAAATTTCGTATTTCAATTATAGGTGTTTCTAATTCAATACATGAAAGAAATTTATAATTCATTCAATGTTTAATATGGAGTATGAAATATTTTAAAAATGTTAATAACAAAAAAAAAAACTTTAATTTGGGTTGAAAATAAAATACTTCACTATGGAAATTATAAATAAAATAATTCAGTATGGAAATTTGATATACATATATATATATATAGATTTCTTATTTTTCTTATTCCTGTAAACAATGTTGGTTACACATAACATATTTCTATATGCATTATAATTAAAATATTTAGAGAGATAGAGAGAAATTTAGTATTTCAATTATAGGTGTTTCTAATTTAATACATGAAAGAGATTTATAATTCATTCAATGTTTAATATGGAGTTGACATATAACATCTTAAAAAATATTAATAACAAAAATATGAGATTCTATCCCATAGATATATATTTTCTACTTCATAATAACAAAAAAATATTTTGATGTGCACAATGTGGGTTATAAATAAAATATTTCAATATCCATTTTGAGTAAAATATTAGCATTAGATTTATCAAGTGTCAAGAGGGACAAAATCTGAGAAGGTTTGCACCTTAAGAGATTTGATTCTTCTTGGTGCTTGATATATTTAGGGTTGACATAGATGTTTATCAATATTTTTAATTGCAATGAGAAGCATATTCTATAGCCCAACATGAGGGATATGTGTAATTCCTTCCATGCTCAACCTCTATTAAAATAAAAATAATTTTTTCTTTAAATAAAAACAATGTCAACTATAATAAAAACAAAAATGAATATAATTTTTTGTTTAGTTTTACTTAACAACATTATAAAACATCAATAATCCCACTCTAGTTGTGCTCATTGTGCTTCCTAGATTCCATTGTTCATAAATAAAATATTATGATGTCTTAGTAACACAATTTTGTCTCAAATTGATAAAGAGATAAAGTAATTAGAAGTTAAAAAAATATCATATTTTCACTTTTAAATGTGAAGAAGACTTATAATTCTTATAGTTTCTAAACTAGCATTTGCACCAAATGTTGCAAACAAAACGCTGTAAGGTAGTAGAAAAGGAACTAGTAGCTTGAAGTGTCTTGTAAAATTGATGCAATCTCTGCACAACATTATAATGTTTCAAAATTATATATTTACAATTTCCAAGATCATTTAATCAACATTTATTACCACGAAAAAGAACAATGTAAAGACTTGGAAAATAGGCTTATGATCACCCTATGAGGACGCAAATGAGAATGTTGAAGTTACTTTCCTTGGACACAACTTTTGAAGTGCTTCCATGGTGCTGGATAATATCAAATTTTGGGACCTTCGTTTCATAATTGAGCCCAATCAAAGAAGTGGGTGCAAAAGGGAGGCTAAAAAAAATATACAAGTGGATACCAAGACCAAAATTGACTAAATACTGCCATACCAACAAAAAAAATGATGTTGTCATGCTTAGTCCTGGATGACAACTTAATTGAGACATTCCGACCACCTGCATCTAAAATACCACAAGCTGAAATTGTACCCATATTTCTCATGGTGTCTTCATGCTTGTCAAGAATCATCTTCTCAAGTTGACACATGAAGTATGAAATAAAAACGATTACAGGTTGATACAAATATCTATTGTGGCAAAACCTGGAGTTTGAATGCTACATAATAGCACCATTAGACTCTATAGGATATAATTCTACCTTTAAATGCCAACATTTAGAAGTTATTATTTCAATTGTAAACTTTGCATTAAAAATTAACAATAGAAGTGCAACTACAATGGCAACAATGAACAATTGTTTGCTAAATAAAATCTTACAACATTGTATAATAGCATACTTGAAGCTACCTACCACGAGGTTCACATGCCTCATTTGTTTGCACATAACCATAGCCATGGCTATAAGGGCACCTTGACGAACAAAATCTACTACATTTGATGTTAATGGTTCCATGATCTGGAATTTATCCAGGACAAGAATGAAAGGTATTACAGACTCATGTGCATGGATATGCCTATGATACTTATGCAACGGATTGATAAGATTGCTAGAATACATAGACACTGAGGCAATTAGAGAAAACATAACAGTCAAACATGTAAGCAAAACAAGTTTAATAAGGAGTTCACCCAATGCTCCTGGGCTATGTCTCCTGGTCTAGCCTTTCAATGGTGGCCTCTTTGTTATGTTTTCAAGTAGAGTATTTACAACAGTGAGCTCGATTGGAGACTCACTAATAGAATGAAGTCAGTAGGACTGGAGTGCACAGACTCTCCTTACTAAAACTCGACCTCTGAGGGTCATAGTAGTATGACAGGCCTATGCCGAGGAGTTTGCTTGAACCTCTCAAGCCTTCAATGGAGTACACAAACTCTTTGATTCTCTCTGGCTCTGTCTGGCTCGATGTTGCCTTCAGGTCAGCTCGGCTTCTACTCTCTGTTCTCTGCTATTATCTTTCCGCGTCTCTTCACTCTCTGCCTCTCTGTTGCCCGTCTTCTGCTTCTATCAGTTCATGGCTTTAAAGCCAGTCTATTCTTTGATTGCTTGTTTCCACTTCTCGGCCTTCTGGTTTCCTTTCCTCTGTCCGTTCGAATTCCTCTACTCTGCGTCATCATCACTGGGTAACGCCTCGCAGGGAGGTGGCCACCTGTTTGCTAATGAACTGGGTGTCAGATTCCCTGAATCATATTCAAATGGCCGTTAAATCTGTTTGCTTCAAGATTGCCTGCGAACACGAATTGTTTTCCAACTCATCATCCACGTCAGACTTCAAATCCCCTGTCATCTTGCTTTTTGACCTGTCAAATCCAGTCAATCATCGGGACGTATCTCCACCATCGATCTGGACCCCCCAGATCCTACAGTCGTCCTTCATATCGGGCGGACAAGTCGCATGACGTTTACCCGTCCGATAGGAGCGGTTTTCTCTCTCTTCCACCGGACGCATGTCGCTCGATGTGTGGCATCGGGCGGGACTCAGTCAAAACTGCTTACCGCCTCGAAGCCTTCCGATATCCTGCCGGTTTTGGGGAATCCCGCACTACGAAACCGAAACAGTTACTTTTCTGAATTTTATAGCGATTTCGGGTCCGGGCGCTTCGAGCCTTTCCTTCACTATCGGGGATGCCCTGCGATACGCGATTAACGCTTAGCGCGTATCAGAATCCACCTCCGTTTCTTGATTTGGCCTCCGGTTTTGCCAGTTTTGTGCCATTGCGCTTTACCATGGGCCAACAGTCTACGCGCTCGACCAAGGGTCCTAGTTGCTCCGCTCTGGCGACAACTGCAATTGTTACGAGGATTCCTTCTGATAGCTTTGACTTTTCTAAGGCTTGAATCTTTTAGCATAATTTGAAACAGTCATGAAAACTTAGAGAGTTTTAGGATCCAATTCGGATCACGGCCTTCCCACTGAAAAAGCTTTTGGAAAACCAAAAGTTGGTTTTGTTTTAAGCATCAATCAAGTGAGGGTATTGCTTCCTCGTTTGCTCAATTTCTATCCATTTCGCATTACTTGGCTTTGAACCTTTGAGTCCGATCCTGAGGTACTCAACATCCCCTCTACGTGTAGTTCTTACCTTCCTGTCCAGAATTGTATCTTCCTGCAACTCATTAAGATATTCAGGTAACAGATCATCAATAGAAGGCAATTGACTCTGCTCTTCGGGATATTCAATTAATGAAGGTTCAAATAGTCTCAAGCTGTCTGCATTAACAATTGAGTAGATGTGCATGAAAGCTGGTAGATCAAGGCGAAAAGAATTCTCACCAATTTTCTCAAGTATCTTGAAAGGTCCATACGTTATTGGCTTCAGCTTCTTACCTTCACCTTGCATTCCGTCTTTGCTGATATACAACCAGACTTGATCACCAACTTGGAAACTATGCTCCATCCGATGCTTGTCATGCCTTGCCTTGTACTTGGCTTGGCTCTTTTCTAGTTGTTCTTGTACTACCTGGTGAATCTCTTGGATTTGTTCAATGAACTTGGTTGCCTTGTCCACATCACTGTGTCCATCAACTGCTATGTCTTTACCAAAGACAAAATCCAAGGGAGACCTTGGTGTGAAACCAAAACAGGTCTCAAAAGGAGATCTCTGTGTAGAAGAATGTTTAGCTCGGTTGTAAGCATGCTGCACATAACATAAATGTTCATCCCAAAGTTTGGGATGCTTGCTGCAATAGCCTCTGAGTAACTAGATCACTGTCATGTTGATCACTTCTGTTTGCGGATGAAAAGCTGTGCTTTTCTTCAGCCTGGTGTCCATCAATTCACACAAACTTGACCAAAATTTCCCAACAAATTGGGTATCTCGATAAGATATTATGGAAGTGGGTAATCCAAAATGAACCCATACATGCTGAAAGATCAACTTTGTAGTTTGTTCAGCTGTAATCTGTTTGTTACAAGGTATTAAAATACACATTTTGCTGAACCTATCCACAACAACATATAAATAGTCATTACCTTTCCTAGATTTAGGTAGTCCTCCAATAAAGTCCATGGAAACACTTTCCCAAGGATGAGAAGGAACTGGTAGTGGAGTCTACAAGCTTAGTTTTCTATTGCTGGGCTTGCTTTTAGCACACATGGTACACCCTCTTACATATCTAGAAGCTGTCTCATTCATTTTTGGCCAATAACAAAATCTTTGCAACTGTGCAACCGTTTTACTTATACCAAGGTGACCTGATATTAGCGAAGTGTGCGCTTCTCGAATTATCTTTACTCTTTCAGTTTGTGGAATGCATAGCTTCCCACATTGATACAAGAGTTGGTCCTTAGTATGATAATCCAATTCTTCTACTTGTTTTCCTTGACTTAAAGTTGCATATACATCTTTAAAATCTATATCTTGAGCATATTGTTCAATGTAGCTCTCACGCAATACTGAATTATGCTTAAGTATAGTAGATGCATTTATAATTGGTCTAGATAACATATCTGCAACTTTACTGTGTATGCCCTTTTTATATCTGATGACTAAATGAAACTGTTGTAGAAAACCCATCCATCTATAGTGTCTTGATTGCTGCAACTTAGTTTGGGAGTGTAGATATTGAAGTGGTTGATGATCAATATGTATAACTGTCTCTTTGCCCATTAAGTAATGTTTCCACTTTTTTCACACTCTGTACTAATGCATACAATTCTTTATCATATGTAGGATAGTTAACTACTGCAGAATTAAATGTCTCAGAATGATAACATATGGGTTTACCGTGCTGTATCAACATTGCTCCCATGGCATAGTCACTGGCATCTGTTTCAATCTCAAATGTTCTTTGAAGATCGGGCAGTGCTAGTACTGGTGCTGTAATAATCTTTTCTTTCAAGGTGTCGAAGGATTTTTGTTGTTTGCCTCCCCACTGAAACACCTTGTTCAATCCTGTTAAAGCATGTAAGGGAGCTGCAATTAAGGAAAAGTTAGAAATAAATTGTCTCCAATATTGTGCTGCTCTAAGAAGCTTCTAACTTGTGTAGCAGATTTGGGTTTAAGCCAGTTTACAATGACTGCAACCTTAGAGGGATCTATCTTCAATTCACCACCCCCTACTATATGTCCCAAATAATTCAAAGATGTTTTGCCAAATTCACATTTTGAGAGTTTAACATAAAGTTTTTCTCTTTTCAAAACATCTAGTGTCTGCTTAACATGCTTTAAATGTTCTTCCCACGTTTTGCTAAATATAAGAATGTCATCCAGATATACAATAACAAAATCATCAAGAAAAGGTCTGAGTACATCATTCATTACTCTCATGAAAGTAGCAGGAGCATTAGTTACTCTCATGAAAGTAGCAGGAGCATTAGTTAAGCCAAAAGGCATAACCAACCACTCATACAATACCTGCTTTGTTTTGAAAGCAGTCTTCCATGCATCTTGCTCTGCGATTCTGACTTGATGATAGCCACTATGCAAGTCTAACTTGGAAAAATAAACAACTTCTTTCAACTGATCTAATAGATCATCTATGCGAGGAAGGGGATAACGATTTTTTATTGTTATCTTATTCAGTGCTCGGTAATCAATGCACATTCTCCACGAGCCATCTTTCTTTTTCACCAAAACAATTGGAAACCCACATGGTGATGTGCTAGGTCTGATGAACTCCTTTTCGAGCAACTCCTGTACCTACTTCTTGATTTCTGCATTCTCTAAAGTGGACAACCTATACATTCCGATGTTAGGCAATGGAGCATCTTGCTGCAAATTAATATCATGCACTATTTCCTTTTTGGGTGGCAGACCTTTAGATTCTTGAAACAATACATCATATTCTGAAACAAATTTTTCTAAATCGGCTTGCTATTTAGCATCACAGCCCTCAACTACATTGGTTTTATCAGGTTTCTTTTCCTTTATAACCATCAATAAAAATTGTTTGCATGAATTTACAATTCGTTTCATCTTCCCTGAGTTTATGAGAGTATAATTATTCTTGAGCTTATGAGCTCTTACAATATATTCGATTCCATCTTTAACGAGTAGATACTTGTTATCAGCTCTATAGAAAATAGCTTTTCTATCATACAAGTAAGGACTTCCTAAAAAAATTCCACATATATCCAAAGGAATTATATCTAACTCAACCTCATCTACAAATGATGACCCAAAAGAAAACTTAAGTTTACATTGTCTAGTCACTTGTATCTTTGCTTTATCACATAGCCAACCTAATGGATATGGTTTCTTATGAGGTGTGGTTAGTAATCCCAACTTCTTTACAATTGCTTTAGAAATTAAATTTACTTGTGAGCCACTATCAAACAAAGTATCAACCTTTTGATGATTGGAAATAACTCGAATATGAAAAGCTCGCACCTTTTTCTCTCATTTTCTTCATTATCAGTAGATTGTGCAGAATTACTAGTAGATGCTTCAGAATTTTTACCTTTTATACCTGTGGCTATGATTGTTGCTTCATCTCCTGAGTTTGACCCCAAATCCTTTTGAATAGCTGCAACAATCTTCTTCTTCTTTCCCTCGAACTTCTTAGGTTTCAGCTCCGGGTGCAAAATCCAATAGTTTTCATCATCATGCCCATCCTTCTTACAGTGCGTGCATGAAGACTTGCTCTTCTGTATAGTGTTTGTCTTCCTCTCTTTCCATTTCTGTTTTCTTTTCTCCTTATTTTTGCTTGTAGTGGGCTGGGATGATCCCCCAACTTCTGGGTTCCCATTCTTACCTTTGGCTTCTAGATGCGCAGCCTGAACGAATACCTCATCTATGCTAGTGGGATTAAACATGAGGATGGTGTGCCTCATGTAGCTGTGTAGACCACCTATATACTTCAACAGAGTCTAAAGAAATTCCTAGAATCAAAGTTTTTTTCCTAAATTCTTGAGTGTAACCTTGTACACTTTTCCCTTTTAGTTGTCGAAGAGTTTGCCAGCTCATCATGGCTTGCTGCATGTAGGCTAGTGGATAGAATTGCTTTTTAATTGCAGAAACAAATTCAATCCAGACAGAAAGAATCTTACCATGTTTCTTCATGTCAGCTTGTGTCCTGCCATCCCACCATACCAAGGCAGTGCCTCCCAGGCGTAGGCTGGCCAGCTGAATCTTTCTCTTGTCTGAGTCAATGCTCTGCACTCTGCAATAAACATCAATCTGTCTGATAAAATTATCCAGCTTCTTTGCATTCAACTCTCCATCATATATTGGTAAATCAAATTTAACATCTAATTTAATCAAAGATGTCTTCTTTTTATTTTTAGGGCTATTAGGAGGCGTGAGAAATTTTTCTTCTTTCCCTTTGCCTTTAGAGTGGCCATGGAGGAGAGATTCTTCTACTCCTTTGTCTTGTTTGGAGCTTGACAAATCTTCATCTCTATGTTTCTTAAAGTCCCTATACATTTCCTCCACCATGGATCTCAAGGCCATAAAACTATCCATGAAATGGGGGTCTGATTCCAAGAGATTTTTTCTGACATTTTCCTCTTAGAATAGACTCTTCCAATTTCGGGTTAGTTTCAACCAATTCTCCTTCTCCTAATTTAAGCTTTGATCTAATTAGCATTCAACAACAAAATCTAGCACAAGCTTGTCTAACCTTAGTAAACCTAGAGCTCTGATACCACTTGATCTAGAATTTATCCAGGACAAGAATGAAAGGTATTACAGACTCATGTGCATGGATGTGCCTATGTTACTTATGCAACGGATTGATAAGATTGCTAGAATACATAGACACTGAGGCAATCAGAGAAAACATAACAGTCAAACATGTAAATAAAACAAGTTTAATAAGGAGTTCACCCAATGCTCCTGGGCTACGTCTCCTGGTCCAACCTTTCAGTGGTGGCCTCTCTATTATGTTTTCAAGCAGAGTTTTTACAACAGTGAGCTCGATTCGAGACTCACTAACAGAATGAAGTCAGTAGGACTGGAGTGCACAGACTCTCCTTACTGAAACTCGACCTCTGAGGGTCATAGTAGTATGACAGGCCTATGCAGAGGAGTTTGCTTGAACCTCTCAAGCCTTCAATGGAGTACACTGACTCTCTGACTCTCTCTGGATTTGTCTAGCTTGATATTGCCTTCAGGTCAGCTCGGCTTCTACTCTCTCTTCTCTGCTATTAGCTTTCTACGTCTCTTCGCTGTCTGCCTTTGTGTTTCCCGTCTTCTGCTTCTATCAATTCATGGCTTTAAAGCCAGTCTGTTCTTTGATTGCTCGTTTCCGCTTCCCGGCCTTCTGGTTTCCTTTCCTCTGTCCATTTGAATTCCTCTGCTCTGCATCATCATCACTGGGTAACGCCTCGCAGGGAGGTGGCCACCTGTTTGCTAACGAACTGGGTGTCAGATTCCTTGAATCATATTCGAATGGTCGTTAAATCTGTTTGCTTCAAGATCGCCCACAAACACGAATCGTTTGCCAACTCATCATCCACATCGGACTTCAAATCCCCTGTCATCTTGCTTTTTGACCTGTCAAATCTGGTCAGTCATCGGGATGTATCTCTGTCGTCGATCTGGACCCCCCAAATCCTACAGTCATCCTTCATATTGGGCGGACAAGTCGCACGACGTTTACTCGTCCGATGCGGGTAGTTTTCTCTCTCTTTCACCAGACACGTGTCGCTCAATGTGTGGCATCGGGCAGGACTTAGTCAAAACTGCTTACCACCTCGAAGCCTTCCGATATCTTGCCGGTTTTGGGGAATGCCGCGCTACAGAACTGAAACAATTACTTTTCTGAATTTTATAGAGATTTTGGGTCCTGGTGCTTTGGGGCTTTCCTTCACTGAGGGGGATGCCCTGCGATATGTGATTAGCGCTATCGCGTATCAAAATCCACCTCTGTTTCTTGATCTAGCCTCCAGTTTTTCCAGTTTTATGCCATTGCGCTTTACCATGGGCCAACGGTCTGCGCGCTCGACTGAGGGTCCTTGTTGCTCTACTCTGGCCACAGCTGCAATTGTTATGAGGATTCCTTCTGATAGCGTTGAATTTTCCAAGGCTTGAATCTTTTAGCATAATTTGAAATAGTCATGAAAACTTAAAGAGTTTTAGGATCCAATTCAGATCATTCCAGCAACAAAATGACCTCACTTAATGTTGTGTTTGTACAATAGACCCACTACCAAGGCTACTCCATATCTAACATGTGGATTATATGACTCAGACAATAAATAAACTATTCGTGGGGTCTGTTAAATTTGCAGAGTTTGATTTAGCACTAGCATAAAGGACCAATAGAGAATACACTGACCCCTTGATATTATTATTAAAATATTGAACCAAATGCTCCATCAAGTTGTAGCACAAAAATTATAACAAATCAAGTCTGAAATTGATTTAATAATAAAAACATGGTACACTTTAAGATAACACATAAAACTGCTAAGGTTCAGAGTATAAAACAAATCCAAGTGCTAGCACCATAGTTCTTCTCACATCATCACTAACATCGAAAACAACGAAGTGCAACAGACAACAAATGGATTTTTTATTGGATGTGCCCCTGTATGGGAGGGCTAGAGCATAAATCCCACCATATCATAGAATTAGATCCTAATCACGAGCCATTTGCTCTATAAGTGTATCAACCTCTTCTTCTCTTCTATAGACAATTAATGATATTTCAAGGGCCAGATCTCTATCAAATGCAAGCTCCCTGGCAGTCAACGTATGACTTAGAGAAGAGACTCTGCTCTGTCATATGGGTTTTCTCATCATGTATACAATCATTCCTTTCATGTGTTATACTACTACTGTTATCTTTTTTTCACGTTCTTTTTATAGTATTCCCTATAGGCCATGGTATATAAAT
Organism: Pinus tabuliformis; assembly: GCA_031772625.1. Lineage (NCBI taxonomy): Eukaryota > Viridiplantae > Streptophyta > Pinopsida > Pinales > Pinaceae > Pinus > Pinus tabuliformis. The sequence continues at coordinate 786,586,370 of CM062819.1, read as the reverse complement.
GCATGGTTTGAATGTGTACAAGATTTCTTCAAATTAAGTAAAATTAGTCAAGGAAAAATAAATCTTCGAATGATATTTTCACATGAAAGAATTTTCAAAGTTCAAATGTAAGTAACCAACAATACCTGGTAATCTTTTCATGTTGAGTACCATGTGCATATGCAAGCATCTCACTGGCCTTTTCACCTGCTGTTTTCCTGCTATCCCAGCCTGCCAGGATTTTAATTCCTTACCACTTCTTGGAGTGTCTTCGCTCGCTCAGTTGCCGCGACGGAGCTCTTGTGCCCGAATTCTTTGCCCAATGTGTGGATAAAAATGGTGAAGACCACCAGGCTAGGGTTACACCTCTCGTCGCAGCAGCGAAAGACCACCAATTTTGTTAACACCAATAGGTTGAGAGGTTATCAAAGGTTATTTAGTTGAAACAATATCAATCCGATGGTACATTATTATCTAATATTCTAACACTCGATCCGATGGTGTAGATAGATGTAGAGTGGTAGATAGGGGAGTTGATTTCAGAGGGGAACACCTTTTGGCGTAAATATTTCAATAAACTATATAGAGAGGGAGAATATTTATGTCGTAAGGCATTCCCTCCGGGAAGAACTCCCTAAGCTTCCACTTTGCACTCCTCTGCAACATCAGATCCAATGTTAGACGATTGAAAGTTCTTCCATCGTAGATGCCACTGCTTTATCTATCAATTGAATCTTGATTTGTGTAGCTGTTCAACTTGTTAATCTTTATTATAACACAAGAACATATTGTAGTTACTCACTAACCGTGTCCATGATTAACAACAAATCTTGCACTGGAGTGCCTAAGGAGAATTTGATTGAATAACCACTAAATTTGTGAGCGTACAGAGACTCCCCGACACTTTCCTTTCCCTTACTTATCTTGTCATGGGCACAATGCATCCCGCACTTTAGTGCCCATTCTCAATCCGTGGTTCCTTCCATGATCTTGGTGAGTCTCTTGTAATATTTGTCGAGGCTCAAACCCCCAACCGCCTCCTACACATGAAGTCCTGGATGTAGATACTCTTTGCTTCTGTGAAGTGTGATGGCTATTTCATCATTCTCTTTATACATTATTACAGAGTGCTGTAGAAGTAATAGGAGGAGCCGTGTCCATGATTAACAACACATCCTGCACAGGAGTGCACAAGGAGAATTTGATTGAATAACCTCTAAAGCTACGAGCGTACATAAACTCCCCAACACTTTCCTTTCCCTTGCTTATCTTGTCGTGGCCACAATGCATCCCGCACTTCAGTGCCCAGGATCGATCCCTAGTTCCTTCCACGATCTAGATGATTCTCTTGTAAACTTTGTCGAGGCTCGAACCCCTAACCTCCTCTTGCACATGAAGTCTTGTATGCATATACTCTTTTCTTCTATGAAGTGTGACGACTATTTCATCATTATATATACACATTATTATAGAGTGTTGTAAAAGTAGCAAGAGGAGCTATGTCCATGATAACCAATAGATTCTGCGAAAGAATCTAGCTCACATTAATTGTAATATGGAGGCCATTCAAACCTAAATTGAGTGGCTGTGGACATAGAAAATGTCTTGGAAAACATCCATAGATTTCATTAACCCCTTCTTGTGGCAATGCATCATGATGTGATCGAGATTTCCTACAAATGGGAAAATGGTAGTGGTATTGTTAACCATTTTCTGGTGAGCGTCGAGCATTATGTAGAATTGTCATTATGATTTTCCCAAAATTTTAAATGACAAGTTTGAATTGTCATTATGAGCTGTCCAACTAATGAAATGACATGTTTGAATGTGAAACTTTGCATATCTATGATGTTTAGGATAAACATTTATTGCGTTAAAGTTTTTGGATAGCTGTCATAATTCCTCACCCTAATGTTTCTTTATAATGTTACAAATTTTCTATTAAATTGTTGCTTATTTCATCCCTTTGAAACCTGAAATTTATAACACTAGCATTAATGCATAATTTTTCTATTTTTCTATTGTAAAATTGTAATTTAAGCTTAAGAATTAAACATTTCATTATGCCTATCTAGGATAACTTTCAACAATTAATCTTTTAACTTGTTATTATGAGATTAAATCAAAAGAGTTTTACTTTAATAGTTAATTATGAAGTTTCTTTACATCAAATTATTTAGTTAATTGATAGCAACTTTTTCGGAGTAGATAAGGAAAATACCTCTGATTCTGTCTTTTTTAGTTCAATGTAGCTCGTCTTCAAATTTTGCTTGATTTAGCCAAGTGTAGTTCCTCTTCAGATTTTGCTTGCCCAAACTAGATTTTAATCCCTCCAACCAATTAGGAACAATATCTAGCTCCCTAGCTCCAAGAAACCTTAGGTTTGTTATCCCTCCATGCTCGAAACCCCAAGAACAACAACCAACCAATAAAACCAATATGCCAAACAATTCTTATGGTTCAAAGCAATGCAATAGCTCCAAAATGAAAATCAATGGTGATGTTTTTCTTATAAGATATATCCACCTCCTAGTGTCCTTTTCTCCTCCTAACTTATCACATTTCCATTCCCCATATCCGAAACTCTCCTCAACCACCCTCACTAATGGCCATCAACCTCTTCTTCTAGCTTTTAAAAAAAATGGTAATTAAAATCAAATGATAATTGAATTACATAAAATAAACTAGTATAGATCCATATTAACCACAAATCTAGCAAGAGTAGAGAGGAATCAAATCTCTGGAGGTGCAAACCCTTTTAAAGTGCAAAACTTAAAAAAATTGCACCTCCAATGATTGCATCCTTCTACAACTTGATAGATGATGGTTAAGAAATCTCTCTCTCTCTCTCTCTCTCTCTCTCTATATATATATATATATATATATATATATATTTTGATAGATGATGGTTAAGAATCTCTCTCTCTCTCTCTATATATATATATATACTTTTTCATTTTTTAAATTGCATTTTTGAATGCATAAATGGATTCAATACATTTTTTTATTAATACATTTTTAAACACATTTCAATATTACTTAATTTTATATATAGAAATATTTTATTTATGATGCACATTGAATTCTTTAATTACTATTAATATTGTTTAAATGTCACATATTAATTTCATATTAAGAATTGAATTAATTACACATATCCCACTTATTACTGAATTTAATATTTTTACTTTTAATTACTTCTTCTCTTTGCACATTGAAATATTTTATTGCGGTTCATATATACATATATGTTTTTGTTTTTGTTTTTAAAGGTGATATTAAAATAAATTAGTTAATATAGATATTAAAATGGTTTATTTATGTATCCAATTGAAACATGAAATATAAATAATTTGAAAAATTGATATAAAATTATCCTATTTTATATGGATACGGAAATATTGTACTTATAACAAAGAATGAGAGTGAAATATTTTTACCGTATCTCTTTTGTATTGGGTTGTAATATCAACGATCAATAAAGTAAGCACAATTACAATGAGACAATTTATGATGAACCACCCCTACCAATTTAATCATCATGCCAACCAATAATTAATGCCAATGAGGGTATTTAATGCTACTAGACATTTACTCCATGTTTTGATGGATAAATGATGAGCAACACCTCCACCTCTAATGATAGAACTAGGCTCAACACCTTATGATTAACCATATTGTGATGTTGATCTGGATTGGATCACTATATAATTTTCCATCCACCTTGATGTTATTCAAGTCGAAAAAATAAAGGAATCAACTTATAGGAGTAGTTTTGATTGATGTGACCCAGTTTGGAGAATTATGGTTTGAAACCTTTCAGGGCCAATTTGAGGCTTTAAGTGATTTTTTTTTTGGGTGAAACTTGATTGTTGGAGCTCGTAAGGCTATTCTACACTTAAATACCTTCCCAACAGTGCAAGAAGGAAATCAATCAAAGTTCATGTGAAAAATGTATGCGTCTCTGGAATTGACCTATCATATTTGACCACTATAATTCAAGATGATGCCATGTTAGCCCCTGTTACTCATAAAAAATGGGCTAGCCAAATGAAGAATATGAAGAAGACCATAGAAAGGTAAAATTTCTAAGTATAGTTGAGAGTTGAAGGAGTAAAACTTAACCCCTAGTTGTCTATTGGGATGTGTTATAACTGAGCCATTGAGAGGAAGAGAGGTTCCATTCATTTTTTATTATATCTTGTTCTAAAATAGAGTAGAACAACTTGGGAGGACGGGTGAAAGAGCGTAACAAAAGGGGTTTTTATTCTATAGTAGCCCACAGGCCATACGCATGAGGTAACTCCATACAGAGTGCTTTGTCCTTTGTACTTACATTATTTCAATTTAAGACAAAAGAGAGTAGAGAAACCTCGCCTTCCAATTGGGTTTCTCTTGAAAGGGTTTCCCAAAGCATATATTTATGTTCATTGGAATTGTTGTGTGTTTGTATTTCATTGTTCTCCATTTCCACATTTTATCTATTGCATGCATAAACAACAAAACCATAAATAACATATCTAGAATCTAAAGGAATTAACCCTTCATAGCATAGATTTAGAATTACGTTAATAGATTTGTTGGATGAATTGTTTAGCAAAATATCAATGACAAATTATAGATCATTTTTTTTTGTTTTTAGAGCTTGGTCATCCAATAACTAGTTTGGGTGATGATGCTTCATGTAAAACTCACACTTACCCACATAACAATGTTTTCAACCAATAATTAAGTTGTGAAATGATTCTTCAATATAACATACCATTATTCTTTTGACACCCATGATATCAATGTTACTTCAATGCCACAATTGTTTGGATATCTTTCAACCCCTTAACTTGTAGGTTAGCCTACCAAAACAGATCATCGTGCATAACAATGTGAACATTTTCATGTTCTTAACATTATTACATATTGGCATTCAAAGGTAACATGTGTGTTTATTTACATTGTGCTTCACACCACCAATGCATTCACAATATATATTGAACTATTATCCACATACCAAATTTCCTTTTCTTTTCTAATTGTAATCATTAATAACATAAGTAGTAAAATCCATATGGTAATTTTTGCATATGGGTAGGTCCACATATCATCATAATATAGTTCCATTAATATACTTAAGTTCAATAAACAATAAGCAACCAAATAAAAATATAAGTCATAGTGTAGTTTAACTATAATGCGAGGTGTTACATTTGATATTTACTAGAATTAAGGCTAAGATGGATCTATGCGAATTTAATAGAATCAAAACCATAAAGTATAAAAACCAAAAGTTTGAAAACCATTTTTTAAGTAGGATTCCTGTCATCCATAGTGTATTCCATAGGTCTCCTTTAAACTCGATTATTTATTTTATTTCCAAACCCACCTAGTGTTTAAATGAAGCTCTTTCACATGGATGTTGTATATAACATTAATGGTTAGAGAGAAGAGCGGAGAAGTTTTTAAAGTTGTAGAAATGATTTCAAAATGTTAAATATGGTATATCTCTTTTTATTGATGACAATAAAATCCATACACTACATCCCACAAAGGAGGCGAGAGAGGTTGAACAAGCACACATATGCATCTTCCAACCAATCAACTAGCTTTTTGGATGCTCCCATTAGTGTAAAGATCACAGTATCTTGGTACTATACAAATTTTGAGTCACACTCTTTCTGGTGGACATTGTATACAATAATCAATGTTAGAGATAAGAAGAAATAAGCTTTTAATTTTTAATCGTTAATTATTAAGACACATTTCTATACAAAATGTTTCACATAGGAGGGAAGATAGGTAGAATAAGCATACATATTCATCCTACATTTTTCAACTACCTATGTGGACATTCCAATCAACATAATGATCATGGTATGTTGAAACTTATGTGCTGCCATAATCTAGACCTCATAACCAAGGTGAGAGAGCATGCATGAGAATTGGTGATTTTAAAGCTGTAATAACTATTCTAAGGTGCCAAACACAATGTTTGTTCACACACATACACCCAAACAACATTTCCTTCAGAAGAGATGAAGGTCAAGCATTCATCCTCCAACTAATATATTAGGGTTATAGTTTAATTACATCATGAATATTAAACTTACAATAAATTAGAATAAGCATTATACTTAATATGATATTTGCATCAACATAAATGATATGGCATTATAATTCTAGATGGAAAAAATTTCTGTTATGAAACCAGCTCAAGAAAAGATAGAAAAGATAGATCAACGCCTTAGAATTCAGCCTCTTCGAGGGGGCAACCTCCTTTACATTACATAAATGAACAATTCTTGGATGATACAAATGACAAAACCTCCTTTCTATATATAGGAGTCTAAGGAGTCACAATATAATCCAGCCGACCTAACAATAATAATATAAAGCCACAAAAATAACAATAGAGGGATTCTATGGGGCACAGAAATAACAATATGGGGGTAATAGGGGCACAACAATATAAATAAGGGGTATAACTACAATAGTAATGGGGTAATCACTAGTATTATAGGGACCCAACATGCCCCTCTCCTTCAAAAAAGTGTTGTCCTCAACGCTTGAGTAGTTCTGGATACTTCTGCATAAAATTCTCATCCTCCCATGTGGAATCTTCAGCGGATAAGTTCTTCCACTTGATAAGATACTCTGAAATTGATCGATTTCGTAGCTGTCGAGTTCTTGTTTCTGTGACTGCTTCCGGTTCCAATATAATTTTTCCTTCCTCGTCAAGTTCTGGCAATATTGTTTGAACTGGGAGCTTGTCGCCTATAACCTTCTTTAAACATGAAACATGGAAAACTGGGTGCAATCGAGAAGCTGCAGGAAGCTCCAATTTGTATGCCATAGTACCAATCTTTTGCAACACCTTGTACGGACCATAATACTTTGGTGATAATTTATTATCCTTCTTAGCTTGCTTTAGGGACATTTGCTTATATGGTTGTAGCCGTAGGAATACCCAATCACCTACATCAAAACTTCTTTCACTGCGATGTTGATCTGCCTGTTGTTTCATTCTATTTTGTGCCAACACGAGGTTATCCTTTAAGAGTTGGAGGACTTGTTGTTGATGTTCGATGTGATGTTCCACTGCTTGAACCTTAGAATTTTCTCTTAAATATGATGTGATGGATGGTGGTTGATACCCATAAAGTGCCATAAATGGGGTCATTTTTGTTGCTGTATGGAAGGAAGTGTTATACCACCATTCAGCCAGAGGCAACCATTTGACCCATTGTGTCTGTTTATCAGATACAAAGCAACGAAGATATCCTTCCAAACATTTGTTTACTATCTCAGTTTGCCCATCAGATTGAGGATGATAAGATGAGCTATGAGCTAACTGAGTACCAAGACAAGAAAATAATTCTGTCCAAAAATTTCCAGTGAAAATGGGATCTCTGTCACTTACAATAATCTTTGGGTTTCCATGTAGCTTTTGAACTGTTTCCATAAATGCAGTAGAAACTGTACTGGCTTTAAATGGATGTGATAATGCACAAAAGTGTGCATACTTGGTAAGTCTGTCAACTACCACCATGATGACACTCTTTCCCTCAGACTTGGGTAAACCTGTGATAAAATCCATTGAAACCTCCTCCCAACGTTGGCTTGGAATGGATAAAGGTTGTAATAGACCCGGTGTCTTAATTGTTTCAACTTTATTTTGTTGGCAAACCAAACATTCCGCCACAAACTTTTGAATATCTGATTTAAGGCCATCCCAAAAAAATTCCTTCTTAACCCTGTGGTAAGTTTTTAAAAATCCTGAGTGCCCTCCTAAGGGAGAAGTGTGCAATTCCATAAGAATCTTTTGTTTTAGCTGGGAATTCTTACAGAGGTATAAGCGATCTTTGTACCATAACGAATCATTTTGCCAGCTAAATGTATCAGAAGTACTGGAATCTTGTTGTAGCTTTCGAATAAGTGCCCACACTTCTTCGTCATTCTTCCATTCCTCCCTTGCTTCGTTTATCCAATCTGGTTGGATAATAGAAATGGCACACAACAATGCTTCCACATCCTCATCCTTTCTTGAGAGTGCATCTGCCACCACATTTTGCTTCCCTTTTTTGTAGATGATTTCAAAGTCATAACCCAACATCTTTGTGACCCACTTTTGTTGCTCTTCAGAGGATAATCTTTGTTCTAAAAAGTATTTAAGGCTATCATGATCCGTTTTTACCTTGAAGTGTCTTCCCATTAGGTAGGGTCGCCATTTCTTAAGTGCATGGAGTATTGCCAACATTTCCTTCTCATAAATAGCTTTGCTTAAAAACTTTCCCTTGATTGGACGACTTTCAAAAGCAATGGGTCTTTCATCTTGCATTAGAACAGCACCAATTCCATTTCCTGAAGCATCACATTCCACAATAAAGGTTTTTGTGAAGTCCGGTGTAGCTAAGACCGGTGCTTGGCACATTGCCTCTTTAAGATGTTCAAAGGCCTTTGTTGCTTCCGGAGTCCATGAAAAATTAATGTTGTTAGAGGTGCTGCTATTCTCCCATAATTCTTAACAAACTTGCGATAATACCCTGTCAACCCAAGAAATCCTCGCAGATGCTTTATGGATGTGGGGATTTTCCATTCCTTAATGGCTTTAATTTTGCTAGGGTCTACCTTAACTCCTTCATGAGATACAATATGACCCAAATATTCCACCTCCTGGACTCCAAAGAAACATTTGGATCTTTTTGCATATAATTGTTTCTCCTCCAATAGTTGTAGCACCTTGTCAACATGTTCAACATGATCCTTCCAAGACTTGCTGTAGATTAGTATATCATCAAAAAATACTAACACAAATTTTCTAAGGAATGGTTTGAAAATTGAATTCATCAAACCTTGAAATGTTGAAGGTGCATTGGTAAGGCCAAAAGGCATGACCAAAAATTCATAATGACCCTCATGAGTTCTAAATGCCGTTTTCGGAATGTCTTCAATCTTCATTCTGATTTGATGATATCCCGAACGAAGATCCAACTTGGTGAAGTAAATTGATCCATCAAGTTCATCAATGACAGGAATGGGAAACTTATCTTTAATAGTGAGCTTGTTGAGCTCCCTATAATCTGGACACATGCGCCATGATCCATCCTTCTTGTGCACCAATACTACTGGAGCTGAGAAAGAACTTTGACTCGGTTGAATTATACCAGCCTCTAGCATTTCTGCAACCATACGTTCAATTTCACTTTTTTGGACATATGGATATCTGTACGGCCTGATGTTTGGAGGAACACTTCCTGGAATCAGATGAATAGCATGATCATGATCACGCATAGGTGGGAGACCTTTGGGAGTCTCAAATACCTTGGAATGATTGTCCAGGACTTTTTGGAGATCTGGAGAAATAGATGATTCCAATGTGGAAACATCTAGCGAACATAATTGTGCAATTACACCTCTTTGCTCCTTTTTTAGAAGCTTTGTCATGCCATTAGAGCTGATTATCTTTCCTGGTTTCCCTGCAATACCCCTTAATTCAACTTCCTTTCCTTCCACAGAAAATTTCATGAAAAGTTCTTGAAAATTAAAAGCTATTGTACCCAAGGATTGTAGCCATTGGACTCCTAGTACAACATCAGCACCTCCCATTGGAATGGAAAGCATTGGGCTAGTCAATACATATTCTCCCATGGATAGCTTGATATTATGGCACTTTCCAGAACAATTTATTGTTCCTCCATTTGCAATCATCACTTGACACTCTGGTGCTGGATATAGGAAGCAATTCAATTCTTTTGCTACCCTACAATGAATAAAATTGTGGGTGCTTCCTGAATCAATCAACACTATTACCTTTTTCTTCTTGATTTGTCCTTCTATCTTGATGGTTTGAGGAGTGGTAATTCCCGCCAATGCATTACAAGATATGGTCGGATTTATTTGTTCTTCATCTAGGCTTTGTTCCTGGAATATATCCTCTTCTTTTGACCTTTCTTGCTCCTTTTCTTCTTCCTCTTCACAATCTATGTAGAATAATTTCTTCTCAGCACACTTATGACCTTTTGTGTATTTGCTATCACAATTGTAACAAAGCCCTTTTGCTCTTTTTTCTTCCAATTGTTGTGGTGTCAACCTTGTAGGTTGTGGAAGACTAGGGGCAACAACACTTCCGTCTTTATAGTTGTGAGTGGTATGCTTCCTAGTTGCCATAATTTTGCTTTCCATTTTTCTTGCTAACCTGAATGCCTTCTCTAATGAATCAGGTTCCCAAAGGCGAACATCATGTTGGATATTATCCTTTAAAGACCCTATGAACACATCAATCCTATGCTCCTCTGGAATATCTTTTACCCTTATGTTCAATTTTTGGAACTCCTCAATGTGCTCCATTATTGAACCCTTTTGTTTGAGACTTATCAATTGGCTAAAAAAAGTGTTGCTTTTTGTATCCTCATAATGTGCTATCAATTCTTCCGTAAAAATTGCCCAAGTGATAAATTTTTACGAGAACAAAGCCATTGATACCATACAAACTGATTTGGTTCCAAATATAAAGTTTCATACGTACCTTTTGTGTGTTTTGCACATTATTGAGATCGAAGAATTGCTCCATCTGTAATATCCATGTGGCGGGATCCTTGCCATCAAACTTCCTCATATCGATTTTTGGAAAATATGGTGATTTCTTCGATCCAACATTAGAGTCTATGGAATCATGATTAACATTTCTTTTGTTCTCATC